>JAZKJV010005074.1:0-350325 GCA_037367405.1 Ottelia alismoides | reverse complement strand
TGAAATCCTGCTCCTGGGCAAATCAGGTTGAGTGGAGTGGGTGAAGAAGGTGGAGAGAGAACCGATGGAGGTGATAGAATGGTCGGCATAGCAAAAGATTGAGCGGAGCGTCGGGAAATGGTCGGCGAAGGGTGGTGGTCGAAAAAATCAAAAAACCTAAAATTAGAAGAAACTAGAAGAAATCTGACCGAAAGGATGACGGAAGTCGTCTAGGCTGGAGGTCGGGGACCTCCGGGGTCGTCGCCTCGATGGCTTGACGGGGCCAGAGGCTCGGGCTCACCTTGCGGCGGAGCACGGCGGTGATCGTCGCCGGATCAGTGGTTTCTGGCTGCCCGTGCCTCGCTACGACCCTCTTTCACACAACTGTCACTCAGGAAAGAGAGGAGCTCACTGGCAACGAGGGGGAAAGGCCAAAGATGCGGAAAAAAATGGGCTCCGACGAGGTTAAATAGTGGGCAGGGGTCCGAGAAGATGGGGATCGGCGAGCAAATCGAGACTTGGACCCCTAGATGCAATGGCGGGCGAAGTTCATGGATCATTGAACATCAATCAGAGCACGGGGTTTGGATAAATGGTGATTGGTCCGACTCAGGAAAACTGGGCGAAGTCGGGTCGAAAGTCGGGTCCGGGTCAAAAGCGGTCTAGGGGGGAGAGTTGACCGGGGGTCAACAATCCCCCGTGGACCAATCAGATTCATCCATTTATTAAATATTTGTAAATTCATTTTAAAATGGAAATTGATTTTATTTAAAATATTTTAAACATGAAAAATATTTATTTATTTTTAAAGATTTTTAGTGATTTTTATTTATTTTTTTGAAAAATAATTTATGTATTTACATTATATTATTATTATATATAGGTATATGTACATATGTATTTTTGATTTTTATTTTTGATTGTTTATTTTTATACAATTATTCTAATTATATATTTTATTTATTTATAACATAAAATTTGGAATAAAAAAATATTTTTATTTTATTTTTATGATTTATTTACATTAGTTAAATAAATAGATCTATATACATATGTACATGGTATATATACAAGGTGGGAAATGAATTTTATTATTTTTCTATTTATTTTTCTGATTTTTATTTTATTTTTATAAATATGTACAAGATATGAGAAACACCTTTTTATTTTTATTTTGAGGAAAATAAAACTATTTATGTACATAAGTGTATGTGCAAGCATGATTGACCTTATCTCTCTCTACTTGGTTTCTTTTGCGGTCAGGCCCATGTTGAGCCCTCCCTTGGGATTAGGTCACTCAATATTTATTCTAAATATTTCCCTCTTTTTCTTTTTTCTTTATTCTTTTATTATGCACAAAAACATGCTATTTATCAATATTTACACAATGCATGCATTTTGGTAATTTATTTTATTTACACAAATATAAATGGTGTTTTGCACAGGTTTTTAGCTAAATAAAAGAATAAAGAGTGATGAATGAGGATTCATCAGGTCGCCACAGTGACTTTGTCTCCATCTTGTGTGAGACATATTTATATTACCGATTTTTGGGTTCAACAAATAGCGTCGTTGCCGGGGAGCAACAACGCGTAGTTCGGATTTTTGTTTGTGCTTGTGATTATTTGTCTGTTTTCACGGCTTTTATTTGTGCTTATTTTATTTTCCTTATTTTTTTGATATATTGCTTGAGCTGTCTAACCCCCTCTCCTGTTGACTTCGTGCGAGGTACCACGGATCGAGGGAGGTACTCCACCCAGGCGCCTATGCACCCACATGAATCCGGCATCTACCAGCCTAGCACCGAAGCAGACGTAGAGAGAATTTTTGAAGATCAAGCTCCATCTTTAGTAGCATTTCTATTTTCCTGTATTTATTTGTGTAATTTGTGTGAGAGAGAGACCACTTTTATTGTAATAATACAGGTACTCAAGACTTGGAATTCGGGCCTAATTTCCAAGTGATTGTTTACTTGGGGCTCACCATTGTTTTCTCGGTTTTTCTTCACTTTTTTTTTATTTTTGTTTTTCGGATTTATTTTATTTATTTTGTGTGATTGAGCCCTTAGCTGTAGGAGTTGCTTGTCGATAGTATTAGGTCCAAACACAATAATCACCATTGCATGCTCCTATAGAGAACGTTTGGACTTAGTCAAATTTTGAAACTGTGCTTCCCGCTAATAGTAGCTTTTTACCCTAGGGCGATTTCATCGGCTTGCATCTGCATATAGATTAGGTTTCAATTCTGCTAAGCATATCTGCATGTAGAGTGCTGGAGGCAAGATGAGCATTTACGCTTTAGCATCCATCATTGTTTGCTGCTTGTATTGCTTTTCCGACTCTCCCTCTAATTTTGCCAACCTAGGTGCTTAAAAGAATTGAATCCCCAATAGGATCGTGCATTCTCATTAAAAATCCAAAAAAATTGATAACCAATAAAATTGGGACTGTTAATACTACTTGACCCTAAAATCAACCAAAAAGAAAAAAATTCTCTTGGGGCGAGTAATCCCCTCATTGTCTTCGCTTTTACTTGCTCACGCACACCCTAAGGACTAGTGCCCAAATCCTATTCAACCCCTAAGTTTGTGTGCAACTCTTTGATTTCTCACCTAACTCTAAAATAGACAATATAAAAAGACCGACTTTTCGGTCTCTACCGAGTTGAGTAGGTGAAATGAGGGTTTGTTTTGTGTTTGTTTGTGCTTGCCTGTGTGTATTCTATATCGCCTCTACGCATTTGCGCCTTTTCTCCACTTCTCTTTACTTGACCTTCGTGCTCTCCCGACTATCGTTTTCTTTTGTTTCGAGATGGCCGACTAGAGCGTTTTCTATCCGGACTTTGCGGATCCCTCGTTCACTCCAGCCGGTCCATCTCCCTTTTATCAGGAGGATCCTCCTCCTACCTTTTCTGATTTTTGTACATACCTGCCTCAGCCACAATATCAGACCTCGGATTTCTACCTACATTCACCACCACCTCCGTATTCTCCACCTTCACATCCACCCGAGATTGAGCTGTTGGAGTCACCTTTCACGGAGTCTACCCTTGAGCACTTGACCCAGATGATGGATCATATGAGACAAACGATTGACAACTTCACTAGTACAAATAATAGTGACCATAATACTCCACCATTTGATGATATGGGTTCACTTGAGGATTTCCATGAGAGCTTGCAATCGCCCAAAATACAAAAAAATGAGAAAAATTTAAAAATCCAAAAAGAATTCGGGAGACACTTGGTTGATTCGGATTGTGAGGAGAGCGCCCACTTTCCAGACCCCTTGACCGCACAACCTTTCACACACTGTCCCACCTTTAATCCCGAGGATGCCACTGTAGAGACTGCTCTTGGCATGCCTCGTGTATATGATGATTCTGACTTCCTCCCTTGTATGAAGGAGGTCCAAAAATTGAAAAAAAAATATTGACTGAACCCGAAGTAGTGGCCACTATTCATGAGATCATCTGTGCCCCACTTCAGCAGGCCATGACCCAATTATCTGCTCCTCTTCCCAAGAAGAGAAAGCGGAGGAGCAGATATGAGCGTCATATCTTGACCACGGCCACTACCCACACCATCACACACCGTCCCATTCATAGGAAGAGGAACACTGCCACACCTTTCATCACTTGCACCATCTCTGACCATACTTGTGATCACACTCTCCTAGATGGCGGAGCTTTGATTAGCATCATACCCTTCACGCTGCTATAGTCTCATCACTTAGGGCCTCTCAAGAAAACCAGGATGATCGTTCAGTTTACTGATGGATCAGTCAAGAGGCCAAAGGGTATCCTAGAAAACACCGTCATTTCAATTCAGGGCATGAGCTATCACGTTGACTTTGTTGTATTGCCCATGGAGACCTCCATAGGGGAGCACTCTCCAATCATCCTGGGACGACCATTCCTCACCTCCGTGAGGGTCGTTATTGATTATGGATCAAGAGAGATTCGCTTCCATCATGTTGATGAGAGCGAAGTGTTGATCACCGCACCCACTGCCGACCAGAGACCTGCACTTGATGCGACTTCACCTATCTTGGCTGACCTCGAGAACCATGACCTTGACGAGACTATCAGAGAATTCTGCTATTCATTGGATTCCACTGAGACCCGAGAATTCCTCCCCGTGGAGGAAGACTCGGAAAGCATGGACCTCGGAGTTCCTTCTTCTGGACTTGGCGTTGTGTTGATGACATTCGCGGGATTTACACGATTGATACCATTGGGCGGAGGGCAGATTTAGAGACTATACAGGATGGACATGTTTCGACTACTTCCACTGATGAGTCCGCTCCTGTCCAGGTAGATACTAATAAGACAAATGCCGAATTTGATTTGATTGCTTTTATTTGGGAATTCGAGCCTTTTGATGAAAAATATGATCCGGTTGAGATTATAGAGGACAAACAGAGTTCAACTACTTCCACTGATGAGTTCGTTCCTTTTGGTTTTGACCTGGATGAGACCTCGCAGGACGACACTGACTACACTACTTCCGATGATGATGAGTTCATCCCATTTCACTTTGACATCAGCGAGACTTCCAAGGACCGGACCTAGTCGTACTTCTTTCACTAATACGTCTGTGCCTCTTCGCCCTAGGGCCCCTGAGGATCTCCCACTCTGTCGACCCTGATCGGCTTCCGTCCACTGTGGACCCCGATGTCGAACCTACACCACACTAGATCCTTAATTCCTCAGCGGTCCCGCAAGAAGGTTCGCTTTCTACCTTCTTGATCATGTGTACATCCACCTCTGTTGTATATTCGCTTCTGTTTATCTCTGTCTTTCTTCCGTATTGCTCATCCACCCATTCTCGTGTGTGTCTTACTTAGGACGTACTTTGTCCTAAGTATAGGGGGGTGGACGAGCCGAGTGTTCATTCGTTGTTCCGTTTCATTACTCCTATTGTCGCTTATACTTAGGGCTTCTTTTACCCTATGTATATGGGGAGTGGTGTGTACATCCTCACGATCTTTTCTTCCACTTTCATCTCTTTTCTTCTTTTCTTCTTTTCCTTTTCTATCTTCTTTTGTATCTAAAAGGTGCTGCCCCTTGTTGTCAGTCTTCTATACTTAGGACGCACTTTGTCCTAAGTATAGGGGGGTGTGCACCCCGAGTTTTCATTTATTTCGATCCTCTCCATTGTCTCCTCTTCTTGTCTATACTTAGGGATATCTTACCCTAAGTATAGGGGGATACAATCTGAGTACGATCTGTTCATTCCCACCCTTGACCCTCCCCGCTTTGTGTACAGTCTGCTATACTTAGGATTATTTGATCCTAAGTATAGGGGGGTGGTCAACTTCTCATTCTTTTGTTCATTCGTTCATTCATTTCTCCATTCATTTATTAGATTTTCCTATACTCAGCACGAGGTATGTCTTCTCTTTTCTCTCTGATCTATGAGGACATAGCTCAAGCTATGTATAGGGGGGTCGTAAATACTGCATATATACTTTGGCCATAACTCGTACTTTCATATTTTTCTTAATAATTATGGCTAATAATTCTTTAAAAATTCATTAAAAACCTTAATACAAAGATGTGATTATTCCTCAATTTATTTTTGTATTTACTGATTAATAAATCAGGTGAAAATGTTTTTTGCAAAATGTTTGAAAAATAGTTTGAAAATCTTTGTGAAAAATCTTTTGAAAACTATTTGGAAAACATTTTGTTACATGTTTTCAACCTTTGTAAAAATATTTTGTTTGAAAAATTTATTTTTTTGTGTGAAATAAAATGTTTGAAAAACGATTTGCAAATGGTTTGAAAAATGGTTGTAAAAATATGTTGAAAAATCTATCTATACTGTTTGAAAAACCTTTGCAAAATGATTTTCAAATGTGTGTACATGTTTGCAAAAATATTTGTGAAAATTATTTTGGACTATAGTTTTCAAAATTGTTTGAAAAACCTGTGTCAAATAAATTTGTGGAATATATACATCACACCAAAAATCCACTATAAAATTGATCACTTACCCTTGTAAATTCTTAAAATCCACTTCTTGTAAGTATAAGCACTCCCATGTAAATATTTTTACCCTAGTTTTTATCCAAAAACTTTTTGTTTTCAAAAATCCCAAAAACATTTGCAAAACAAAAAAAATAAATATATTGAAAAATCTTTAAAAAAATGCATATGCATCATCTTTTCAAAAATCCATAAAATGTTTGAAATTCTTGAAAATTGCATCACAAAAATATTTTCTGCATTCTGCATATCATTTGCATAACATGAGCATTTTTTGGATTAAGTTTGATAGTTGAACAAGTCTAAATAAAATCCGGAGATTGGAGCTTGATTGGACCTTAAAATCTACTTAAATAACAGGAACCTTATAGGAACTGGGTTTGAGGTACTTCAGGTCTAGTTGAATTAATTCTTTGAGGATCACGAGACCTGGCTCAATGGATTCTTGACTGCCTAAGTAGAGTATTTTCGGAGCACACGCACGACTCTTATTGATAATGACCTAACTTGGACACCTGCACCTTTCACTTAGCTCAACTCAGTTGGAATGGTGAGGGGATTGGATTTGCCAGTATGAGACGTACACAAGTGGAAACACTTTTCCTCCTCTAGGGAGGGAAGTGCACCCCAACCCGTCCATTGATGAGGAATTCTAAAGACAGCAGAGTGTGGGTTGCAATAAAGCTTCAAAAGAGGGATAGTCTATTGGCTCAAGAGGAAAAACTCCCTATGTAAATGCTGCTGTGAATAGTATTTCAAAAAAAAAGAGAGATGCCTGTACAAAAAAAATAAAATGCCTGCAAAGTATGTATATATGTTGTATAGAAAATAAGCAAGCTTGAGTTCCAAAGTAAAATATGTGAGCCTGCAGCTGGATGACTTGACTACACTGGTCTTGCATCCTAGGATAGGTAGCTACACAACCGTTCATTCTTCTCTTCATTCCCTCCTCTTGAGCTGGTTGCCACTTGAACTTAGAAGGGAATACCCCGCTCCTCGAGGAAGGAGTTATTGGATTGGGGAATCATTGGGTTGTCGTACTGGAGAAGTCAGTCTCTTTGTCATTCTTGTTGGGGAGAGCCACTATCACTTACACTGTACGAGTCAGATTCATAGTCGTAAGGGTTTACGTATGAGTTGAGATATTTCTGACCTTGCTATTGAGGAGACTTGAACAGAGTTTTGGATTCTCAAAGGCTGTTGGATTTCAAATCTGGTTCTCATTAAGGTTCTGCCTGCACTAAAATTCCAAAGGTCCGACTTAAGCTCCAAACTTTGATTTTGTGAAGACAAGTTTGATCATTAAATTTAATCCACATTTCTTTTTTTTCTTTTCTTTGTTTTTCTTTTCCTGCACTTATTGCGTAAGTGTTTGCTAGGGACTAGCAAAGGCAAGTATAGGGGGATGATGAATCTACATTTCATCATCTTTATTCTATCATTTTGGCCTTAAAAACCCTAGTAAATGCTTGTAAATAGGCTAATTCATGCATTTTAGCATTCATGCATATTTGTGTAAAAAGTGAATAAAATACTGTTTTTAATGCCAAAATTATAGAATAAAGAGAAGAAAAGAAAAAGAATAAAATATTGTAAATATATTTTATGACTCGAAACCTCGAGACCTAGGCTTCTCGATGACTAGGTCGACAAGGAATAAAGTAGGGGGAGATAAGGGCCAAAATACAATAAAAATTCCTTCATTCTTTATTCATTTTGGGACCTATTTTTGGTTCCACTTTTTACACCTTAAATAAAGAAATTTTGTAAATGAAAGTTGTAGATAATAATTAAAGAAAAATACAAAATTGATTCACACAAAAATAGTGTACAGATAAAAAGTTATGGTCTGAATAAAATTCTAGAATCCAAACTTCCCAGACCTGTATCTTCCAAATAAAAACTCGAAATGTACCAAACTCACTTTTAATTGTATATAATTTCTCATAAGCTATTTAATGGCGGTGGTTCGCATTTGGCGGAGCTACGGTTTGAAAGTTGAGTTTTGGACCCCTATTGTATACTTGTACAGATTAAAATATTCATTTTATTATTTATTCATTATTTTTATCATTTTATATTTTTATAATTTTGTAAATATTATTTATAATAAATGTATATATTAAAATCAGAATAAAAACCTAAAGAAATTATAAAAATAAAATACTTGTTTATAGAACACCTAGGTGTAATACCTATACATATACCTATATAATTATTATTTCTATTTTATTAAGTATATAAAACACTTCAGAAAAATAAAATAAAAAAATATTTAAGTGTATAAACATATTTTATAAGTTTATAAAATAATAAACAAAAATTAATAAATTAAATTCACAAAATAAAAATAAAATAATAAAATATATAGATATATGTACCTATAAAGGCTATAAAAGGTAACTGTAATAATAAACCTCATAAAAATAATTAAAAATCATAATAAAATACCTTATAAAAGTATAAACATTTTTCTTTAATAACAAAAAATAATAAAATCTTTTATTATTTTAAAATGATTTTACAAAGTTTATTTCCAGGCTTTTTCCTAGTTGGTCCACGTGGACCAACCAGGTGGGCTGGAGAGTTGACCTCAGGTCAACTCTCTGACCCTTGCCTGTGCTCGTGTCGGAACGAGTTTTTGTCCCTTTTTCTCGATTTTTTCGAGGGAACACCTTTCACTATTTTGTGTCGAGACCTTAACACTTTTTGCTCCTCGATCATTGGGCATACACGCCCTTGGCTTTGCTTGGTCTTTGGACCCTCGATGCAACTGCCATCCCTCGTTCTTCACGCCTTGTCACACCATTGTTCAAATACCCCCGTCATCTTCCTCTTCCAATTTGAACCCTCTTTGACCGTCTCTCCTCCCTTGTTAGCGAGCTCCAGCCCACTTGAGGCGAGGTTGATCGGCCGGGAGGCGCTCCACCCCCCATCTCCGGCCTTGGCCGTCGAGGTACATATCTCAGGTGCATTTCACCCTTGAGGTACTATTTTCATTTATTTTTCATGCGTTTTTAGCTTTGCAGTAGTTGTAGGATCACGCCCCCACATTCTGTTTCGCCTTCCATCCATCGAATCATCTTATTCCTCCCTCACCGGAGCTTGCTCCGACGGGTCTTTAGACCACCACCACTCTACCACTGTTGCCACCAGAGGGGTCGTGGCAATTTGCCCGCGATCCCCCTGTAACCATCTATTTTGCAGGCTGAGCATCCAAAGGCGCCTGGAACAATTTTGAGGGCGCGCCAGAGGTCTTTGGAGTCGCCGTGCTCTTCCACCTCCGCCGGCGTGTTCAGATGACCGCCACCCCTTTTTGAAGCCCCAGGCATATTGATGACGCCTGCAGGAACGAGCCCAACCATTTCGGCAGCCTGAATAGTGTCGGAGGAGGAAGGACAGGGCCGAGGAAGCTTGCCTCTTAGCGAGTTCCTCCCCCGTTCATCGTCATCTCCTTCCCGCCGTCGGATCTGGCCGGATCTTCCCAGAGCGCAGCTGCCGTCAGATCTTGGCAGCCTCTACACCGTTGATATCTCTTGCATGATCTAATCAAGGTCGTTCGTGCCGAACCGGTATCGTACACTCCTGTGCTGACACGTGGACTAGTGAAGAGCAGTGCGCTGTCTGATCGTGCGCACTTGGGTAATTTTGCAACATACCTTGCACACTTTGTATTTTATTTTATCAGACTTAAACTTTCATTTGCAACTCATATTTATATTTTGTAATATTTATATGTAGGCCCCCAGGTTTTGGAATATTCATTTTTAGTCCCTGCCAGGTCATGTGCACCACGCACGTGACTTGGCCTTTTTTGCATAAACATCCCCTGGGTGTTGTTTTATTTAGATTTAGTCTGTAAAAGTTTTTATTCAGTTATAAATTTTTGGTAAAAGTTGCATCTTAGCCCATAAGGTTTGGAAAATAGCATTTTTGATCCCTCCCATGCGCGCGTGATCTAGCACGTGTCCGTGGGAATTTTGCGTGGTAGGGCTTGCAGCTTTGTGTATTTGTTATTGGTCCAGAGAGTCTTTAATTGAGTTATATATTTCTGGAAAATTTGCATACAAGGCCCTGAACTTTGTAATATTTGCACAAATACCCTACCGGCATGATTTTTCTTTTTATTTCTTTTAGTTAATTCATTCATCTATAAAATTCCAAAAATTACCAAAAAATACCCTAGATTCCTGTTGCATTGTAGATTCACATCATATTTTTATTTTGCATTTTGATTGCATTTTAATATTTATAAAAAATTCAAAAACATGCATTTTGTGTACTGTTTGCATTAGAAAATACATAAAAATTATAAAAACACATCAAAAAATTCCCAAAAATATATTTGTGTGTTTGTATATCTTTTAGCCCCAGACCAAAAATCACTAAAAATACTAAAGAAAACTCCTAAAAATTATAAAACCCCAAAATCTTCCTAAAAATCTTAAAAATTCTACAAAAAATCCTGAAAATGCAATTTCATTTCCTGTATCTTCTCTGATTTATTACCTTCGATCTAAAATTATTTTGGGGAATTTCTATCACTGTTTACTATATTTCATCCTCATTTCCATTTCAGCCAGCAACTTAGTTCCCTGTTTTCTAGTATTTTTACCTTTAAAAAATTAGATGAAATCTAGAAAAATCACAAAAACATTAGAAAAATATAAATTCACAAAAACACTTTATTTCCTATATTTTGAGTATTTTCCCTATTTTTATCTCACTCTTATCTCTCTTGTATTATATATTCTATATAGTTTTATATATTCGTTTGAAGAAAAAGAAAATACAAAAATATAAATATAAAAAGAAAATACAAAATTAGAAATTAAAAACCAAAATATAAAAATATAAAATCCAAAAATAAAATAAAAAATATAAATTAAAAACCCACAAAAAAAATAGCATAAATAGACAAATCATCACAGTTACACATCTTGAGCATTTTGCCCCGTTCTACCTGTCTGCTCCCTGTGTTTGACCTCTACACATACTTGAACCTATACACATCTTGTTGTAGAGTAATAATAAATTTTAACTCAACACATCTGCTTTCATTGCTTGAATTACTTGTTGTGGTTAATTGTTGTTTGAATTCCAGGATTAGTGCGGTCGCCACAGCGACTTTGTCTCCGCCTTGTGTGAGACATATTTAGATCACCGATTTTTGTGTTCAACAGTCTCCCATTTGATGAGGTCGATACATTTTTGGAGGACCTGATGATTAACAGCATTCCCACAATTCGAGGATCAGATCTTGAGATGTTTACTGCTTCCGTGTTGTTGACTAGCGGCATGCCCTGCCTTGAGGTTGTTAAGATGCCGTTTACAGCTGATGAGTTACTTTGGTGCAGGAACTTGGTGTTTGACAACAACGTAGATCCCTAATCACGATCTGATTCCCCATCTTTTACCGACGAGCCTGCATTATTCCCCGAGTGTTATCTGCGGGAGGATGCATTAGGTCCCTTGTACTCGGTTTCATTGCCTGAACGAGATTCTGATATGTCAGATCATGAGATCGAGCTGTTGGTCAGTTCTGATTTCCCTGAGTTTTATCTCCTTGACGACCCTCACGAGGATATCCCAATCTTCGAGTTATTCAATGTTGATTCTGATTTCTCTATATTACATGCATCGAATATCGATTTTCTTAGTGAGTCTCTTGATCTTGATCTTCCTTATCTATTTCGAGATGGTGATAAACGTGGAAGATTCAATGACCGATCTTTCTTTCTCCACATTTAACTTCTTCAGATCCATCTAGTCACTCCATTTAGACCTTGAGCCAATGATTTCTTTTGTGCTACCGGAGCCCAATTTCATTGTCCCATATCTTTACCCGTTAGGAGACACCCGCTTGATTGTTTACTTGGGTGTCATAATTATTCTATTGACCTTGTCATTGTTCCCCTACTGAGACTACGATGACAGTACGGTATTCACCTCACAGATGCCGTCCTGAACCTCGATACAACGTTGTCCTAGACTCTACGCCCAGCTAGGGGCGTAAACTCTAGCGCTTGTTGAGAGGCACCTTAACATTATCCTACTCGCAACTATATAGATCATTCTGTCCATATCATTCAATCTTTCTATCTCAACACCCCATCTTCATCTCATGATTATGCTATAATTAGGGTGCACTTTACCATAGGTATGGGGGGGTGTGTCAGACTTGTGATTATTCTTTTGATTCTTTTTGCCTCTGTTTTGCTACCTATACTTAGGGATATTTTACCTAAGTATAGGGGAGGTAGACATTGTACATTCTAACCCTCGGTTTTCCCCTTGTGTACAATCTTCTATACTTAGGATTACTTGATCCTAAATATAGGGGGATCACCTACTCCTATTAATTTTATTCTTTCATTCGTCATTTTAATATAGCATTCTTTTCACTTTTCTATACTTAGTACGAGTTATGTCTTTTTTCATCGCTTTTTGATCACTATGAGGACATAGTTCGAGCTAAGTATAAGGGGGCATCGTATATATTGTATATATACTTTAGCCATAACTCGCACTTTTGCATTTTTAATATGGCTAAAATACTGTATAAATACGTGTAAGATTAAAAAAGAGAGATGCAGATATTTCCTCAAATTTCTTTTTGTATATACTGATTAATAAGTCAAGATAAAATATTTTGAATGTAGTTTGAAAATATATTTGAAAAATTTATTGAAAACTATTTGAAAAATGTTTGAAAAATATTTTCAACCTTTGTAAAAGTATTTTGGCTTGTAAAAATTTTCTTTTCTATGTGTGAAATAAAATTACTTTGTAAAATTATCAGCAAATGTTTTGAAAACGGTTGAAAAATTATTTTGAAAAAAATCTATATATACTCTTCGAAAAATGCTTGCAAAATAATTTTCCAATGTTTGTAAACTTGTTTGAAAAAATTATTTTGGGCTCTAGTTTTCAAAATTATTTGTAAAATTATTTTCAAATAAGTTTGAGGAATATATGCATCACACACAAAAAAATCCAACTGTATATATATATACCTGTATAAATGACTGAAGTAGTAAATCTTTTCACCTGATTCTTGTAAATAATTGATCCACTCCTGTGTAAATATGTATATCTCATCCCTAACCCTTATTAAAAAAATTGTATGTACTTGTATATATTATTAACCTTTTGTTTATAAAAAAACTACAAAACCCAAAAGTCTATAAAATTTTGCATAAGAAAAAACTCTTTTAGCATGTGCATCATTTTTTTAAAATCCATAAAAAGTTCAAAATTACAAAATTGTTTCACAAAAAAATTTTGCTTTCTTTCTTGCATTGTACTTATTTCTTGCGTCAACATGTGCATTTTTCAGGATTATTGACATTTAAACTAAGTCTGGAATAAATTTGAAGAATGAAGCTTAGTTGGACCTTAATCCACTTAATTTCAGAGGAACCTTATAAGAACTTGAGTTAAGACTTTTCAGGTCCTAGTGACTTAATTCTTTGAGACCATAAGACTATGTTCACATGTCATCTTGATTAGTCTAAGTAGAATATTTAACAACACACACATGATTCTTTCAGACCATGGCTTACCTTGGACAGACACTCTACACGTAGCTCTTCATGGAGGAGTTAGTGAGGGGGCATAATCTTTTGGCTTGGGATATCATACGAGGGTAGTACATCTAGGCGGAACCTCTCATCCTCCTCTAAGGAGGGAAGTGCGTCTCAACCTAGTCCGGCGATGTTGAGATCTAAAGATAGGATGCTGTGGGGTTGCAATAATGCTTCAAAAGAGGGATAGTCTACTAGATCAAGAGGAAAAACTCCTTATGTACATGTTGCACCTTGTATATATTTTCAAAAAAAAGGAAAAAATGTAGAATCTCAAAAAGTGGACAGGCCTGATTGAAAAGTAAAATGCCTGTCGGAGTGTATATACAAGTGAAAAAAATAATAAGATCTTCAAAGTCAAATTTTTGTAAGCTTGCAGCAGATGACTTGGCGACACTGGTCATGCATCCAAGGATATGTAGCTACACTGGTTACCAT
The DNA here is from genome assembly GCA_037367405.1 of Ottelia alismoides. Classification (NCBI taxonomy): domain Eukaryota; kingdom Viridiplantae; phylum Streptophyta; class Magnoliopsida; order Alismatales; family Hydrocharitaceae; genus Ottelia; species Ottelia alismoides. Next base: position 336,331 of record JAZKJV010005074.1, on the reverse strand, counting down.
CCATTCTCTTCTCCATCCCCTCTTCTTGAGCTAGTTGTACTTGAACTTAGAAGGGAATATCCCCGCTCCTCGAGGAAAGTGTTTCTAGACCGTGGGATTAGAGTTACCTTGTTGAGAGAGGTTGTTTCTTTGCTACTTTTGAGATGAAAAGCTATATTTCACTTACACCATACAAGTAAAGATTCACAGTCATAAAAATTTATGTATGCAGACTTGTTCTGACCTGACTGTTGAGGAGACCTGAATAGGAGTCTTGTGGAACTTAGAGGTTGTTAGGTTTTAAATCCATTTCCCATTAAGGTTCTGACACACTAATAATCCAAAGGTTCGACAGATCTCCATACTACAATTTTATGAAGATAAGTTTAAAAGTCAACATTGTTCTAACTTCTTTCCTTTTTCTTTATTTTCCGAATAAGTTTTTACTAAGGGACTAGCAAACATAAAGTATAGGGGAATGATGAATCCATAACTCATCATCTTTATTCTTTTATTTTAGCTTCATTTCCTTAGTCAAACACCTATAAATACCCACTAATTCCATGAAATTACCATTTTGCATGTATTTATTAAATGTGCATTTTTACCACTTTTTATACTCAAATAAAATAATAAAGAAGAAAAAATAAAGAAAAATAAAGGATGTATTTATGAAATAAATGCAAACTGACCCAAACCTCAAGAGAAGGTCAAGACTTAACCTGAACGACCAGAAATAAAGTAGGGGGAGATAGGGTCTTTAATCCAAAAATCTAAAAATAACAATTTGCAAATTTTCCCTATATATGTGTTAAACTTACATTATTTTATTTGTACATAAATTGACCTCAAATTAAATATTTTTCTAAACAAAAGTTGTAGATAAAAATGTGTTGTAAATAATAAAAATAATTGTAAAGCAAATTAATTTACAGATTACAAATAATCACACTTAGAAAAAGTCGTAAAGTGATACTTAAAATACCAATTTCGACTCCATACGAACTCAAATTGAATCAAACTCACTTCCATTGTACTCTAAATTAAATTATCTTTCAAATGGCTTTGGTTTCATAATTTTTGGAGTTACGGTTGAAAAGTCAATTTTCTTGGGTGGTTTGTGCAGTTTTACCAATTACCTATTGTATATATTTATCAATATTTTTTTTATACATAATGTAAATTATTGTAAATATTATCTTCATTATTAAATATAAAAAAATAATAAAATTTAAAAAATTTATTTAAAATAATTTCCTTATTTGTACATGTGTATATTGTCCTATATGTATATAATATGTTTACACAATTAATTTACTTACATAAAAATAAATAAAAAAATAAAATATCTAACATTAATTATTTAAATTAATTTAATTACGAAATTTGCATTTAATTATTTAATTATTTAATTTATTCATTATTTGATTTGAAAACATAACTTGTATATAAAGATATTATTCTATACTTAAATAGCCACAATTAAGGTGGCTAGTTAATTTTTATAAATTATTTATTTTATTTATTTTATATAAATATGAATTTTATTTTTAGTTAATAAATTAATTAATTTAATTATTTAATTAATTAACCAATAAAAACATTCCTTTTTTTGTCCATTCTTTCCTTTCTTATTTTCTTCTCTTTTTATGGGGCTCCTCCCTCATTTGCCTTTGATAAATCTTTGGTGGAGAGGAGCCCGATCTCCGAGAGCAATCTTGTCGTAAAAGGGTGCCCACCCTCCGAGCCGTCCAGTGACAGCGAGTGGACTCTCGTCGAGGCCATCACGGTGTATCCGATCCCGAGGTGAGATCCATTTTCTTTTTCATCATTTTTCCAAAATAAATCTTAGATTTATTTTTTTAATTGATATCATGATTAGTCTTTAGATCTTAATTCCCAAAAAAGAATCCATATCATATTTGTCATCCGAATCCGATTTTTCATCTCACATCTCGATCTCTCCACGTTCTTTTCTACCTATCACGATCTCTCAACTCCAGCCACGCACGGTGGCCGGAGACTCAGATCCATTCCACATTTTTCACCGGTTCCCTGTTCACGCATCCTATTTTGTTTAAAAATAAAATAAAAAAATAAAAAATACATATAGTTGTTCTTTATTCCTAACATTTGTGTTGCAGGAAAATAAAAATAAAATATATAAAATATAAAAAAAATTGTTTCTGTCTACAGTTCTGTTTCATAAAATAAAAAATAAAAAAGTTATTATCTCTGTTTACAATTTTTATAAAAAAAAGATAAAAAAACAAAACTCCCAACCGCGGGCAGCCAACCACTGCCCACTATCGTCGATCGCACAACGGCCGCGTGAGCCTCTCCGACGCCACCCGAAGCTCTATGCCATGCCATCTGCTCGCCACCCGCGTGGGGCAAGGTGGGGCATCTCTCCGATCTAGTCTGCGTCCCCAACACGTCTCCACAGCCAGGCCGCAGCGCGACTCCGCCCAACCGCAACCACCTGCAACTGCTCCGTCGTCGCTGCCCCCGACGCCTGCGGCCTCCGCCACCTCCATCACGTGAGGTCGCACCACCTTCCAACACCCGCCTCCCACGCGCAACCACCTCCAGTGCACAGCGCCTTCGCCCTTTGTCCCAGACATCACCGCCAGATCCATCGATGTGAAGAGAAGGACAAAGGGCGGTTGTCCCCCCTTCCCTTATGGTTTGTTAAGAAGGAACAAAAGCAAGAACCCTAGGGGAGATATTAAAAAAATTGGAAAAATTACATTCACGCCACCATAAATTTTTAAAATTACAAGATAGCTCTGCAAGAGCCAAATCACGTGAAGTGCACATCTTTAGTGGGTAAACTACATTTTCTTTCCCGATATTATTTATTGTTATATTTTAATGCATAAACTTTGATAAATCGCATTTAAGTCCCTATATTCTAGACTTCAATTTTCATGCTTTTATCTTTGAAATAAATGTTTTTATTGATTTGAAAAGTTGACAAAAATTTTTGTATGCTCCTGCTATGTCCTTGATTATTGAATAAAATTTTCATTGCATTTCATCATCATTTGACATTTTAAATAAAATAAAAAATAATGTCCTTTTCTCTGCACGAAATAAGAAAAATCATAAAAATTCAAAAAGTCATCGAAAAATTCAAAAAAATTACTGTAGGTGTATTTTATTCAACTTTAATTCCTATCCAATCTTCATGCTATAAACATTTATAAAACCCAAAAAACTGCAAAATAATAAAAATCTTGAAAAATCATTTAAATTGTAGAAAAATCCAAAAATTCTGATTTCAGTTCCTGTGTGTAGATATTTGCTTATACTTTTACATAAAAATAATTTCCAGGAATTTTGGGCATTTAAAGTATTTTTAAGCTGCAAAATACTCTTGGTTATGCATTGTTTACTTTTGTTACCACTGTTTGATTTTTATAAATTCACAAAAATACCAGAAAAACTTGGAAAAATTATCAGAAATATTTTAAAACCTATAAAACCCAAAAATATATTTTCTGTAATTTTCATAGCATTTTTGATTATTTTAAAAATTTAAAAAGATTGTGTTGTATATTTATTCCTTTGTGCATATTGTTCCTCATCTGAAAATTTAAAAAAATTTGAAAAATAAAAAACCACTAGAAATTTCATTTTCAAAATTTGACAGCTAAGTTCTTAAATCGTGTACCTTGTGTTCGACCCTGGTCGCTATACCAAGTAAATCAAATAGCAACGATCGCTTGCTTTCCATTGTTTGATTTTTCGTAAGTGGTCCCACTTCCTTCGTAACATGTAGACTATATTATTTGAGGTCCTTATTATTAGATCTGGGCCTACTACTCAACCACAGAAATAGAAAGGAAGTCTACGTAGCAAATTAGATACTTCCCATGGAAGGTACTCAGACGTGGCACGATGAGACATGGTACCACCGTTGCAGTACCCCTAAGCTAAAGTAATTCATACCAAATCAGCAAGTGGATATGATCCTACCCGTCCACGCACCGATAGAAGCGCAAATACTTCACAAGCCCAGGCGATAGACTAGGCAATAATCATGCTGGGTTTTTAGCTCTAATCCTTAAGGATCTTTCCTCAGTCTGGAAAAGTACCTGAGAATAATGTGGGATTTAGGCAACTAATATAATGATGTCCATTAATCGATTTTAATTAGGGTTAATGTTTATAAGACAATCCCTTTTTTAGTTTTTTCGATTTTCACTTTTTTCTGGACATTTTTTAGATATAAATGCCTAAGAAATTATTTGATTCCTTTTATTTCTAAATCCAAGAAAATAACGAAGGAAGATGGAAAAGTTGATGCTTGAGAAATCTACGAATGCATGCAATATATATAGATGCGTACCTTGATCCAACACTCTACATGCAATATGACCTGTATATAAAAGTAAACTAATCTATATGTACATGTAATCGATGAAATTGTCTGAAACAAGAAGTTCTATTGTCATGAACTTTTTGATTTGACTAAGTCCAAGCATAAAAGATTATAGGAACATGAAATCGATTAGTTCTTTGGACCTAGTTTACCGAGCCAACATTCGTAAATTCTAAGGGCTTAACCACCGATGATGTAAAAAAAAGGCAAAAAACTAAAATACGAGAAACAAAATAAAATAAAGGGAAAAATAGGGACAATAAAATGAGAAGGCGATTAAAACATTATAACAATTGAATGGGACCCATGTAGTGCTAAGTCCTGAGAGTATTTAATTAATACAATTTATATATAAATCACTTTCTCACAAAGAAAATAAAAAATAAACTAATATACACTAATGATGTTGTTCTCGATCCTCAGTTTGTCCTTGCTGCTATCTCATGTTGGCTCGCTCTGAAAGAGTCGACGTTCACCTCACTTGAGAGCATCAGATCTCCAAGAAAATCCACCCTCTCACCATAGGCCCTTGCAATAAAGTCAAATAAAGAGGTGTGATTAGAACAATTCATGCAAATATAAAAAGAAACAAGAAGCATAAAATAAAATAAAACTATAAAATCTACCCTAAAAATCATTGCCCTTCCCCAGCAATGGTGCCATTTGATTACATGTACCTAGCCTACTATACCTAATAATCTAGGTAAGTAATCACTATGGCGACCGTGCACAAAATCAAACAATAATCAACCCACAATATGATGAATAATCAAAGTATGAATGCGAGTCAAAATTTATTATAACTCTACATAGCTATGTATGGGTGTAAGTATTGTAAAATGTTGAACACGGTGAAGCGAACAAGGTAGAGAATTATTATTAATTATTGCTAATAGATAATAATTTTTACATTTTTAATCGTTTTTCTTATTTTTATGTGGGTTTCTACCTATATTTAAATTTTATGGATTTTTAACTATTTCACATTTTTATTTTTTAATTATTTTATTTTATTTTTAATTTTGTAAAAGTTTATTTTAAATTTTTTAAAATAAGGTAAATAATAATATACATATATTATATTTTATATAGGTAATATATAATATATATTTAACATATCTTTTTAGATTTTTATACAAGTTAAAATATAGTCAAAATATAGGAAAATAAATTGTTTTGTATTTTTTAAATATTTTATCTTTTTGGTAATTTTTACGTTATTTTCTAATTTTTATTGATTTTTAATGTTGAAAATAAGTCAAAAGAGCGAATAAATTAAATCCATCAACCAGTCTAAGGTTTAATAAATATATAAAAATATATAAATTTAAAATTGATCCAAAATATTTTTAATATATATTTTATATAATAAATAAAATTCATAAATAGAAAGATATATTTTTGGATATACATATATAGTTTTTGTAAATTTTTATAATATTTTTGTATCTTGTGATTTTTATGTTTTATATTTTACATTTGTTATGATTTTTGAGTTGTGGTATAATAGTATAATATAGCTAATATATACTTTTTCGAATTTTTGGAGTTATATTTGAATTTTTATGGATTTTTAAATACCAAATGGGGAAAATAGATAAGTTTTTGTATTTTAAAAAAAAAAGAAAATAAGGTTTAAATGCCAAACAAAATTAATGCATGAAGGAGCATGATTCCATGTAGCTATCTTATTTTTACTACATTTTTTTGGCTTAAAAAATATTTAGTACATGCAATATACACCAAAATAAAATACAAAGTAGTATAAGGACCTATTTGCAATTAGCAGAAACTAAGTATGCATTTCATAATCGGTGCACAAAATATAGGATAAAACCCACAAATAACTCGAAGACACCTCACGTAATCCCCCAAGTGAGGTGACCTGGACATGGCCTAGATGTAATTGCACTAAAGTTTAGGGTCCAACTTGCATGTTAACCTACTTATTTTACATAATACTTAATATTTACAATATTAAAATGAAAATTCAAAAATGTAGAAGGGCTATGGTGAAATATACCCAAAGCGAGGCACATGCATGGTGCATGGGGCTTATCATACGGCTCTGGTGCACCACTTAATTTGATCCAACAGTAGAGCCTTCACATTGCTTCACCTTTAATCCATGACATAGATTAGATTTTGGGCCGACGTCTTCATCCTACGGCTGCGAGCTGATCATGAAGAATAGGGAAGAAAAAGCTCTTCCCTGACCTTTGATCAACTCTATCTCCCTCCACCACCCATATCTCTCTCTCTTTCTCTCGCTCCTGTCAAGTGCAAGACCTTGCTGGGGCTCCTCCCCATCAACAGGTGGGCTCAGATGGGTCCATGCCTCATCGAAGGAGGCTTGGAGGTCTGTGAAGCTCGATCAACCAGCAAGTGAAGTCCTGGGCTCGATTAACTCCCAGTTAGAGTCTTAGGTCTAGCCATATGCACCAAAACTCTCAAGGTTCGAGGGAGATCCACATGGAATAAAAAATTAAAGCTAATAACACGAAAATGGGGGGAGTGGAGGTGTCTCTTGCATTAGGCGAAGGATGGAGACTGACGACTCAATTTGAGCAAGATGGGGGTTATCTGGATGGGCGGTGATGCATTGAAATGGTAGGGGAACGTGATGGGATGCTTTTCATGGTAGAACATGAGTTGAATCACATTGAAAGGATGGCCGGAGTTGAAGGCTTTGACGAACTACGATATGCGATTTTAACCCAAACAAAATGAAATAAGAAAGATCTAAATCTAGATACATTCTAGGGAATGAAATGTGAATTTAAACCTAGTTAAACCTATGCCTTGACTAAGAAATACCTGTGAAGCTAGACCTCAATGGAGATATGCTCCTGCAATAGTGGACCTTGCCTCTTGCTCCCTTATCCTCATTATAAAACCTCGGGGGCTCCTTCCTGTCACCAAGAGCACACCCCAAGTGATGTTTCTTTGGGGTTATAGGGTAAAGAGTGGATCAAAATTACGAAGAAGGGGATGTAGTTAATTTTATAGAGGAGACGAGGAGGTGATTTCAATCAAGAATGGGACATAAACCAATGGTGATTGGTGGGATCTAGATATATGGTGTGAAAGACAGTGATTGTAGCGCCCTCGTCCCCCTAGGATCCAAGTACTTGACAAACCAATTCCACGAACATACATTCCACATTCGAATCACGTGACATACACATAAGCAGGAGAAAATATCATGTAACATTGGAAAATTAAGAATTTTCCTTTGCATTCACTCTGTTCACAATCACATTCCATTTCCATTCATTACATTTGCAACGTCCATCTATGTCCACAAAATATACATGTATGCATGAAAGAAATGTGTTTTAACATACGTTACATATGCCATGTATCTCAAAATGCTACAAGTAAGGAAAGACAGTAAAAACTACTACCAACTGTACCATAAGAATGATTTGTGAAGCTGCACAAAAAGTGGTGACTCCAAAGCTGCTCACTGTTGCGAACCTGCGGATTCACATGTAAGTACGTTATGAGCAAAGTTGCCCATCACAATATAGCAATATACAACAATAATCAAGACATAATTTATGTATGCGAAAAAACAACTAGGTAACGGATCTCACAAGAATTATATTTTTTTATTAGATATAGATATGCGAAACCAAGCTTTGTAGACAGTCTGTGGTCTTGGTATGGATGAGGCCTCACACTATGACTCTAAGGCAAAAAGGAACACCTTAGGGTTGGGGTGCCTTCGTAGGCATGCGGTGGAGTACAATGCATCCTAACTAAGTTCCCAACACGTCCACTTAGCCCCACTTTCAATGATACTTCTGATTCATAATTTAGATTCCAACCTGCGAATAATCACGACAACCCAATCCTCCTTATACCCAGGAGAACTATATCATATTCCCAACTTCATTAACCACATTTCAAGGAAACTCCCCTCTTAGCGCTCCCACTCGGAATACAAACCAATGTGACCTACATTGTCCTGTACACGAGTGTTAACTCTAAGTGACAAGCAAAGCGCTAGACCACTAACCATGAATACTTGTCCGCGCTCGAGCATCGGGCTAAAGCATGCAAGTGCCAAGGCCAACACCGTTAGATTAGCACCTCGGTGTGCCAAGTAACATGTCCCCTAACCATCACAACTACAATAGCAGTTGGGATCCTGGTCATCTAGGCTTCTACCCAGGACCCCAAGGGTGCATGTCCCTTCCTTGGCGGCAACTACTCCTCTACCAGATCACCATGAAATTTCCCTTCACTAGAATGATTACCACTACCCATGTAATCAATGAGACTCATGTAAGGTTGTTTATTTACAATAGCCATCTTAATGGATATAAGGCATCCATAGTCAGAGCTAACGAGTACATATAAAGACAATAATCAACCATACATATAATAGTGAGAACTAAAATGTAGTATTGATGGTGTACATTCTTCAGTGTCGTGCTTGTAGAAACTAACTTGCAACTTCTTCAAATGCAACCGGTGAAGGCAACATGTAGGAGAGGGGCGAAAAATAGAAAAGGATCGAGTAAAATTACATTGCACCCGAAGTGCCCATGCAAAGCAGTTTCACCCTTATTTGTCATGTTGTACAATCATAGAATATATGAAGGTAATACACACTTTGGCTACCATACTAGTGCCATAATTATACCCATTGTCCTAAGCTAAGTCGTCATTTGCTGGATCAGAAAACGCAAAACTAGTAAGCAAACAATGAAAAAGCCAACCTGGAAGTATATAAGCTATACTTATCTACCAAACTAGTCATAAAGCAAGACATAACATATCTAAGGGCATATTTAGTTTTATGCCACTGTACTCTATCGAATAAAATAAAATCTGTCCTTTCATCTTGTATTTATTTCCAACACTTCAATCTTATCCAATGAGAAGTATTTTTTTGTTTCGAGTCATAAACTACAAGTTAAGGAATCTGCATACTTCAACCCCAATGGTTCAGATTCAGTTTAAAACTACAATACATATATTCCCTATAATTTTGCAAGACAACCCAATCAGGGATTATTCCTGTTAATTATAGCATATGCATATATTCTGTATACCAACCCTTGACACAGACCTAAAGATCACACCTTGATGCATACTATCTCTAAAAGCCATATTATAACCACAACACCAGTTGAACCTATCCCAAAATCATGATTTAAAGTCTTTAGAGATGTCTTAAAGGTCCTTATTCCTACATAAAGTAAGCTACTGCCATCAGGAGGGAGGGGACCATTTTTTGTTTATATTCTGTGAGGTTACTCGATGCATTACTTTTGAGAGTTATTAGGATATGCTCCTTGGTTTTGTTGGAAGCACATACTTCTAAAATTCCAGCTAATGTCGTGAATATAAATTCGGTAATTAGAGACACCGTTGGATGGATATGGGAAGCTACTAATAACATAAATTATCAATCCAATATTAAATAATGTTCTGACCATTCAAACACCGGACATTCCTAGCAGGAAACGTTGTTGCTGGATCCACAAGATTTACGGAAAACTTTGATCCCTTTGAGCCAAAGGCTCATTTTAGACCCACAACACTGTCAATGATCGAGTTTACTCCATATAACCATTAGTGTCACATTTGTTAAGGCCTGCATTAATATCAATATACATCAGAGTTGGTATTAACATATTTATAGCGTGCGAAACCCATAAGATCATGAGATTTAAACCAGTCCAAGGAAGAAGGTCAAAAGCACACATGCAAGAACAGATCTACACTGCTCCTCGGAAATGCATATGACTCTAAGGATGTTAACCAAATGGGAACCGCAACAAGAGGAAGGACGTATCGTAACTCAAGAAAATGAGCTACCTCGTTTTCTTCACCCACAAAGAACGTCGCGGACGTTGCTTCATTCACGAGATAAGGAAGCTACGTGGAGGTGGCCATCGCTCCGTCCACAAGGATGGCCTCGCTCCTCTCTACGTGGAGGTGGTCTTAGATCGTTGATCCGAGGCGTTCTGGCAAGCTCCGACAAGGGACAAGGAGGAGGAAGGGTCTGGACTCGTTTTGGGCATTTTTAGGGTGAGGGGGTTCTCATTTGGTGTTTTAAATAGGAAGGGGTATTTAGGTTCGGATCTTGGTTCGGATCCAGAATGGGTATAGACCTCGGCTCGCTAAAATAGCCCTAACTTGAGCTCCTAAACTCAGATTTTCGCATTCTAAGAGTCCTTGGAAAGATCTCGATGAGCACTATATGATATATTGCTAGAATAAATTTTTTGGATATTGGAATAAAATCATATTTGCAATTTAGCCCAGATCCATCTGAATTTTTAAGGTTAAGTCCCTGCTCGGGTTTTGGGTTCTTCATAGTGATGGTGAGCACAACTGTCGTAAAGGACGATGTCTGAAAAGAGTTGAGGAGGAGGCATGAAAAATCGGTGAAGAAAATGTGGGTCACGTGTTCTGACAGCTGCATGCGGCTAGGTCCATGCAAGAGAGTGTTGATCGGGGGATCAACACTCCTCGACGTTGATTAGGCCACGTAAGCCACAAAATGACAGAATAGAAATAAAAAATGAAATAATATTAAAAATAAAAGTTGTTTCTTCTTTTTCAATCATTTTATAATGATTTTTATTTATTTTTACAACCTTACTTATTAGGTATTAATATCTACATGTTAATATATAGATATATATACATGTTTTTGAGTATTTGTATTTTATTTGTATTTTCTATATAATATCATAGTTACATATTTTATATATTTACAACATTACTAGATTGATATTTACATATTTTTATGCTATTTTGTAATTTTGTCTATTTGTATAAATAATTACAAGTATCTATATTATATGTATATTATACCTATGTATTTAACTTTATTATTTATTTTCTCTACCTTCTAAATGTTTATATTTGTATTTGTATTTTTAATATGTATTATATAATAAGAAAGATAATTCAAAAATATAAGGAGGCTAAAAATGTAAAGAATAACATAATTGAATTTTGTATACAAATACCCAAGTACAATAGTACCCTCAAAAGCCAGCTTTTGCATCTTAGTTCCATTTTCAATGAAACACCTACATTTGATAGATAATTTATTTTAAATACAATGGAGGTGAGTTTGGTTCAATTTGAGTTCACTTGGTGAAAATATTGATCAATGAAGTTCTGTTTGCGATTTTTCCATTTGAGTGTACTAAGTGCTCTGTGCATGATTTATTTTCACTAATATTTTTCTTCATTTCTCTACATCAATATGTATAAGTTTTGTGTTGAACACTTTATTGTTTGAAATGTGTATAATGCTAAATAAAATATTGTAATATTAGAGTATTTACACCATATATAGTATTAGGGTTTCTTTGTATTTTTGTAAAGTTTGCCCTATTGATAATTCAGTGGTATGAGGTACCTAGCGTCAGATCTTGGAGGGCATGCGGTGTTCGATAAGTCAGATCCGGCAATAACTGTGTCGACACCTCTTTTGGCTCTCAGTAATCACGCAATTAAATAGATCAACAATCAACCCACAATATAGATTAAACCATAAAGGAATGCGAGGTGAAATTTATTATACCCTACATAAAGATGTGTATAGATAGCAAGTGTAGTCATTGAACCACTCATGGATAGGTATAATTATTGTCAATTAATTAAATAAACAATAATTACATTTTTATTCTTTTTTGATTTTTTGATTTTTGAATTATATATTTATAAGGATTTTTATATTTTCACATTTTTATATTTTCATATTTTCATATTTTTATATTTTTTTATTTTTGAATTTTTAATTTCTTTTTATAATTGTGCATTTTTAGCTTCTTTTTTTTAAATATAATAGGTATATATAATAATATGTATATTGTAAATACTATATAAGATATATATAATAAATAAAAAATGTAAAAATATAGGTAATATATTCAAGAACAATATTTTTTATTTTTAAGGGTTTTAAATTATGTAGGGTAATTATAATTTCTAATAACTATAATAATATATAAGTAAATATAAGGGTATATAGTTTATATAAAGTGTTATAATTTTTTAAAATAAATATATATTAAAAAATTATTAAATAAAATGTTTTTATGTTTTTATAATATTTCTCTGTTTTATGTTTTTCATATAATTTTTGCTAATTTTTAGGTATTTTTAATTAATTTAAATGTACAAAACATGATCCATAATAATTAGGCAGAAAAGTTTTAGGTTTTAAAAATAGTTAATAAGTTCAAAATTTCCCAAAATATTTTTAATAGGTAATATATAATATAAATAAAAATATCAAATACAAACATTTTTTGGATTATTAATTAATTTTTACGGACTTTTTTGAGTTTTTTAGTGTTTTTCAATTATAGTGTTTTCTTTTATACTTTTTTTGTGATTTTTGGTCTGGATTTATAATATATAATAAATACACTATATGATTTGTTTTGAAATTTTTAAAGTTATTTTTATATTTTTTGGTATTTTTATATCTAAATAAGGGAAATATAACTCATATTCTATTTTTAATAAGGGATATTTACCCAGCAGACCCTGAAATCTTTCGAAATTATCTCTACGACCTTTGAAACATCATAATTCCTCCCACGACCCCGTAATCTTGCTAACCCTTACCCTACAGACCATGTGGTTAACCCCCGTTTATTTACCCGTTAAAAGTAACCTGATTCCGTCATGTTCATTTATATTTTACCCAATTTGTCTATGAAATTGGGTACGGGCACCGTGGAGCGATCGTGGTACTCGACGATCTTCATCTCCTCGAGGTCGACGAGGGTCGTGGTACTCGACGATCTTCATCTCCTCGAGGTCGACGAGGGCGAGGACTCCCTCGATGGGGCGCGTGTACTTGGAGGCCGTGCCACCGGCGAAGCACTGGATCTTCACCCTCCTCTGCCCCCTCCCTCCCTCCCCAAACCATCCTACGCCGTAGTCCTCGCACCTCGCCTCGCTTGCATTCAGCCCCCTCCTCCTTGCCGACTCCAGGAACGGCTCGTACAGCAGCGGTAAGCCCACCGCCGCGGTCTGCTCCTCCACCGTCATCATTGAGAACCCATACCCGTCGTGGAGCCGGTGCACCTCCACCGTCTCCTCCCGCACGTTCACCGTCACGTCGAAGAAGGTGTCTGCGCCCGAGCGGACGATGGCAGCGGCGCGGCGGAGAGGGGGAGGGCAGGAGGGGGAGGAGAGCCAGGCGAGGACGGAGGCCTTGTCGGGATCGTCTAGGGAGACCTGGTGGAACACGAGCGGGGTCCCCGCGAGAGGCGAGTAGCTGCCGATGACGCGGCGGACCGTCGCGAGCTCCGAGGGTGTCAGCGGGTCCAAGCTCCGAGGGTGTCGCGAGCTCCCACGACGCCGCCCCTCCCAAGCTCCCTGCTCCGCCCCTCCCTAGCTCCCAGCGATGGAGCCCCCAGGCGCCTCCCCTCCCAAGCTCCAGGCGATGGAGACCCCAGGCGCCCCCCTCCCCCCTCGCCCACGCGCGCCGCCCCACCCAATCTCCCTGCGATGGACCCCCACCCCCCTCCCTACTCTCGGGCCGCCCCTCCCAAGCTCCCAGCGATGGAGCCCCCAGCGTGCCGCCCCTCCCCTCCCCCCCGCCAGCGCGCGCCGCCCCTCCCAACCTCCCAGTGATGGAGCCCCCAGCTCCCCCCCCCCCCCCCCCGCGCTCCCCCTCCCAAGATCCCTGCTCACTCCCCTGGCTATGGAGCCCCTGCACCGTCCCTCCCAACCACGGATGCTGCTTCCCTGCTCTCCCACGGGATTTTTTTTCTATTTTTTTATTTTAGTTAATCCTAACCATTCGATTGGAAATTGGTTAGATTAACTCACGACTAACCCAAGTAACTGATTCAAACGTAGTTAAAATTGACGGGAGGGTCTGTAGGGTAAGACGGAGCAAGATTACGAGGTCGTGGGAGGAATTATGATGTTTCAAAGGTCGTAGAGGTAATTTCAAAAGATTTCAGGGTCTGCTGGGTAAATATCCCATTTAATAATTAAGTAAATGTAAGAAATTGCTAAATAAAAATATAGCGTGAGCATGCATCATATTAAGCATCTACTACAATTTTCCCACAATTTATAAAGTTCCGAGCTATTTAATAAAAAAGTGAAGCACCGTAATAAATTACAATGCTGACATGGGCATTTATGCAATAAAAATATATTACAAAGTGTTTCGTGAAAAATAACCGAAAGTCTAACACAAATATTAGAATTTTTAAAACGAAAAGGAAATACAAGAAGCTACAAGGGTACGGCTGCAAAATGTCCACCTCACGTGGGATGCCATGTGAGGTGTGTTGGCATAGACCTAAACACAAATAGCAGTAAGTTCCAAGGACCTATGCAATTTTTACATAACTTTTAAACTGCAATTAATATTTATAGGACTTGCTATTAAATACAAAAATAACGGAGGGGCTATATGAAGTTTACCCCTTAAAATGCATGGATCACGTGTTCCTCCATGCACCATGTGGACGATCGGGCGGTGCTAGGATGCTTCGTTTCACCTTGAACTGGACAACCCGGATTATATCTGGGCTATGGCTTGAATACAACGACGATGGAGGCTCTTAGGCGAGCTTGGAAGAATAAGAGCCGAGTGAGCTTCGATCGGCAAGATCTCTGCCCTCTGTCCTCCTCCTTCGCTGCTATTAGGTTCCTCCCCATCCCGGAGCACTTCTGCATTTTCAGGGTGTGTTAAATCAGTCTAGACCCTGTTGGACAAAGCCTGAAGCTTGATGCACCTGGAGCTCCTGACTTGGACTCCTAAATGGGTCTCCAGGTGTTGTCGAGCAATGGTTCCTGCACAAAATGAAAGGGGGATGCGAGAGGGTCGTATTTGAGCCTCTCTTGAAGTTGGAGATGCAAGGAGTGGTTAGCATGGAGGAGTTCCGATGAAGGCGACGGGATTGAGCTCAGAAGCCCTGATTCTTACATAATTAGAGATGAAAAGACGAGGGAAATGCAGAGAAGGTGACCATGATCAAAGATGAGGTGGATGTGGGTCAAAACAACGGTGGAACACAATGAATTTCAAGATGGAGCTAAAATCTCCAGTAAATCTTAAACCTAAAATTACGCTAACTTAAAAACTAATTGCTGAAATTAAAAGTTACACTAGGATGTTGGATGAAAGCTACGCTAGAAAAGCAAGAGAAACAACTCATGCCTGAAGGATTTCAGGGAACAGAGAAGCTCGTCGGAGCTAAGCTCGACGAAGCTTGTTTCACCACCTCCATCACCTTATCCTCACCAAGAAGGTTTGGAGCATCGTGTTGTCACTGTGGAGGCTCTACATAGAGGTCCTAATGGGGTTAAAGCTATGGAAGAAGGATCAAAATGTTAAAAGGGTGCAGAGGTGGATTTTGTACACAATGGATGGGGCAGTGTTTGATGGGCTATGGCATGCGATAGAGAAGAAGTTGGTGGGATCTAGGGATTTGGCGACGCAGAGGGAAGCATGGGACAGAGGTTCGGTGAAGGAACCAAGGCATTTCGAGCCTTAGTTCATGGCCAAAAATTCAGAGAAGTCAGAGGTCACGAGACCACTAACAAAGGGGGTAGGGAGTGCCAGACAGTTGATCATGCAGTAAATAACATGCACCTCTTGGTTGGTCGACGTGGACCAAACAAGAAAATGATGGGATAATTCCCTTATTAATTATATTAAAAATAGTAAATGAATTATTTAATTTTTGGTCAAATCATGTTTTTTTTTCAAATTTTATGTAGTATTTTATTTCGATTTTTATTTATTTTTACAAGTTGATATATTACATGTTAATATTTACATGTATAAGTATAGATATATATATACATGTATTTAGTATATTTTATTTTTATTTTGTATTTTATTATGATATTTACATAATTTATATATTTATAACTTATTTATCTACAATTTATCATATTTGTAGTTTATTTTAATGATTTTATTTATTTACATAAATAAATAAGTATATGTTTTATATATGTATAATTCACATATATATGTTCTATAACTTTATTTATTTTTATGAATTTTTAATAGTTTTATTTTACTTTACTACTGAAATGTATTTTGAATAGTATTTACAAGTATATAAATATATAATAAAGTTAAAAATATATAGAATGAATATATTGATTATTATATA
Organism: Ottelia alismoides; assembly: GCA_037367405.1. NCBI lineage: Eukaryota > Viridiplantae > Streptophyta > Magnoliopsida > Alismatales > Hydrocharitaceae > Ottelia > Ottelia alismoides. The sequence goes on along the minus strand of JAZKJV010005074.1, from coordinate 319,822 downwards.
CATGTATATAGTACAATAGGGCCCAAAAGCTAACTTTTGCATCTCATTTCCAAATTAAATGAAACCACCTTCATTAAATATAATTTCATTTTATGAATAATAAAGGTGAGATTGGTCAATTTTGAGTCTATATGGAGGAGTTGCATGTCTGGGAAGTTTTCTTTGCACTCTTTTGTTTTGTGTGTCCCAAGTGCATTGTGTGTTATTTTTGAGTAAAATGAATTTTGTATTTTTCTTTGTTATTTTATTTACAACTTTCATGTTCAAAATTTATTGATTTTAAGTGTAAATAATAAAGAATAAAATATGTCCCAAAAGCATATTATTGATGAATAAACATCAGGGTTTTAAGGTGTTTTCTGTACAGTTTAGTACACTATCTCCTCCTACTTTATTCCTTATCGATCATGTCATCATGATGTTTGGATCTCAAAGTCTAGGGTCACTCAATGTCTTGGACACTTCATTCTTTTTTCTTTTCTTTCCTTTATTCTTTTATTTTGGAATTAAATCACATATTTTTATACAATATTTATTATCATTTATTGAGTGTTATTTTATACAAATTAATGCTATATTCATGCATTTAGCTAGGGATTTAGGGCCAAAATGAAAGAATAAAGGTGATGAATGGAGATTCATCACCTATCTTCCCCTACTTTTTTCCTGGTTGACCTAGTCAATATATGACTTGGTCTCGGTTCCAGGTTAGTCAATATCTTTGCTACTTCCTTTATTTTTCTTTTCCTTTCTTTTCTTTATTCTTTTATTTTGGATATAAATACAGATATTTATATGCTAATTAGAGATTAATGTTAGATGTTAATTTATACAAGTTAATGGTATTTACATTTATTTTACTAGGGATTTAAGGCCAAAATGGAATAATAAAGATGAATGAATGGCTATCCATCAACATGTCAAGCATTAACCTAATCGATAATGAATAAAGTAGGGGTAGATAGTGAAGGGAGGTTTTTAAGGCCTTACGCATCATAGAAGCGCGTGGATTGGATCATATTCAATCGAAAAACCGACTTATCATACAAATCATGATAGTAGCAGAATTTTTTAAAAAAAATTGAAGGAACCACATGGATTGAGAACCACTCTCAATCCGTTACATCAACATCACATGAGTATATAATTACCTCTTGAAATGTATTTGTGATCCTCTAGTCTCTAAAGAAAGAGACCTCCTATTTGAAGTTTGATTCGATGGAGACAATACTTGCAGGCACGGGGATAATCCACATACTTCCACTATCCAATGAGACGATATGGGACTCCTTTCTCCTGATTTCATCGTATGAAATAACCCTTCTTCATCATGATCCGAAAGAATCAAAGATGAAACTCTACACGAGATTGATCAAATCGATCTGGCAGTATAACAATAAGGTTATCCACCATTAAGGGTATTTTCCCCACATGGGGAAGACCCTGTGTGGCAAGGGGGACATCCGATATTAAGGGCATTATGCTGGTGAGGGGATGTTCTTGGAGGGAGAGAGATAGAGGAGACATGTTTCTCCTAGAATTCATTATATTGAGGAAGGTATGGCATGTCCCTCCTTATATACATTGTGGACTGTGAGGATTGCAATCCTAATTGTTGAATCAATGGCCAGAATTAAAGGAGCTCATAACCACTTTTAGGACTAGAATCGATGAAAAATATTATCCATTTAATCCTCTCAACAAATTAATAAACGCATAATTAATAAAAGGAAAAATAAATAGGAGGCTCCGAAAAATTTGGGAGGTCACCATGGTTGTTACAACCATAGACGTCCCCCTTCTTTAGGGAGCTCCTTTTTATTTTTCTTTTATTATAATTATGGTTGCAATATTCAACAACCATACATTAATTAATTAATTTAGAAATTCTATTATCAATAAATATTTCCAAATTATTTATGATAATGCAAATAGGCAATTGACAAATGTGAATTATATTTGTAGGTCTGAAATCAATGTAAATCTGTTGATCTTATCCATGCTATCCGTGATTATTGTGGATAACACTATCCATATTAATCTTATCCAAGATAATTAAATCCTCTCTTTACACATCCAACAACAATGTGAATATTATCCACATTATTCTTGGATAAAATTTGATAACACTATTCAAGAAAATATTATCCATATTAGTTAAATCTTATTTTGTCATATTAAGCTCTACTTTTCACTTACTGATTCAAACATCACTAACAATCCCAATTATCAAATTTATCTCTTTAGTAACATTCCTCAAACTCCTTAGAGTGTGTTTGGTTCGTGGGTTATCTGAGGGAGGGTAACCCACCCCAGGTGGTGGGTTATCCGGTGGATAACTTGAATGTTAGTTTTTTGTTTAATTAGTGTGTTAAACAATTGAGAGGGTTTTCTGTGATGTGACCTTTACTTAAGTTTAGGATAATGATTGGTTGTTGATTGTTTTTTGGTAGTGGGTTGATGGTAGAATATTGTATTTTTTGCCCTTTTTAACTTTTGCATTTTTTTACCCCTTTGAATTTTTGTAGTTTGGTTGAAGATTTTGTTTCCATGGTAATCACATGGTGATTTCTTGACGTAGTTATCGAGATTTATGCATTGAATTTATATTAGTCACATAGTATATCAAATTTATCAATATATATAACGAGACTTGGAAGGCACTAACATATTTGTTTAATTTTTAAGAGTAAATCGTACTTCAGTTGAATGTATGTCTTTAAAAAGAATAGTTGGCAATTTTTTATCATTGAAGTACATAAGGTGCAATTTCCCCAGATTTGTCTAGCCTATTTTTTGCACATTCTTATCTGAGTTAACTGAGTTAGTTGCATACACTAATTTACACATTCCTAATTTTCATCGTAGCTATTTACAAAATGTTGAAATTATTGTAAAGTTCAAATACATAATTTCATTGAAAAGGAACTATTTTTCAAAAAGAGCGAAAAAAATTAAAGCTTCTGTAATCTTCGTACCCTATCATTAGAAATACACATTAAATTATCAATAATTATCATTAGAAATACACATTAAATTGTTAATCATTTACAAAAAACCCATGAGATTAAAAGTAATATACCACGGTTATTGTAAGTGAGGTGGACTTGTTAACCGTTATATCCTCAAATGGGTTTATAATTATTGGAAATTCACGTTATCATACGTAGAAAATTGTAAGGTTGGATATTATAATCATTCATGATTGGGAATCAAGGATCCTTTCAAGAAGTTAACATGACTAAATATGTGACAGGTTCATAAATTACATTTGAAGTAAAATATCTACGGAACAACATGCTTGTCAACCAAAGGTTCGTCGATAGGATCAAGTGATGAAGTCAACTCATTGGAGAGGTGGATGATCATTATATCCTTCTCTTTGATTAAGCTCTCCGCCTGCTCTAACTTCTTGTCCTTGAATCCAATACAAACTCCAATACATTATGCAGATCTACTAGGAACATTTTCTTTGTGTCAGGGAGTGAATAATTGGAGGGATCGACGATGCCTTCACCATGTAACCGCACGATCGTTGCGAAAGAAATAAACACTTGTTAGTTGTGTTTCACATTGATTTGAAAACTGGGAATTAGATTTTGAAATTGTGTATCAACTTACATCTAGCGGGCATGTGTACCACATGTGGTCATCGAGGTCCTCTAAGTGATGGTACTCGTCAAACACTAGTAACACAACCTGGCCACATGAGCAAAATGCATCCATGGGAGAAAGGAATATCGAAACATAGCAAGACCATTAGCTGTTGCGACAAGGCCTATATTAGAAATGTTGATGTACGGCTATAAGAGAATGCAACAAACATGATCCAAACAACTTATTCCATGATATGAAAAAGCCAATAGAAGCAAATAAAAGGACAAGTACGAACAAACATTACAACGTAATAAGGAGGAACATGATCAAGTTAGATTTACAACGACCCTAAAAATTTATCATCCTTAACGCATACGCCTCATCATGTCATTGTACATTGCCTGTGCCATTTCATCTCGATGTCCCTCACCCTGCAACATCTCGACAGTGTGACTCTCACCTCTACTCTAGGCTTGACATCTAACTCCCGTGGTTTTGGAATCAAATATTTCTCAACTCGATTGAACCACTTCTCGCCACCATACAATTTGATGAAGTTATGAATTATGGCAGTGGCCTTCACAATGTCCTTCTGCGTCTTGAAAGTGTATGTGGGCATGCATGTCAGACACTTGTACCTCTTCTTCCAAACACCGAATGTCTTCTCAATGTCACTCGGAAGCTATGAATGTCTGTGATTGAACAAGTGCTTGTGCGAGATATAGCGTTTAGATTTGTCTAGCACCGCCGCTCTGGTAGATGATATGTAATGCCTCTGTAGGGAGCGATGAACGAATCTGTATTGATTTAGTCATAGTCCACCAGATACGTACAACATTTGGGACAATGACACCACCTCTGTCGATGGCATCCCTAAGAACAAACATATATGAAGATGACCCCTCCCAACCGGCAAGAATGTATATGAACAAAAAGTCAAAAGGGGCAACCACATCACATTCTGCGATATGCACTGTTTCATATTATAGTAGGCAACCTCCATAGCTGATGGGACCGATGCCTTTATGTGAGTACCATCGACGGAACATCGATCACACCCTACAAAATATAACATATAAATTTTTAAGGGAATTGGTGGACCAAACCATAAATCACATAGATAAGTACCAAGAAGTAATTTGCAAATTAGTGATCCACCGTTATGTGATGTGATGTTTCAATGGAAGGAAGATGCACCAGTAGATCGTCCAATAAAAGGACCGTTTCAATAAAAGGATCGTTTCCGAGACCTTGTGGATGTGTGAAGATATCGTGGCTCCCAAGTGCTAAAACCACTCTTGTAGAACGTGGTTAGATAGGTTGTGTCCAAATGCAAAGAGGAAAATACGAACTTGCTCTATCATATCCATGGATCATATGTTACATAACCCCATTCTTTGCTCCAATAACTCCACAACATTGTCAGGATGGTAGGCTCCATCTGGAAGCACCTGTATGATTGCTTAATATGGTCTGCCATTATATCATCAATCCACATATGTACGAACCATGGCCTTGTGTTGAGAGGTATGGGGGCATGCGGAGATTCTTGATATTGCATGGCACATGTGAATATGTACAATGCAAGGCTATAGGAGATCTAAGTTGCCTCAGATAGAATTTCATCAAACAGATTGTATAGCTATTCTCCCATCTACAACAAACATATATTAGATAAGGAATGTACAATCAACATAGACAATGATAATGATGAACAACATAGAAGGAATAAAAAGTTTTTACAAGATTACATGTGCTTATGTTGATTACAATGGTAGCAATAGCTTCTACTAGTGACATCATCCGCAATAATAATACACCTTTTACAAGCTAATTTTACATGACATGAGGTCTATGTAGCATGCCAACATTACAGGATATAGTCCACTCAAGGGAATATATAATAAGCAAACAACATCTTGGCACATCCTAATGAAGAATGAACAAGATGAGAGGAAAAGGTTTATGACTAGATAAGGGTGCACAAGTTCTTATAGTACAACAACATTCCTAGATACGAGTACACAAGTTATTATAGTACAACAACCTACCTAGATAAGGGTACACAAGTTTTTATAGTACAAATATATATTAAATTTTCTATAACCAGGAATCGAAAGATTGGGGCCATAATTCCGAACTTCGAGGGATCCAATTTAGGTTAGGCACAAGGGGCTATGATTGTCCAAGAGCATGGTGAATCCACGCCTGCAGATACTCTGGGTCATCCTTGACCGAACGAAAGAGCTCCCTTTTGGCTGGATGAGTCAAGATATCTGCTACCTTGACAGACACGACTGGGGAGAGAGATGGGCATGAAGGATATGGGATAATCCTCAAGCGCATCACATAACTGTGTGGATCGCATCGAATGCGATCGGGAGCGACTAGTCGCACTAGTTGCTCGATGCAGCGGAATTTAAAAATTTTAAATGTGATGAAACCACATGATCTAAGAACCTTTCTTAGATCGTTTCATCTAAATCACAAATAGGTACAAGGGTTTACCTCTTGAAGCGTAGTTGCGATCGAGTCTCTAAACGAAGAGACTTCCTGTCTCAAGTACGATCCGACGGAGGAGATGCTTGCGAGCAAGTTGATGAGACACGTCCTTCTAGCAATCCATGTTGGTGATCCAAGCAACTAATCTCTTGATCTCGTCACATGAGATCCGATGTCTTCTTCACGAGTGAGGCGTACCGAAGGAGACAGAGATCCATGAGCAAATACTCCAGCAGCATAACTACGATGCTGCAACGATGGCGACTCTCTCAATGGCTCCATGGTGGATGGACATAAGAGAGGGAGGGAGAGAGCCTTGGCATGTAGAGAGAGATATATGAAGAGAACATTAGTTTACGTTGTCATAAAACGTGTCTTTCGAAGATCAAGGGGTGCCTCTTCTTATACAGGGTTTTGGGAGTCCATGGATCTCAATCCATGGATAACACACAATCAATGGTTAAGATTGATTTGTGTCTCTATCAATGGCTAAGATGTTGTTGTAAAAACACAACAATAATTGATTTAATTTGAATTAATTTATATTGATAAATCAACATAATTAATCCAAATTTAAATCACTTTGACTAGTCTTGGAGATAATGAGAAGACTAACCACTTCCTCAAAAAGGGGGGATGACTACCAATCATCTCATGAGATCTCATTATCTCATCATATCTCCAAGATTTACAACAACTCTTGTTGTAAATATTTTTCACAAAAAATAATTCACAATTATATTGTGAAAAATTTCATTCAAGTCATTGAAAAATATGTGAATCTCATTGACAACCCAAAACAAAATGTAATTATATTTTCAATTAATCATTCAATGTGAATCCAATTCACATTAACAATTAATCAACAAATATAAATCATAATATGCTCTCTCTAATATGTTATAAATCACATTTATAATATATCTGATTAATGTGGATAGTGCTATCCACATTATTCATATCTAGGATAATTAAATCACATTTAATCATCTTGGATCTCCTTTCTCATGTGCCTAAATAACATGAATCACATTCACATTATTCACATCTTTGATAATTAAATCACATTAAATTATCTTAGATAACTCTCTTAATAATATGAATCAAATTCATATTATTCATGATAATTAAATCACATTTAATTATCCATTTTTTCTCAATGCTCAGATACATATATCAACAATGAAATTTTCCATGAACTCTTTCAAGGATAATGCGCTTTCTCTGCGGATACTTGGAGATAAGGACGGGGCAATTGTAATTGTTACACGTATAGTGACTTGGATATTGAGATCACATCTCAAATCCAGATCTTGCGGACCTCCCATAGATGCTTGATTAAATCAAGATCGTAAATCTAATCTTCTCGTTACATCTGAATCACATTCATATCAATGTCCAACATTTGGACTAAGATCAGATTACTTCTCTATGAGAGGAGTCACTAAAATCCAGATCTGTTTCATCACTCCCTCAGAATGGAAGCGTCATGGTTATACAATCGTTTATAATCGCATTGCCCTCATGCATTCCAAATACATGTACATCCTGCATACTGGATGATCCAGAATAAACTCGAAGTATAAGATCAAATTTACACTGTCTACTTCAGAGTTTTATCATCAAGTTTCTCATTCGATCATTGGGAGTCGGTATCAATCATATGCTTTCCAAAAGTATATATCATACCCAGGAGTTGATCATATACTTTTCCAAAAGTATATATCAAACCTACAAATTAAGTCAAGCTTCTAAAGTGAGACGACTGTGCACGGAATTTGATTCTTCCCAATATCTCATGAGTAAGCTCATGTCTTCCGGTTTAGCAATGAACCTGTATGATCCCTTTGAGAGATCGTATTACTCATATGTCCTTATATGCACACCAACGCGCTAGTGTATAGACCTTGATTAGGTCATCAACCTATTGGTCTGCCAAATGTACATACTCAGACATATAGTAACACATCTGTCTCTGGTCATATGATGTGTGCCTATATCGTGACAACATATGACATAGGACTTTTGTTATCTCGATCTCATTAAGTCAACTCTTTGACCTAACTAATCTGACACTTCCGAATCTCTATTCCCATACAGAGGACCTGCATCAAGAGGCCGGTCAGATATCAACCAAGTGAGAAAGGATTGCCATCTCCTACTCAGGCTGAAGATCATCTCTTAACAATCATTTGACGGTACTTGATGAGTCCTCAATCTAGATCTTTAGATATTCATCCAAGCACCAACCTCTATGATTCAATAATTGAACCAACTGCTGTATAATCATTAAGATGGCCATGGTATATAATCCTAATTGTACTAAGGGACCTATTATGCAAATGAGTTATTCTTCATTTTAGATCAGGGAATGATATTTGTAATACATTTATTGCATAATGGCTCGTCGTGGGATCACATGTCCAACAATCTCCCGCTAGCCCAAAGAGCCATTAATGGGCTAATCATTTAAACCCTCACTCATGTGACAATCATAGGCTTTTAGGAAAATAGCTAGGTAATCTGATCAATCACTCTGTTCCTGAGAGACTACGCCAAGTCCTTTTACGGCACTTGCATATCCCCTAGTAACAGTGCTCGCATCCAATGTGAATGTTGCATCTTACGCAACCAATACTCAATCTTGTTAGTTATAGTGTCCTTGACACTACAACATAATATTTATTATAACTAGTATTTTCATAATCCTTATTAGAATACCCTTATTCTTGGAGATCTCTATCTCCTAAGGTATCCATAATTAAGACCTTTTAGATCACTATCTATAAAGTCTTAAGTTCTTGAATATAAGACTTTGAGATCACTTATCTCAAAAAATCTTTTCATCTTTGAAGATATTGTTATTACCGCAATCAAGTGTTTTATCTCCTTAGTAGGATTAGCAACATTTACTACTCCCACTACATGGCAGATATCTAGCTTTTGTACACATCTAACATACACTCGGCTTTCGTAACTGATGCACAAGGGCAAGTAGTTCTAGAATTCACTTCCTCAACTCTTTGAGGTGCTATCCCTTTAGATAGGTTAGTACCATATCTTAAGGGAAGGAATGTGACGGTCCAAATATCCTCTTGCTTCTGAACATCTTCAAAACTAAGATCTACAAGGTATCCTAGAGATAATATCTCAAGGTATGGAATAGCCGGTCTATAAAATACTTATTATTATCCTTATATCATTCCAAATGATTAGGGTACAATCTACATATAACACGATAAACACAATGACACTCCCACTAAACTTCACATGGTACATCAAGATTCTATCTGAAATCATAAGATTTATAATTTCATCAAATCTTTTTTTCCAACTACAAGAAGATTATTTTGAGTCCAGAGATGGAGTTTCTTTAGCTTGCATAGCTTGCTTTCCTCAACTATGAAGCCATGGGGCTACTTCATGTGACTATCCTCGGAGATATATTCGTAGAGGAATGCAATCTTGACTTCCATCTTGAAGATGTCAAAGTCAAGTGTCTAGCTATAGTTAGCAATAGTATGCTGAGTTTAAGCATGGTCACTGGAGAGCAAGTCTCATCGCAAGCGATGTCTTCTATTCAGTGTGTAGCTCATGGCTGCGAGCCATGCTTTAAAGGTCTGTACCTTCTCATCAGGTTTTCTCTTTCTCTTGAAGACCCATTTACACCTTAACGGGTCTTACCCATATAGGTAGATCCTTGAAGGACCATATATACACTTGTATATGAAGTCTACTATAGATTTTATTGATAAAATCTATCCTTCCATGTCATGATCTTTGGAAGCTTCATCACATGAAGTTCGATCATTGTCAGATTTTTCTGATACATGGAATACATCTTCAAACTCATTGGAAGAGGTATTAGTGTTTCATCTTTAATTGCCTTTAAGTTTCTGATTTCAGGAGCCTCATTATTTTCTCAATATTAAACGAGTTCCTTTTACTTCATTTTTATCTTTATTCTCAAGAGAGTCATCCTCTAAGAATCATATTCTTAGAGATGAGATCTTTTAAGAATCTCAAGGTCATAAAGTAGGTATCCAATACCATCCTTTATTTTTCTAATGAAGTAGCACTCTCTAGTGCAAGATTCCAGCTTACTAGCATGGAACCTTATAAGAATATATAACGTAGTCACTACCACACACACACACACACACACACACATATATATCTGGAAACTAAGAGATAGTTATGCTAAGATTAATCATTGATCAAATCATGTCACACATGATCAATTGTATCTCCCTATAACTCTATTGAGTTTAGGTGCATTAGAAGGATTGAGATAGGAATGACATTCATATCTCCATAAGGTATTCCTTTGAATTCATGTAATAGGTACAATGTACCTAGGTTAGATCAAATGTGTTTCATCTTCCTTCAAACTTTGGTTCTAAACCAAAATTGTAAAATATTTGAACATTTCAAAGCTTTCTAAGGTGAAGGGAAGAAATGTCATATCACAAATAATCATTAAATGATATCACATATCATAAATGTTCATTATGATGCAGATGGTCCACATACATCAATATGTATGAGATCTTGAATACCTTGGCATTTAACACCATTCCCAAAGAAGGGTGCATTGGACATTTTCACTTTTGAATACAATATTCACAATCATGTAAGATTTGAAAGTTCAGACAATCTAAATTTTCATCTCTTACTAGTATATTGATCTCATCAATAGACATATGTCCAAGATTTAATGCCAGATCATTGTCAAATGTTCTTCATCCTCCTAATGATCCTTTTAAGGTTTAATTTTCAGTATTTAGAAACATTAATGAATCATTCATTAATTTTCTAATTTAGTAGAGTCCTCCAGATATTATAATACTATCTGAAATATATCCATCATAACTCTTTATGATAGGTCCATTCCAGAATTCATGTTTATTGCCAACATTTAGAAATAAACAATGATTGTATTCTAATATCAAGGTCATAGAGACATTCTTTAAGATTAATGACTCTCCCACTGAAAATATGATGTATATTTATCCAACATAGATTGTTGCAACAATTGCATCAATATCCATGTGGATGACTATTAAACCTTAAGATCAACTTTTTAGTCTTCTAAAACATATGCAACCAATTGCAAGTATTATTAGAAGAATGAGATATAATTATTAGACTTTGATCTTATAAAAAAAAAAGTCAATTTCAATGATTATATGTAGATGTAAATTATTTCGATGCACTATCCGAGTCCTTCTCTAAGGATTCTAGATAGACCTGATAGTCATACTATCAATACATCGACTCATTGCAGTATTGGCATTCATCAAACCCTTTGGATGTCATATGCGTGTAGAAACCATAGAAGTGCAGTCAACTCTTTGACTTTCCTTCTAACCTGGGTCTGAACCATGCTTCCACTGCACTCTTTTTATCTCTAAACAACCATTTCTTAAGACAATGGATCTATTATGTTGAATTCAAAAGATTTCAATATAAGAGTATTTCGACATTTATACATGCTTCATTTAATACATACAATATGAATATTATGGAGCTTCATGAATGACTAGAGTATAGATAGTAGGATGATGACACTCATCATATCTACATACATCTTATCTCTTAAAAGACTTAGGTTTAGGTGGGTACTCAAACATTTTGAATACATCATCTCCTATAAAGCCACCATTCTGCATGATGCAGTAAACCGTGTCAGTCATTCATAATTAAATGTCGAGAGCACATATGTATGCCATAACATCTTCTTAGATTTTATAAGGATTATTTGACAATTACGTTCATCATCGACATGTCACTTCCAAAGTACATTCGACGAAAGATCAAGACTATAGAGACATACAATTCCCAGGGTTGTAGACCTATTGTCTATTTAATGGTCATTCCTCAATATTATGAGGAAACTTGCACATTGCAACCACATATAATATGTGTCCAATTGCAAGTACAATTCCTTGATCATGGATCCAATACATGATATTTTACTGGTTATTATTGAGTATATTATTGAGTGGGTTTAATGAAGGATTATCTGAAATAAGAAATTTGCATAAATATATATAAATATATATATACACACACATTTTACTTTGATTTAGGAATTTTTATATAAATGATGTCTTGTCTTGTCAACACTGAAAATTCATTCCCTTAATCACTTTCAATGTAAGAGATATACTTACCATTATATCTCAACAAGATCTAAGATCTCCTTTCTAATTTTGTTGCATCCCAATAATATGAGAAACTACAACTCTAGATATAAATAAGCGGGAACTCATTCTGCCTTGCAAGTCCAACTTGCATTCCCAATTCGGTCTTTAACACCCGGGGCCACCACCCCTAATGTGATGTTGACCTATCATTAATTGAACCAACCGTTAATAGGATTAGAACTCATTATGTGCAATCCAATATCGCCCCAATAATATAAGGAACCAATATTGGGGTCACTACGCACACGACCTTACTCTTTTGAGAAGCAAAGAGCCTGATCCAGATGCGATTGTATGCAGGAGTTGTCACTTCAGACAGGCGTCTCCTACATACAATCCCTGGCGACAGAACCCTTCGCCTTGATGGGAGACCATGGATGTCACTTATGTGATCCTCCACCTCGTATTCAAATTCTAATTAATCATTATGAATCATATTCATTATGATTAATTCTTCCAAGGGAAATAACAACTCTATTCAAAATAGAGTGTTTTATTTTTAATTGGATTCCAATTAATATAATCATATTAAATTAATGATCCAATTAGTATCCAACAAACATTTTAATTGTTACTTGAAATATGGTATTATCTCAAATACGTATTATTTTGAATTTTAATAATTAAAAAAATACATCATGATCTCCGAAGCATTATCCGTTCCCTACCTGCTGTTATGGCCAGTACCGATGGGAGTGGGACAGACCGTACACCGTGCAACCTGCTACCCCAATGCTCCCTGACTAGACACCATATCTGCCTCCGGAAAAGATAATGCCAAGTCAATCACTTTGTACTTGAGATGATAATCGGTTTTCAACCAAAGTTATACCAAAAAGTAATAATCAAAACCATTTTGATTATAAGAAAATTTGCTAGACAAATTTCCAAACCTATTCAAGTAACATGTTTGTTGAAAGTGTATCAAGTAACCAATTGGTGATCTTTATCAAATCTTATCATTTTTTAGTTGAGGTAATGCCATTTAAGGGAACAATTATCATTAAAATATTTCTCAAATATTATCCATAATTATTCCAGGAAATTTACCATTAATTTTACAAGTTTCTTAAATGACTATCACAAGGTTCATGATTAGGATTGCAATTTTCAGCAGTGACCCTCACTTACTAAAATTAGCATATCTTATTCATTTTAAATTCAAATAAAGCAAAATAAGTTTCTAAAGTTTGTTAACTTGATTTAATACGTAATTAGCATGCATTTCCAGGCATTTTATACAGTAATTAACTCTATAATTACGTCATTATTAACCATTCCCGAAATAGTGGATATAGGTTCATTAAAATGATCATATATTGAGTTATCGGATTCCAAATCATGCAAATTCAAATCCCACATTTTTCTTAATTAATGGTGGACATTCTAAAGTGATAGATTCATGTTTAAACATTTAAAACAAAGCCAAAATTTATCACAAAGTAGGACTGCAAAAATTGAAATGTGGTCCCAAATCTTCTTCGGTTTATGGATCCAATCCAAAACCTCCAACCTGACTCTGATACCACTTGAAGGATATAGAAATATCCTCAGGCACATCATGGAAGCGTGTGAATCGTATAGAATATGATCAGGAGCGACTAGTCGCACTAGTTGCTCGATGCAGCAGAATTTAAAAATTTTAAATGTGATGAAACCACATGATCCAAGAAACTTTCTCGGACCATTTCATCTAAACCACAAATAAGTACAAGGGTTTACCTTGTGAAGAGTGATTGCGATCGAGTCTCTAAATGAAGAGACCTCCTGTTTCAAGTCCAATCCGACGGAGGAGACGCTTGTGAGTGCGCTGATGAGACGCGTCCTTCTCGCAATCCATGTTCATGATCCAAGCGACGAATCTCCTGATCTCGTTACACGAGATCTGACGTCTTCTTCACGAGCGAGGCACATCGAAGGAGATGGAGATCTACGAGCAAATACTCTGGCAACATAACGACATTGCAGCAGCGATGGTGACTCTCTCAATGGCTCCATGGTGGACGGCCATAAGAGAGAGAGGGAGAGAGCCTTAGCATTAGAGAGAGAGATGAAGAGAGCATTAGTTTACATTTTCATAAAATGTGTCTTTCGAAGAGCAAGGGGTGCCTCTTCTTATATAGGATTTTGGGAGTCCATGGATCTCAATCCAAAGACAACACACAATCAATGGTTGAGATTGATTTGTGTTTCTTTTAATAGCTAAGATGTTGTTGTAAAAACATAACAACAATTAATTTAATTTGAATTAATTTATATTGATAAATCAATATAATTAATCCCAATTTAAATCACTTTGACTAGTCTTGGAGATAATGAGAAGACTAACCACATCCCCTAAAAAGGGGAGATGGCTACCAATCATCTCATGAGATCTCATTATCTCAAGATATCTCCAAGATTTACAACAACTCTTGTTGTAAATATTTTTCACAAAAATATAATTCACAATTATCTTGTGAAAAATTTCAATCAAGCCATTGAAAATATGTGAATCTCATTCACAACCCAAAACAAAATGTAATTAGATTTTCAAGTAATCATTCAATGTGAATCCAATTCACATTAACAACTAATCCACAAATATAAATCATAATATGCTCTCTATAATATATTATAAATAACATTTATAATATATCTGATTAATGTGGGTAGTGCTATCCACATTATTCATATCCAGGATAATTAAATCACATTTAATCATCTTGGATCTACTTTCTCATGTGCCCAAATAACCTGAATCACATTCACATTATTCACATCTTTGATAATTAAATCACATTTAATTATCTTAGATAACTCTCCTAATAATATGAATTAAATTCATATTATTCATGATAATTCAATCACATTTAATTATCCATTTTTCTCAATTCTTGGATACATATATAAACAATGAAATTATCCATGAACTTTTTCAAGGATAATGCGCTTTCTCTACGAATATTTGGAGATAAGGACAGGGCAATTGTTTTGTTCCACGAATAGTGACTTGGATATTGAGATCACATCTCAAATCCAGATCTTTCAGACCTCCCATAGATGCTTGATTAAATCAAGAACACAAATCTAATTTTCTCATTACATCTGAATCACATTCAGATCAACGTGCAACATTTGGACTAAGATCATATTACTTCTCTATGAGAGGAGTCACTAAAATCCAGACATGTTTCATCACTCCCTCAGAATAGAAGCGTCATGGTTATACAATCGTTTATGATCACATAACCCTCGGGCATTCCTAATACCAGTACATCCTGCATATTGGAAGACCCAAAATAAACCCGAAGTATAAGATCAATTTTACACTGTCTACTTCAGAGTTTTATCATCAAGTTTCTCATTCGATCATTGGGAGTCGGTATAGATCATATGCCTTCCAAAAGCATATATCATACCCAGGTGTTGATCATATAATTTTCCAAAAGTATATATCAAACCTACAAATTCTGTCAAGCTTCCAAAGCGAGATGACCGTGCACGGAATTTAGTTCTTCCCAATATCTCATGAGTGAGCTCATGTCTTCCGGTTCAGCAATGAACCTGTATGATCCCTTTGAGAGATCGTATAGTCATATGCCCTTATATGCACACCAGCACGCCGGTGTATAGACCTTGATTAGGTCATTAACCTATTGGTCTGCCAAATGTACATTCTCAGACATATAGTAAAACATATGTCTCTGGTCAGAGGATGTGTGCCTATATCGTGACAACATATGACTTAGGACTTTGGTTATCTCGATCTCGTTAAGTCAACTCTTTGACCTAACTAATCTGACACCTCTGAATCTCTATTCCCATACAAAGGACTTGCATGAAGAGGTCGGTCAGATATCAACCAAGTAAGAAAAGATTGCCATCTCCTACTCAGGCTAGAGATCATCTCTTAACAATCATTAGACGGTACTTGATGAGTACTCAATCTAACTCTTTAGATATTCATCCAAGCACCAGCCTCTATGATTCAATAATTGAATCAACAGTTGTATGATCATTAAGATGACCATGGTACATAACCCTAATTTTACTAAGGGACCTATTATGAAAATTAGTTATTCTTCATTTCAGACTAGAAAATAATATTTGCAATAACATTTATTGCATAATGGCTCGTCGTGGGCTTGCATGTCCAATAAGGTATGCCTCCCTCAATTCCCTATAATCCTCGTGGGCATCCTCATCTCATTGTCGTCTCTGTGCGCCTATTCTATCCTTAATCAACTCCATGAACTCAACCATGTACAGTAGTGCATGCTTAGCATCCCGAATCCACTTCCGCTTGGATTCAGATGATTTCTGTGTATCCTTGCTAACAACAGGTGGGGTGGACACCTTGTCTTCATCCTCGCCATCGATATTACCTTCATTATTTTCCCTATTCTGCTCCTCCTCGATATTGTGTGTGGCCATCGAAGAATGTGACGAGCTGGTGTAACATCCAGTTGCGGATCTCTTCCTGTTGATGTATGAGACCTTTTCGAAGTACAAGAAGGGATGAGAACTGTACTTGCTGTACACTTCACTCGCCTGAAAAAATATGCCCCCACAATTAAGCATTGGATAGTAATCTAATTGGATTTTTGAGGACAATGCAATGTACATCTTACCTCCAACAAGGAGAGTTCGTTTGGTGCGATTGGACAATTTAAGATGTGGTCCCATCCCCAATCAGAATTTCCCCGTAGGTATAAGTAAGCCACATGCTCCTTCTTGTAGATCTTCCAATGGGATTGGATTTGATCATTTATGTAACATAGGCCTGCTTTTTTATTGAACTGACTCAAGATGCCATTCTACCCTGCAGAAGTGAAACTTCTCACTCCATAGATTCTTATCTCATGCTTCTATCATACAATGGATTAAGACCCTATCATAAGTCGGTGTGTAGTTGTGCGCCCTCCCCGTACCAATAGTGTCACCTCCACTCCCATCCACTGACCTCCTACCCATACCTTGTCGTGGCATTGTAAGTCCAATGAAAGAGTAATGTCAAAATAACCATGTCAATAACCTTTGCATATATACGATTGTGTATATCTTATGCACCACGTGAATGCAAAAACATGAATTAATATCTCAAACCCCAAAAAAAGGACATCTCTCAATTTGAAATTCATTCGGAAGATCTTTACCAATCGATCATTGCATGTGTTCAGTAATCAAAATGGTCATCATTGATGCTTATAACCTTCATCACTGCACCTTTAATTGTATCCCATGGTAATCACAACCACATCATAACATGACTTAGCTTTTGTTAATTAAACCAAAGTGTCAAGTTACTTTGGTGGAGGGAGTCATCATTGGTGCTCACCTATTGCATCATTCCACCCCAGACATCACATGATGATTTACTTCATCAAATGCCTCATGTCAGTCATCCCCATATGAAACATACAAAAAAAATTAATTAACAATAACTCATCATCGGTGATCGAACTAACGTCATTGCACCTCAGTATGAAATCACATTGCAAAAGCATCGTGTACATGCGCATAATTGCAGAAGCTTGGTGTGGGTTAAAAAAGTTCCCCCTATTTTCAGTTTACCCTCTCCTCACTGCACATGCTCTGAAAGGTTTTAATCCAACGACTGCATTTATCCCATAAATTAGGGCCACAGATGATGCAACAAGTATTTGCAATCACAATTGCCAATGTTCATGTGCAAGAACGAATCCAATGAGAGAAGATGGCATTCTATTTTTGCTTCACTAACACAGCTGCAACAAAGTTGAACCAATAAATAAGCATTACACATCTGATGATGCATCTCTATTTGTAATACACATAATTGAGAGCCACAAGGACATATTAAAGGCCCAAAAGATTACTTAGCATAGTAGGAACTATGGTCATAAAAAACATGCAACTAAATATTTTTATACTTAATTCAAAGGAAATGGCCAGCTGATTCAAATTGCAACAAATGAAATGAATCAAATTTAGAGGCATGGTTCCAAATAAGAGCAACCAGAGTATCTATTGTATATTAAATCAGGTATAGACCCAACAGTTTCAATTAGATTGTCATGTATGATTAGTAGGCTTTAAGAAACCAAAAATTTAGCTCTCCTGCCTCTAATATGATTATGTATCTATTCATCCAAAAAAAGTATATACAACATGAAAAAGTAGAGCATGAACAATGCTACATTCCCACATATGGAAACACATGTCTGGAGAGTTTAAACAACAACACTTCATAACATAAGGTAGATATGAGAAAAATCTACCTAAACTCCCAAGTTTAAAATAGGAAAATGAGGCTTCCCTTTTTTTATGCAGCAGGCCCACAATGTCGCTAAAATATTTCAATGATACCTCCCAAGAACGATATGCAAAAATCCAACGACACCTCCCCATCCCAAATATTTCAATAGGAGGAAACAAGTACATGCCATCTTCTTTATCAATAACAAAGCTATCATAATAGTATAAAGGTCTTAAGATCTCAAAATCCCAAGCATACCTATATCATTTTCTTCACAGGTTCTTAGATGTATCTTAGCATTATCTTTATAGTAGTTTGTTTGAGCCAATTTTTGCTATTTTGATTTGATTTTTGACATTGTTTTTTCATGTCAATTCCAATGCTCTTTTCTTTTATGCTATCGTGTGGTCATCACGATTTTAATTTCTCATCAATTCATTCCATATCATTGTGATTGCACTCCATTTTCTTCATTTATATTTTATCTACACCCTTCCCCCTTGGATCGAACCCCCTAATACAAGTTTTATCATGCATCTAAACATCATAGGTGCGATGAACTTGGGCCCTGCCATTATCAGCTTAGCTGAAGCATCTGTAGCTCAATAACCACAAAGAACCACCTGGAGGTCTAAAGAGTTGTAATGAACATGCCAATGATCGCTAAGCACCATCTCCCATAAGATGGGAGAAAATCAAATTTTATCAATATCTTAATATTTTCAAGAATGATATGGAAAAATCCAATATAACCTCCCCACCTATTTCATTTTCCACAAAAACAAGCTCCGAAGGAGATCCAAGAAATGCCACTCCATGGATTTCATCAAGATCCCCCTTTTGAAAGAGATCATCACGTCATAAACAACATTCCAAAGTTGAGCAAACCCGAGTCATCATCAAAGGTAGGGAGGATGTTACCTACTGTGGCAAGAAGGAACAGAGTTGTCGTTGGCCTCCATGCAGATGTCCTTCTCCGCAAGATCGTGGAAGAGAAGATGGATCTCAAGGGTGAGGGCGTACCTCCAATCCAACTCAATATGACGACACTTCCTCCACAGTACAAAGATGTGAGAACATCGAAAGGATGAAGAGGAAATCATGCCAAGAATGGATCCAACCAGGGGATAGGAAAGAGAGAGGACCGAGCCTCAGGAGAGAGGTAATGACAAGATGCTGGCATGGGCATCAGAAGGGTTGATTCACCCTACAGTAGGGGGATATAGAAACAGATTTTGGGGGAAGGGTTTGGGGGATGATCCATACTAAACCCCGTGAGTTTCTCGCAAAAACCCAGTTGGACGTGAGTACCCCGTAACTCGAACGCGGCCTTAGAGAATAGTGCGCCTTCTCTGCGGATACTTGGAGATAGGTTCAGAGTGATTGTATATCCATGTATAGTGACTTGGATAACAACGTCAATCTCATATCCAGATCTAGAAGGTGTTTTAAAGATATTTTATCATGCCATACAAAGTACTTAATCTTCTTATTGTCTTTGAATATAATTTAGATCGATATGAAACATTTGGAATGAGATTGGATAACTAGTTTGCTGAGCAAAGTTACTAAAATCCGAACCAGTTTCATCACTCCCTCGGAATGGAAATGTCATGGTATAAAATCCTTTAAGATCATGTCAAGCTCGAGTACTCCTCATACACTTACATCATGCATAATGGAATATTATGATTAAACCTATAGTTATTATCCCATTTTGGATTGTCTCCTTCATGATTTTATCAGTATGTTTCTCATTTGATCATTGGAAGTTGTTATCGACCATATTCTTTTTAAACGTATATATCATAACTTCAAATCCTATCTCATTTCCAAAGCATGATGGCCAACATTGGAATTTGATTTATATCCCAATGTATTCTACTTCAGTAGTGAACTTGTTTGATACCTTTGAGAGATCATATTACTCATATGCCCTTGTATGCACACCAGCACGCTGTTATATATACCATGATTAGGTCGTCAACCTAATGGTCTGCCAGATGTACATACTCAGATGTATAGTGATACATATCTCTCCGGTCAAAGGATATGTGCCTATAATGTGAAAACATATGATATAGGTATCAATTATCTCGATCTCACTAAGTCAACTTCTTGACCTGACTTATCCAACACCTCCGAATATATATTCCTATGAAAAAGACCTGCATCAAGAGGTCGAAAATGTTAGCATTTAGAGTGAGGATTACCATTTCCTTCTTAGGATGGAGATCCTTTCTTGATAGTCACTTTACAACATGATTGAGTCCTCAATCTAACCCTTTAGATATTCAACCATGCACCAGTTCTATTGATCCAATATTTGGATCAACAACTGTATGATATGAAGATGGTAATGGTACATAATCCTAATTATATGAAGGGATATGTTATGCAAATTAGTTATTCTTAATTTCAGATTAAGTAGTGATATGTAATAAATTTTACCACATAATGGATCGTCATGGGCACTCATGTCCAACAATCTCCTACTAGCCTAAAGAGCCACTAACAAGATAATCTTTAAACCCACACTCATGTGCTAATCGTATGCCATGCAGATTTACAACTTGATTGGTTTATTAGTCACTATGTTTTGAGAGACTATGATAAGTTCTTTTCCAATTTTGCATATCCACTGGTAACAGTTCTTGTATCCAACAGAAATATTACATCTTATGCAACTAATACTGAATTTTGTTGAAGTATCCACAATCACATTGTCTTTCATCACAACTTAATAATTAATATAACCAATAAGTGATTTCCAATACCCTTATGCTTAGATATCTCTATCATTTAAATAAAGACATAATCTTAAGTCTTTCAAGGTATCTGAAGACTTGGAGTTCACTATCTCTATAGTCTTATGTCCTTGATGATGTTTTATTATTGCAATCAAGTGTTTCCTCTCCATAGTAGGATTAGTAATAGTTCACTACTCTCACTACATGCTAAATATCTGACTTATGTACATATCGTGGCATAAACTAGGCTTCAAATAACTGATTCATAATGGCATGCTGCTATAGTATTCACATCCTCAACACTTTGAGATGTGCTCCCTTTAGATCGGTTAGTACCTTATCTTAAGGGAAATAAGCCTACCTTGGTATTTCCATTGTAGGATTTGTCCAAGGCTTATCCTTGATGTGATGTCCCTAATGCCTTATTTTCTTTTCTATTGAGCAGATTCAAAAACTAAGATTCAAGTGGCATCCTTAAGATCTTTTATCTTAAAGGTATGGGACAACCAGATTAAAAGACTTATTATCTTCCTATATCATTCCAAATTAATAGGATTTCATCTACATTTAGCATGATGAACATAGTGGCACTCCTACTAAGCTTCACATGGTTTATCGTGATTTTGTCTAAAATCATAACCATTATAATTTCATCAAATTTGATGTTCCATTTTAAAGAAGATAGTTTGATCCCATATATGGATTTCTTTAGCTTACACACTTTGTATACCTACCTCAATTGTGAAGCCCTAGGGCTACTTCATATGAATATACTCATCGAGTTATTCACTGAGGAATGATGTTTTGACTTGCATTTTCTAGATGTCATAGCCAAGTTGTGTAGCTATAGTTAGCAATATCTTGGAGTCTACTTTAGATTTTATTACTAACATCCATCTATCCATGTCATTATCCTCAAATGCTTTATTATATGAAGACATATTATTGTCAGACTCTTCTACCACATGGTATCCATACCTTTTAGGTGGTTTAACCACCCTCGATCTCTTTCAAAGAGGCATGAGTGTTTCATCTACAATTGTCTTCTTAGTTTCTGGCTTGGTAACCTCACTATCCTATATGGATTCAACGAGTTCCTTTAATTCAGTTTTATCTTGAATCTTTAGTAAGTAATCTTATAAGAATCATATGCTTAGAGATGAAGTGTTTAGGAATCTCAGGGTCATAATGTAAGTATCCAATATCATCCCTTATACACCCAATGAAGCAACACTCTTCAGTGAGAGATTCTAGCATCTTTGCATGGAATGTAGTTTAGGATATATGTCGCAGTATCTATTGCATATCCTTATAAACTAAGTGGTAATTGGGCTATGAATTATCATTGATCTAACCATGTACAACATGATCCCTTTGTATCTCCCTAGAACTCTACTGAGTTGAGTGTTCATGTAGGAGTGAGACAGGAAAAAATATTCAATTCTCTATAAAGTATTCCTTGAATTCATCTTATAGGAACTTCTTGCCTTGATCAAATCAAATGTGTATATATTCCGTCCAACTTTTATTCTCAACTATAATTGTGAATTCTTTGAACATTTCAAAGATATGTAAGGAAGAAATCCCATACCACAAATGATTATCGATTTATATCACATGTCATTAATGTTCATTATGGTATGGAGGGTCACATACATCACTATGTATGAGGTATAGAACACCTCTGGATCATACACCATTCCTTAAGAAGGGTGCCCTGAACATTTTACTTTGAATACAATATTCACAAAAAGACAAGTTCTTAACTTTTAGACAGTCTAAAGGTTCAATTCTCACTAGTCTAATGATCTTATTAATAGACATATGTTCAAGTTTTGATGCTAGATCATCGTCAAGTGATCTTCATCCTCCTCTTGATCTTTAAAGCTTTACTTTCTAGTATTAGAAATTTCAATGAACCATTCATTAATATTCTAATTCCTTAGAGTCATCTAGTGGCTAGATTATATTCTGAATTATATCCATCGCAACACTTTATGATAGATTTATCTCAGAATGTATGTCTATCTCTATCATGTTTAGAAATAAATAGTCAACCATTTCTAACATCTAGGTCATAGAGACATTATCTAAGATAAGGACTCTCTCATTAGAATACAGTAGTCTATCTATTCCTTTGTGTTTGTTGCAACAATTGCATTAAATACCATGTGGATGACAATCAACTTTTTGATCAAGTTTACTAATCTTCTAAAACATGTGCAACCGATTGCTAGTGTTAGTAGATGAACTAAGTACAACTATCCAACTTAATCCTTATCTTCAATTAAGTTGATTCTAGTGAGGAATTGTATATGTAGGGCATGCCTATGTATTATCCGAATCCTTCTCTAAGGATTATAGCTATTTTGTATAGTCATACTTCCAGTATATCGGCTTATTGTAGTATTGGAAATCATCCAATTACTTGGATGTGGAAGTTCCAGAAGTACGTCAAGTCTTTGATCTTTCTTCATCCTATGGGTCTATCCCATGCTTCTGCTGCACTTCACAGATCTTTACACAACCTTTGCTTAAGATAAATGATCTCTCTAATTTAACATGTCCTCAAAGGACGTCAATCTGGAAGCATTTCAACATTTATTATTGCTTCACCCCTTTCATACAATATGAATTTGTAAATCTTCATAAAGTACTTGTAGAAATAGTAGAATAATGACATACACCATATCCGCATCCATATCAACTCTTAACGCTTTGGTTTATGTAGGTACTCAAACATTTTGAGTACATCATCTTTTATGGAGCTACCATTTTGCATAATGCAGTGAGCTGTGTTCTTTATGATCAAATGTTGACAACATATATCTTTGCCAATACATCTTAATCATGATCATATCCATGATACTGATTATAATTGAGTATAAGTATATTGAGTGGGTTTAAATGAAAGTTATCTAAAATAAGATAATTTGCATAAGTATTTACTTTGATTAAGGTTATTATTACTTCAAATAAAAGTTATTTCAATTTTTATTACTTTGAAAGTTCATTCCCTTTCCAGCTTTCAAAGCATGAGGCATGCCAACCAAAATAGCTCAAGCAAGATATGAGATTTCCCTTCCACTTTCATCACACCTTGATAATATGAGAAAATTCAACTATAGTGAAGGAAGCGAGAACTCTTTCCGTCTTGTAAGTCCCACTTATAATCCCAATTCGGTCTTTGATATCCAAGCCCACCATCCCTAAGGTAATGGTAAATTGTTGACAATTGAACCAATCAACAATATGAATAGAACTCTCTATGAACAATCCAAAACCACCTTCATTATATGGGGAATAACATTGTGGTCACTACACATATGACCTCTCTCTTTTGAGAAGAATAGAGCTCGATCCATGTGCTCTTGTATATTGGAGCTATGACTTTGTGTAGGCATCTCCGTAAAACAATCCATGGTGACGGTACCCTCGGCCTTGACAGGAGACCGTGGACGTCATATCCTCCATTCCCTGTTCAAATTTTGATTGATCATTTTGAATCATATTTTGTGATTAATCCTTCCAAGAGAAATCCAGTATATTTAATATAAAGTAGATTTGGAATAATTGGACCACTAAGTTAATCATATTAGATCATCAATCCAATCCAACTAACAAATATTTATTGCTTGTTATTTTATTACATAGCATACAATGTCACAAGTAGGTATTTTTCCAATTATAGTTGTTAGAGTACACCTTAACCACGTATGATGCTATACTTTCTTGAAATAGGTCCAATTAGATGCTCGAGTAATGCTGAGAGGGAGCATTTCCTTGCATTACAAGGTACTAATTGAGGAACCAAGCCAACATATCCGATCAAGACACCATCTCTATTCCAATTTGGAACAACACAATTGAGTTTATTTGTACTTGCAATTTTATAATAATTTTTTACCATCACGGTAAGATATAATAATATTTCTCAAAAGTTTGAAATTAAAACAATTTTAATTATCACAGTAGGGTGTCAAGAAACCAACTATTTTTGCATCTAAATTGTCTTGTTATAACAATTACAGTTCAATTCGATTTCTATCATGAAACAATCATTCAAAATTCATTGATTATTTAGATATTTCTATAAATATTTATTTCAACAATTAATAAGAGCATATCTCATATTTTTATGATTTATTTTGAATGATAAACACATAAAAATATCATCAAAATGACCATATCATCCTCCGACCGTAGTCCACAAAATAAGACATATCATAGGCTATCGGATTCGGAATCACACATAATAAAATCATGCCATTTATTGCTTTAATTTATGACATTAATGAAGTGTTTTACCATGTTTCTTTATATGAAAAAATGTAGCAAAAATCATTTAGTTACACTTCCAAGTTTCATGTAAAAAAACACATTGCGAGAACTTTTCGTATCTGAATCTTTACCCGATCAGAGCCAACTATTGGTCAGATATTTGGGCCCATAATTAGACATTATAAATATTATTTACTATCTCAAAATACGTTCATAACATGGGCATATAGTATAACATCAAATATTTACAAAAATAATTCAGAATCGCACAATTGTGGAAAAAAATAGTGTTCCCACAATTTGATATCGAAAGCCTTATCTTCTTAGGACTTTGGATCATATCTAAGACCTCTAACCTGACTTCGATACCACATTAAGGAAGGCTTTTAAGGCCTCATGCATAATGGAAGCATATGGATCAGATCCTATCCGATCAACAAACATACTAGTCATACAAATCATGATAGCAGCATAGTTTAATTTTTTTTGAAGGAACCACATAGATTGGGAACCATTCTCAACCCATTCCATCAACATCACATGAATATAGAATTACCTCTTGAAGCATGATTGTGATCCTCTAGTCTCTAATGCAAGAGACCTTATTTCTAAAGTCCAATTCGATGGAGGCAACACTTGCATGTGCAGGGATGAACCACGTACTTTCCACATTCTAGCAAGACGATACAAGACTCCTTGATTCTAAGTTCATCATAAAAAATCATACTTTTTCATTATGATCTCAAAAAACCAAAAATGAAGAAACTCTAAACGAGATCGATTAAATCGATCCAACAACATAACGACAGGGTTATCCGCCATTAAGGGCATCCCTACAAGGGAACGACCCTATGAGGCAAGGGGAACATTTAACATTAAAGGCATTATGTCGTTTTGGGGACATACTTTTGAGAAAGGGAGAGAGAGAGGAGAGACTCATTGCTCCTGAAATTCATTGTATTGAGGAATGCGGGGGTCTGCCCTCCTTATATACATTTTTTGACCGTTAGGAATGCAATCCTAATTGTTAAATCAATGGTCAGATTTAAAGAAACTCATAATCTCTTTTAGGATAATAGTTGATGGCAATTATTATCCATTTAATCCTATCAAAAAATTAACCAACAAATAAATAACAAAATGAAAAATAAATAAAAGGCTCCTAAAAATTGGGGACATCAACCATGGACATCCACCCTTTTTAGGGAGTTCATTTTTATTTTCCTTTTATTATAATTATGGTTGCAATATTTCAACAACCATAAATTTATTTATCCATTAATTTATTTCAAAAGTTAATTATCAATAAATAGTTCAAAGCTATTTGTGATAATTGCTAATAGGCCATTCACAAATATATATCATATTCATAGGTCTAAAACTAAATGTAAATCATATTTACATTTATTGTATAATGTTAGTCCAATTCACATTAACATTAATTAGTGAATCCTATTCACAATCAAGTCTCAATAGGATAATGCGGATCTTATCCATGCTATCCATGATTATTGTGGATTGCATTTTAATCTTATCAAAGATCACTGAATCCAATTTAATTATCTCAAAATCCTCACACCAATGCGCCGATATATAGTCCTTGATTTGCTCGTCAACCTAATGGTCTACCAAATGTACATACTCATACATATAGTGATACATTGGTCTCTAGTTAGAGGATGGATGCTTGTATCGTGATAACGTAAGATATAGTTCTTGGTTATCTTGATATTGTTAAGTCAACTTATTAACCTAACTTATCCGGCACCTCTCAATCTCTATTACTATGCATAAGACATACATAAAAAGGTTGATTAAATGTCTACATTTAGAGTAAGGATTACCATATCCTTCTTTGGCTAGAGATCCTTTCTTGATAGTCACTTAATGGCGCACTTGAGTTCTCAATCCAACCCTTTAGATATTAAGCCATGCACCAATTCTATGATCCAATATTTGGATCAACAACTGTATGATATCAAGATGGTCATGGTACATAATCCTAATTGTATGAAGGGACCTATTATGCAAATTAGTTACTCTACATTTCATATCAAGGTGTGATTTGCAATAAGTTTTATCGCATAATTCCTCGCAATGGGCATTCATGTCCAACAATCTTCCACTAGCCTAAAGAGCCATTAACTAGCTAATCTTTGATCCCACATACATGTGCTAATCGAAAGACGTAGATATACAACTAGGTTGGTTGATTAGTCACTATGTTCCATGACATTATGCCAAATTCTTTTACATACTTGCATATCCACTAGTAACAATGCTCGCAACCAATGTGTATCTTGCATGTTATGCAATTAATACTCAATTTTGTCAAAGTGGTCACAGTGTATTGCACCATAACTTAGTAGTTAACATAATCAACAAGGGATTTCCTATACCGTTATGCTTGGAGATCTCTATCTCCTTAGACAAAGACATAGTCTTAAGTCTTTCAAGGTATCTGAAGACTTGGAGATCACTATCTCTACGGTCTTAAGTCCATGAAGATGTTTTATTACTTCAATCAGGTGTTTCCTCTCCATAGTAGGATTAGTAACAATTTACTACTCCTACTGTGTGGCAAATATCTGGCTTTTGTACATATCATGGCATACACTAGGCTTCATATAACTAATGCACAATTGCATGAATCTATAGTATTCACATCCTCAACGTTTTAAGGTGTTATCCCTTTAGTTAGGCTAGTACCATACCTTAAGGAAAAGAAAACTTCCTTGGTATTTTCCATGTAAGATTTTTTCAAGTGTACCCTAGCTTTGATGGTCCTAATGCCTTCTTTTCTTTGCTTCTGAACATATTTAAAAACTAAGATTCAAGTGGCATCTTTGAGATATTTTATCTAAAAGGTATGTGACAACCAGATTAAAACACTTATTATCTTCCTATATCATTAAAAATGATCAGGATTTCATCTTCATTTAGCATGATAAACACATCGATACTCCTACTAAGCTTCACGCGGTTTATCAAGATTCTGTCAGAAATCGTAACCATTATAATTTCATCAAATTTGATGTTCCATTCTCAAGAAGCTAGTTGGAGCCATACATTTCCTTGGCTTGCGTACTTTGTATTATTCAATTATCAAGCCCTGGAGTTACTTCATATGGATATACTCATTGAGTTATTCATTGAAGAATGCAGTCTTGACTTGCTTTTTTTAGATGTCATAGTCAAATTGTGTAGCTATTGTTAGCAATATCTTAGAATCTGCTTTGGAATTTATTACTAACATCCATTTATCCATGTCATAATCCTCAAATGCTTCATCATACAAAGACAGATTATTGTCATACTCTTTTAACACATGGTATGCATACCTTTTAGGTGGTTTAACTAACCTCGAACTCTTTATAAAAGGCATGTGTATTTCATCTTTAATTATCATCTTAGTTTCTTGTTTAGGAACCACATTATCCTATGTTGATTCCATGATTTCCTTAATTTCATTTTTATCTTGACTCTTAAGTAAGTCATCCTCTAAAAATCATATCATTACAGATGAAGTTTTTTATAATCTCAGGGTCATGAAGTAGGTATCCAATACTGCCCTTTATACGCCTAATGATGTATCACTCTTTTTAGAATCTCAGGGTCATAGAGTAGGTATCAGGGTCATGAAGTAGGTATCCAATACGACCCTTTATACACCTAATGATGTATCACTCTTTAATATGAAAGTTTTTTTTAGAATCTCAGGGCCATAGAGTAGGTATCCAAATGCCCTTTATACACCTAATGAAGTATCACTCTTTAATATGATATTCTAACATTTTGCATGGAATATAGTTTATGACATATGTTCCAGTCTCTCCTGCATATCCTTAGAAACTAAGCGGTAGATGTGCTATGAATTATCATTGATCCAACCTTGTCCAACATAGTCCTATTGTATCTTCCTGCAACTCTACCGAGCTGATATGTTCCTGGAGCAGTGAGATAGGAAAAATATTCCTTTCTCTATAAGGTATACCTTGAATTCATATGACATGAACTCATTGTCTTTGTCAAATCGAATTGTATGCATCTTCCTTTAATCTTTGTTTCTCAACCGTAATTGTGAAATCTTTGAACATTTCAAAGACATATAAGGAAGAAATCCCACACAATGAATGACCACCAACTGATATCACATATAATTAATTCTCATTATGGTATGGAGTGTCCACATACATCACTATGTATGAGGTATTGAATACCTCATCATCATACACCATTCTTGAAGAAGGGTGTCATGAATTTTCACTATGTGACCCTCTCTTGTTAATAAACTCTAGACCCGATTTTGTTTTTGTGCTATCTTTTCACTCTAATTTCACAATTTTATCACCTATAAAGCTCGCTCTAGAATCCTCATTTCTACTCTCGATCCATCTTCGGCCTATTTCCCCCAAGATCGAGTGTATGTGCATTCAGGATTGTGACAGGAACTTGAATCCCTTCGAGCTAGAATGCACGAGATCAGAAGAAGGCAAGACCCACCACCGGTATTGAGCTTTAGAAGCTTTGTTGTATTGAGGGTCCGACCAAGCTGCTATTGAGGCGGGGACTCAATGCCATTCCCTTTCAATTCCAGGTAATTATATCTTTAATTTCCTTATTTCATTAAATTTTGTTTTTAGTTTTCATCTAATTTGCATCGATAAAAGTAGATATGATATTATCCTTTGATATGATCGATTGAAGGTCATCCCCCCTTGTTTTGACATCTGATATGACATTATCTCACCCCGATCGATTCATTTCCTTGCCTTCTTCAATCAGAGCCTATCAATTCAGATCAGATCTTATCTAAGAATTGACCTCATTCTTTTGCCAATTTTTGGAGATCCTAATCACCCATCCCCTTAATGCTATTTGGAAAATACCAACCAAGGTCCACCAAGCTTCGAGCATGAAAATAATCTCTATAGGTAGAACTGGAGCGATATCGAGCTTCATATGAATCTCCGATAGATTGTCGAGGTGGAGCATCTCTAGATCTCAGATCAGCAAGACCCGAATTTAGTTTTCACATCAGATCATCATGGAATCATTACAAGAATGGATTCAACCAATCATGACATGAATCCATCCCCAATCAATCTATACATGGGAGCTTGAAGTTCGCATCAAGCCACCTTCATCGCTATTCGTCCACAAGGGCTCGTCTTTGTCCCATTAAGCGAGGGAGGTTCGGATCCATTCCAAGCCGCCGACTCACACACAATTTTGGATTGCATTATCACATCTAAAAAGAATCAGTGTCGTCCATTGCTCAAGAGCTACCTCATGTGCCCTGCATGTGTCTATTGATGACATAGCAACTTGTTCCTTATTTTTTTTATTATTGCATTTAGGTCATGTATGCATGCGAATATACTCTTGGAATAATTGCTTGCATGTTCTGTTATTCCTTTTTATTTCCATTATAGTCCTTAAACTTTGCATGTGAACTAATCATGTGACTCTTTTGTTTCGTATTTGCACTTTTGGTCTTAAACTTCATTATTTCTTAATAAATTACCTTGAAAAATTTGTTTAATTAAACATTAGTCCCTCCATTGCTGCATTTTCTTTTGTACTTTGATTACTTGCATTAAATAGTTCTGATTGCTTAAATATCCCTAAAATTAGGATTAGGTGCTTCTTTATTTGTTATAATTCCAGTAACTTTAGTTGGGAAAAATAAATTCATTATCAAATTTTAAAATAACAAAGAGTTCTTATTTCTTTGTTTGAGCTTTAGAATTGCATAAAAATTCGAAAAATGTTTACAAAATTTTTAAAATATTTCTATAGCTATTTATTACTATAGTTTATCACATATCCCAAAATCAAATTAAACGTATTTTATACAAAATTCTTTTATACAAAATTGGTCTCCAAATTGTTTTCTTTTTTAAAAATAGAAACAATGTATTAGTTTCTTTTTAAAATTATTTTCAACTTTAATTCAGTTCAAAACCATAAAATCATACAAAAATCACCAAAATTAGAGAAAATATTAAAACACAAAAACAATTTATTTCATTATATATGTTTTTTTATTTTCTTAAAAATCTAAAAAGTGTTTTATCCTTTATGTATATATTACATTCATAAACTGTTTTGAAAATTAAAAATACATACAAAATTGAAAAATTAAAATTAATTAAAATAAAAACATCAAAAAATTTAAAAATTTAAATTCATGAAAAATCGTTAATAATTAATAAAAAATCATTATTTTTTAAAAATATGTAGAAAAATTCTAATTAATAATTAAACTACCACTTAATTTAATGTTTGACTGCTTGAGTTCGACATTCAGTACACTTAACCACTATACACATTTGTTAGGAGTATAAATAAATAAAAAAAAGATCACATAATTTTCTCTATTGACCATCTTAATCGACACAACGATACTGCTTCTTCCTCTAGAGTAGTAGGTTGAGTTTGACTTCATTAGATGGCACCATCATCGGGGTGGGGGGGGCATGATTGAGGGGTAGATTAATAACTATGATTTTCGACTTGCATGTTTAGTTTATTACCATTGCATTTTATTTATTGTGCTTGCTTTTATTCTCTTTATATGGATATTCTGTTGGTTTTCTCTCTCTTTATGTTGTAGAGTATGCAAGCAGAGGTTAGTTTCTTAAGGAGCCAAATAGTTGAAGTGTGTGGAGATCAGTGTTCTATGGTAAGATGGTTGCAAAGGAGTGACGCGAGGAGGAGAAGCTACAAGAGATCTTTTTTAGTTGTTTCCTTTTAGTTTTTTTTTTCATTTTTGTAATATAATTTGTAATAATTATAGGCACTTGTCCTTTTATCGTTTTTTTAGGAAGGCCCCTTAAGGGATATCAAGTTGTACTAGAGACCTTTGGACATTCTTTTGTGATTATTTGAAGCTTGTTTTGCCGGCACAGGCGTCGAGGGGCTTGATCAAATTTTCTCACCATTTTCTTTGACTTCCACCTTTATTTCTCCATATTTTATCCTTATTGTATTTGTTTCTTGTGATTTGAGTTCTCTGACTTTGTTTTCATTTGTTTTATGTGCTTGATCTCTTAGACTTGGGATTCTATTTTTGGCTGAGCCCGGTAATCATTAAGCCCAATCCTAATAAGAATTCATGTACCTATAGTTATTCAGATTGGACTTAGTCAGATAAAATTGATGCTTCCTATAATAGAAGTTCATGCAAACATAGTTGACACTTGCATTCATATAGGTTAGATTTAATTCTATGCATAGATCATATTGCATGTAGACTACTGGAGAAAAGTACACATTCTTACCCCTACATGCATCATTGATGTCATCGCGCATTGACTTTTACGACTTCTTCCCTTATTTTTTGGATTTAGGTTAATAAAGGAATCAAGAAACTCGTTAGGCATATTTGCATTGGAAAAGATTTAAAAAAAAGTGACAATCAAATAAAATTGGGACTGTTAATATACTCGACTTCTATAATGAAACATAATGATTCACTCTTGTTTTGGGTAGAGTAAGTGATGAATAGCTATTAAAGCACTTTATTTTTCTTATTTTGGTTTTAAATACCTAGTTAAATACATGTAAATATCAATAACTTTGGTAAATTAACATCCTAATAGTACTATATAAATATTGTATAAACACATGTATTTAAACCCAAAATAAAAGAATAAAGGAAAAAATAAAGGAGGTATCAAATATATAGACCTACCATGAACCCTAATACCTAGTCAAACATTGATTAGATCAACAAGGAATAAAGTAGGGGGAGATAAGAGCTCATTAATGTGTATATACACAGAACCCTAGAAATCCTAGGTGTTCTGTTTACAATATATAGCTTATAATTACACTATTTATAAATACTCGTACAAAATCCAAATAAAAATGTTTGTAACATCAAACTTGTACATTATAATGTAAAAAATAATAAAAATATTGCCACAAATAAACCATGCACCAGGCACTCAGTACACTCAGTTGAAGCCGCAATCAGTATATTCTCTATATGAACTCAAAATTAATCAAACTCACCTTCATTTTCAAATAAAATTATCTATTAAATGAAGGTGGTTTCATTGAAATTGGAGTTAAGATGCAAAAGGTGGCTTATTGGGGTACTATGGTGCTTGTACATCTCTATGTAAAGCCAATTTATTTTACTTTTTATAGTTTTAATACCTTTATATTTTTCATTATTTGTACATATTATTTAACACATATATAAACTATAAATAAAACTAAAAACATTCAAAAACACTAAAAATAATTATTATACACTTAATGCATATGTATAAGATACATATATTATAACTATATATATGTATTTGTATATATAGCAAACAATAAAACCTCATAGCCATTTGTAAATATGTATTAAATTATATTATAAAAACATTACGTAAATATAATATTCTATATAAAAATAATAAAATAAAAATAAAACTATCAAGTATATAGGTATGAATACTTATACATGAAGATGTAAATAATATACACTATTAAATAAATAATAAAAAAATCAACTAAAATAGTTTAATAAATAAAAATAACTTTTGTTTTTGAGATTTAATTAGTAAAATCATCTTCTATTTTATTTTCGCATTATTTCTATTTTTTCTCTGTTTTATCTTCTCGCAGTCCACGTGGACCAATTAGGTGCCGCCACCTGACGACCCAGGCCAACTCTCCTCTCGCCTTATTCGGATCGATCTGTCAGGTGTGACTTCCCCATTTTGCCAAATTTTTCTGATCAATGTAGCCTTCCTGTTTGCCTAATTCCTTCATAAAATTTCTTCGCCAAGTGCTCAACTTTCACATGAATCCATGTGTTCCCTTGGTCAATCCTCGATTCGAGCAAAAATCCTATATCAAGAAGCCTTGCCGCTCACAGCACTAATAGTTTTTATCATCCTCTAGTAAACCCTAATCAACTTTTGAGATTTGTAAACTAAAGGATTGACCTTGGAGAGTGAGCCTTTGTGACTGGAGGAGCTCCTTCATCGACCTAAGGCATGAAGAAGGTGTTTGGAGTCTATTCAACCAACCAACAGATGAGCTTCTTCGATCTCTACTCCCTGGTCATTCCGACAAGGTGAGATAGTTATTTTAGTTCTTTTATTTCGTAGATTAATCTTTAGTCTCAGCTTTTAGCTCATTTTATTTCATCTAATTTAGCTTAAAAATAAAAGATACTTTGTCAGAGCTTCAGCTCTAGCTCCAGCTATTATTCCATTGTGTGACACCCCTTTCTTCAACTCATCTCATCATCCCATATGCTTCCTCATCGCTTTCTTCATCCGCTCGCACCATCAGGACTCCCCGATCTTGCATATATTAGGTCAACAACCTCCATCCTCCACCCATTGCTAGAGGCATTCACCCATCTCACCCCCTTGCATTTTTATTCTATTTTTGTGGTTCGAGAGCTATTCTCTCAATCTTGAAGTGTTTATGAGTAATAAACAACCAACCAGGTCCCATCTAGGGATGATTTCAACCCAGAAATGAAGCTCGAACATCCTTCTAAGATTTACGTATAGCTGAACCACTGATGGATGAGGGAGCTAGGCTGGATTCAAGGTCAGGTAAGGTTGTGTTCTTCCCCATTCTTCGTAAGGACCTTTGAGCCATCAAATCAGTGCCACCTCCAAATCTTATCCTAACCATCTGATCAGAAGTGAAACAGTGTGCACCCTCAACCCTAGATCGCCTTAAGTAGACCGTCTTGGATCACCCGATAACGCACACATAGGAGTATTTTGCAGCATACTTACACCCCCATTTTTTTGTATTTTTTTAATATTTAAACTTTTATTTTAGTGTAATAAAGTTAGGATATTTTGCCCTAGGAACCTCAACCTTTGTGGTAATTTCAATTAAGTCCTCTCTAGGTCACCTCATGTGCTAATCCATGTGAGGAGACTTTTGAGCTTTTTATGAGCATATCCTTATACTTTCTAGACTGGTTATGAAATGAAAGATACTTTTTTATTAATTGGGTTTTAGTCCTTGCTAGGTGATGTATATAACACATGTTATAGAATTGTACCTTTGGAAAGTTTATTTAAATTGCATATTGGTTCCTGTACTATAGATTATTTTTTTGAGTGTTTTATTTTTATTAATTGCTTCTGTTTATTCAAAAATTATAGAAAAGTTATACTAAGTGCCTGGAACCATATTACATTACATATAATTTTGATTTGGCATTTAAAGTTACTTTCCTATTTATAAAAAATAAAAACTTGCTATTTTATCTTATTTAGCTCTAAAAAATCAAATATTAGTCTAAAAATTCCAAAAAAATCATATTAGTTGTATTTTAGTATGTTTTCATAGATATCCAAAAATCGCATAAAAATATCAAATAGAAACTCTACAAATCACAAATCCTAAAAATCTTATAAAAATTTGCAAAAATTCTAGAAAAATCCAAAAATTACTTTCTTTATTTCTGACTTTTCTTTATTCTCTCTCTCTCTATATATTAAAGTTAGTGTAGGGTTTTTTTGAATCTAATATCTATTTTTAAAACCCTAGATAAGTTTCTCAGTTTAAGTTATTCACTGATTTGTATATATTTCAACTTTAAAAACCATAAAATTTAGAAATACTATAAAAATTACCAAAAATAGAGAAAATATTGAAAAGACGAAAATATTTTATTTTCTTTATATTGACTTTATTTAACTTATTAGAAAAATCGAAAATCACATCTTCTTTTTATAATTATCTATATATTATATATATTATCTATATCTTTATTATTATATCTTATTTTTTAAAAAATAAAAAGATTAAAAATTTGCAAATTTAAGACCATAAAAACTATATAAAATATTAAAAATCATAAAAATTAAATATCCTTAAAACCCACGAAAACATAAAAAAACAAAAGGACAAAATAACAAGAAAATCAAATATCCAAAAATAGTATTAATTAGCAATTGTTAATAATAAATCTGTCTATTCTTGTTACACTTCCTTGAGTTCGACACTACCATACTTACACCTATACACATTATTGTAGAGTTATAATAAATTTTGATTATACACTTGATTGATTCATTTAAATGGTCGGTTTATTGTTACTGATTCAGTTGTTGGCAACGATTACTTATCTAGCTTGCTAGACAGTAGACCAACCTATTGACTCATCAAATGGTGCAGTTGCCAAGGAAGCAATGGTTAGGGTAGACATTTGTACATAGCTTGTTTATTATCTCTAATTATCTGCTTTTATTTTCTTTTATTTATAACTGCTTACTTGTTCTAGTCACCTCTCTTGTTTGATTTTGTTGCAAAGGCTTGCAGAGCGAGGGCAGATCTTCAAGGAGACCCGAGGCACCAAGAAAGATGGAGGCTGGCTCCTTCTTACCAAGCCAGTAGGAGAGAGAAATAAAAGAAGACTGAGAGCCGAGGATAATAGTTGTAGCTTACTATAGTTTAGTTATTAATTTGGTAAGAGAGTGATTTAATAAATAAATTGTAATAATTCAGATAGACACTCACTTAGACACTTGGATCTACAGGTCCATTTCATCAAATGTCTGTTCACCTGAGGGACTCGATTAATTTTATCGAGTTTTTATCACATTCTTCTATATTTCTTCCTATTTCCCCCTTTGTTTGATTTTATTTTCCATGATTTGAGTTTTTCCCCTTATTTTTAGTTTACATCTTTGCTGACTGAGCCATTAGATTTAAGTTGGTTACTCGGAACTTAGGTCCACACTCTCAC
Organism: Ottelia alismoides; assembly: GCA_037367405.1. Taxonomy (NCBI): domain Eukaryota; kingdom Viridiplantae; phylum Streptophyta; class Magnoliopsida; order Alismatales; family Hydrocharitaceae; genus Ottelia; species Ottelia alismoides. The sequence continues at coordinate 282,532 of JAZKJV010005074.1, read as the reverse complement.
ATATTTCATGTTCCTATAGTCTTATTAAGCTTGGACTTAGTATCAAATTTAAACATTCTTCACGTTAATAACATGTCCTGTTCAAGAATGATTTCAAGCTTGCATTAGCATATAGAATAGTTTAAATTCTAAGTACGGATCACTTGCATGTAGAGTGCTGGAGTAAGGTACATATTCCTTTCTTTAGCATTTGCATTCATCATTTTCATGTCCATTGGTTTTTTTCGTCTTCCTTCCCCAATTTCTTGGACTTAATAAAATGGAGATCAGAAAATTTGTTAGGTGAATATCTGAAAAATACTCATAAAAGAGAAAACCAAAAAGTTTAAAAAGAAACTATTAATATCATTTTGGCATAAATAAAATCTGTTAATAGACTTCATTATTTTGGGTTCCTAAAGCCCTCATTGTTTTCAGGTACCTTCCAGACCGATTGAGGCACAACCATTATGGTTTAGAGCCTGAAACCCGGCCTATGTGCTTCCTTGACTCTCACCTAGGCTTGTAAAGTATTAGTGCTTCTATTGGCATTATGGAAAGTAGGTCCATATTTTCTCGTGGGTTTGGTATGAATCATCGAGCATAAGGGTACTGTAATGGAGGGACCCTTTCTCATCGTGTCACATCCGAGTACCCTCCAAGAAGTATCTATTTCGCTACATTGACTTACGCTATATTTCTTTGGATGTGTAGCAAGCCCAGATCTAATATCAAGGGACTCAAAAATTACAGGCTACTGGTTACAAAGGAAGTGGGAAGTACATGATGTTTGTCTAGTTATACTCACTCTCCTATAAGAGTAGCGCTAAGTTAAGTTTGAAAGATTGCTCGAAAATAATAATAAAAGCGACCAAGATAAATAGTTGAACCTTCACGATTTCATGTGTTGAGTTGGGGAACTCATTTTGTATTGAGGTTTGTTTTATTAGATTTTGGTCAAAGATCAAAATCTCATGGACTTGCGTATTTTTGTCTATAATTCTTTTCATTTTCTCTTCTGTATCTTGCTCATTTTGAGCCTTCACTTCTTTTACTTTTCTAAATTCTTCTTCATTTACGTACTCTTAATTCTCCATCATTTCCTCCTTTTTGATTCTCAAGATGATAGACCTAGGATGGTTTAGTTTGGACTCTGTGAGCAGCTACATCGATTCCCATATACATGTATCTTCAACAATTCCGGGCGATTCCTAAGAGCCCAGTTTGAACTTTGTAAACCCTTCTCAAGACTCCCCGCTTCTTTCCTCACCAAGGATTTGGCATGACTCTCTTATCGAATTCTCTTCTTTTTTGAATGGAGATCGATCAATTTTCATTCACATCTCCAACTCCAATAATGTTCAGGATTGACTGTAATAATGAATATTTTCAATCATCTGGCGCATATCAAGACTGATTGGGGCATATTTCCTCTTGTAGACCAAGAACCCAATCTGGATACTTCATTGTCTGATTTGGAATTTGAAAGAGTTAAGAATGGGAAAGTTCAACAAACATAGAAAAATGAGGTCAATGCACAAATGATCTCATCCTTACAGGTAATCCAACAACAAATGAATGCATAGGCTAAGGCACGGGCTGCCTTCCAGTAGATGCTTATGAAAATGAGGAGGAACATAGAACATAGAGGAGAACGAGGAGAAGAACACCATACAGATGGACACCATGGAGGAGAGGAAGAGATAAGAGAAGCACTGAACCCGACACTCAAGGAAACATACATCCTAGGAGCCGGTTAGGTCATCGAGTGGATCCGTATTCCATAGATGCACAAACACTTCAAATTGAAACTGTAATTTCTCTCTCTCTCTCTTCCTCTCCCTCTCTCTCTCTTGTCGACATTCATGGTAATACCAATGAGGAATCCTACATTCATCTGTAACAGTTCAACAACATCTATGAAACAATGCACTACCCCAAGATTCCATCAGAGGTAGTTAAGATGACCATTTTCCCATTTAGCCTTTAGAATAAGGCTCTCTACTGTATAAATCATTTGGGGAAAGCAGTCATGACCTGAGAGGAGCTGAAATTAGATTTCTTGCACAAGTACTGTCCCCTGAGTCATCTCAATTAGATGAGAACCTTGATCTAGAACTTCTCCCAATTGTCCCATGACCTTATTCATGAGGTGTGGGAACATTTTAAAGACCTATAGGAGAAGTGCCACCATCACAATATCTCAAAGACCAGTTTGGTCCAAAATTTCTTTGTGGGGGATAAACCAAGATAGTCAGGTGCTGGTTGATGACGCATGTGGTGGTTCTCATTTCAACAAAGATGAAGATGTGGTCTGGAAGATTTTTGAAAAAATGGCTAAAGGATCAACTATATTATTTCATTTCGCACATTCCAAAAGAATCCACAAATCCTCCACAAACCAATCAATATGGAAGCATCATATGACTAGGACATGAACAAGAGTTCCAATTTGAGCATAATCAGGGATCACCTGTCCGACATGGGCATCATTGAGTAAAGATCACCTGATATTGAAAAATTTAAAGTGATAGAATAGAGAACAAAGAACATGGATAAGCTTGACCGAATTGCCAAGAAACTAGAGCTCCTAATGAGCTCGATCAACTCGTTTCAGTTTATGAATTCTACAGCCGCAATAGACGTAGATGGTCATGTACCATCCAGAGCCCCTAACATTTATCGAGATGTTATTTCCACCTCCACCAAAAATACAAGAGGTGAATAACATATGGGGTAATGAACCACATATGACCACTCCTAGCGGACAACAACATGGTCTGTCTTCAGCCATCTGACCATTCTACCAGCAACAAGGTGGAAAAACTTTCCAGCAAAACCATCCTGCCCAACATCAGTCTCATAGAATGCTCATACATGGGGACAACATCACCAGTAACCAGCTTATCATTAGCAGTAATTCAATCACTATCAACCGATTGTTCAATCTAAAAATTGGTATTCTTATCCTCCTCCGCATTATCAACACTATCCACCTCATCCCTTCTATCAAAACCACAGTTACAACCTCCATACCATTATTAGAGTAAATGAGCCCCTCCCACTTAACAAATTAAGGCCGCGCTCGTGAACTCAGCTCTTGACTACCTGACCCAACTCATGAAGAACATGACTGAGATGAGTCAGAAGTTCGATGACCTCACTGTCACAAAGATGATCATCCCTGCGTAGATTAAAGCAAATCCAAATATCTTCTGTCGTAAGTAGCTAGTAGTTAGTGATGTATCCTCCATCCCCATCGAGTCAGGTATGAATGAATCATTTATGTTATTTAAAATTGTGAATCTCAGGAGTAATAGGACATTGCAAATGCCTAAAGGGAATGAATAAAGCTTTAGATGAAATTCTTCATCACCTTCACAAGTTGAGCCCATAATTGTTCTAGGAGTAGAAGAAGAAGGATATGCACCAGAACAGAAAGACCAAAAAATACTGAAAAAGAAAAAGACAAAAAAGAAGATGACTACTGAGGCAGAGCCGCACAAGCTAAGGAGAAGCCAACAGCCAATCCCGTACGAGTTGAGGAATATGATGTTTCCACTTTTTTCTTTCCCCAAATGAATAATTGTACCCTTATAGTCATTCATTTGTAAAAGATGATTCCAACAAACATTTTGATTATGTAAATATTCCATTTCTCGATGCAATGAAAAATCACAAAAAATCAGAAATTTGAAAACTACTATGTCTGATCCTGGCATTGTTGAAATCTTGCATTTTTTTGGAAATGCCACTATTGAAAGCCATGGAATACATGCCTAATGTGAGGAAGGACTTAAAGATGCTTGCACAACAAAGTGTCATCCCTACAAAAATAGAAGCAATAGAGCCTAAAATCACATTCTCACCATCCATAGCGAATGTGATCAACAACCTCCCATCTAAAAAGAAAGACATGGGAGCTACTTCAATTGGATGTGAGATATTCAATCAAATATTTTAGAACACACTTCTTGATAGCGTGTCTTCAATATATCTCATGCCTACATCACTTCTCAAAGAATTCAGGATGGGTCTGCTAAAACCTACCCATGATGATCTTCTAATTTGTTGAGCGATCCATTAAGTGACCATGTGGAATATTGGAGGACGTTATTGTAGCAATGCAAGGTATGAAATTCCCAATGGACTTTTATCTTGGATATGAAATCCTCTGCACCATTACTCCAAATGCCTATCATACTTGGACGAATGTTCCTTCAAACTATAGAGGTGATAATTGATTATGCATATGGAAAGATCAACTTTCACTCATGTAGCAACAAAGTTACTCTTGATATGTTTGTGGAACCCAAAGCAATAGAGAACACATCTGAGGAAAGTGAGTCAGATACACCACATAAAACTGACTATGAAATTATTGATCAAATCAGAGAACCAAGCTTCTCTTTAAATGATACTGAGACACATGAATTCCTCTTCCCAGGGAAGACCTGGAAAGTACAATCGAATCTTGTTCCTATTCTTATGGGGACATAGATACAGATATGTTGATCGAGTTGTTTGAAGAAGAATCATCCCAAATCAAACAAAAGGAAACCATTACAAATATGTTCCACATTTTGTTACCTAAACCAAGATTGGTTGAGGTGTCTACCAAATTACTGGCATATCATGTTTATTATTACAGTATTTAGCGGGTTTTTTAATTAATAAAGTAAATGATGTATCAAGTGAAGATATGAAAAATGTCACTACAACCCAGAAATACCCAAATCAAAAATTTATTATTATTCTAATGCAAAAACATGAGAATAAGAAGGTATTATTTATTTTAACAATTATAACAACATGATCGATCTCATGGAGGCTATAAAAACTAAGAGAATTTTAATTATTGATAATTAAAGAAGATATTTTTCTTTTCTTTTCTTTTTGTACTTTTTATGTCTTTTTTTATTGCTTTTAAATTTTTAAGGGTTTTTAATGTTTTCTATTTTTATATTTTCTGATTTTTTATCTTTAAAGGTTTTTAATTTTGCAATTTTTTAATATCATTAATTTTAAATTAAACAAATCAAAATTATATATATACAAAAAATAATCCTTTTTATATTTTTTAAATATAACAAAAGTACACAAACATTCAAAAAAGTGTTTTTGTGTTTTTAATATTTTTTTACTATTCTGGTGATAGTGAAGATAGAGTGTCACTGAGGTGACAGCTCACTAAAGTCGAGATCGATCAACAATCAACCCACACAATGTAAAGATGAAGTAATGCAAGCAAGTGTGAATCAAAAATTGTATAACTCTACAAGAAAATGCGTACAGTTACAAGTATGGTTGGGTGTCGAACACAATGAGAATGAAGAATAGACAACAAGAATTGACTAAAAAAGATTATGAATGTTTTTGGGATTTTCTTAGGATTTTTTATTTTTTATGGGTTTCTTATTATTTAATTTTTTGGTTTTTTTTATATTTTTTTGTTTTTATTTATATAATTTCTATTTTCTTTTTAAATTTTCTTATTTTTTATTTCTTATAATTATTACAAATAATAATATAAGTAAATATAACTACATATAAGGATATATAATTTTATATTTATGTATATAGCTATAAATACTCAATAATCACTAAATAAAATATTTTGTCTTTTTTATATTGTTGTCTATTTTTGAATTTTTTCTTATAATTTAACTAATTTTGTTGTATTATTAGTTTAATTAGTATGGAAAAATAGTAACTAAAGTAAATGGGCTTAATTATTTTGGAATTTAAAAATAAAAAAACGCATTAAAATTTTCTTAAACTAATTTTAATATACATATATTATATAAATATAATTCAGAGATATAAGTAAGTATTTGGGGATTTTCATAGAAATTTTTCTTAATTTTTATAAGGATTTTGGAGCTTCTTAATTTTTAGTGTTTTTTCTATTTTCAGGGATTTTTTGTCTATACATGCAAATTAAGATAATAAATAAAATTAATTTTTTTGGAATTTTTCAAACTTGTGAGTATATTTTTAGACCATCTGTGTCTGTTACTATGGCAGCCACACCTAATCCTCCAACTGAGAAGAAGGAGCAGACATAGACAGTCACCTCAGTTGAGTCCCAGTCAACCTCTAGTCTAGCATGTAGACTACGTACAGGCACCGAAGTAGCAGTAGCCAGAACAACAGACACAAATGGTTGTCTACCAACCACCTGAGTGCCAGCCACAATTCCTCGAGCCTTGTTTTCCACTTCCCCCACACATCCAAGAGGGGAATGTCGTTTGGAGAAATGATCAACAACTGGCTCGTCCTCAGGGAAGCATCAAGGTCAGTCCAATGCCAGCCGACCATATCATCAACAACAAGGAGGGAGGAATTTCTAGCCCAAATCGGCCTAGCAACAACCTCCGCAGCTTGGATATAACTGGAGGCAGAACAATTAGCAGCAAAAGTCCGGATACCACGACCAACAGTAGTAGTATCTGGCTGCTCAATACCACCACAATACTCCTCGCCGCAATACCAACAATACACTTCTTTTCCTCCTTCTCCTCACTATTCTAAGGTTACCAACATCAACCTCCCTCCCACCAACAGAATCAATGGTCTCATCAGATTGAACCTTTTGAGTCTCCCTGGTTAACCCAACCTTGGATTGTCTGGCTCAGCTTGTGAAGAACATGGCTATGATGAGCCAGGAGATAGATGACTTGCCAACTACTAAAACTGTCATTCTAGCTCTGGTTGAAGCGAATCCGAACAACTCCCGTCGCAAGGAGCAGGTAGCCAGCAGTTTCCCACCCGATTCATGTGAAAATAATTTCTTCTTATCTAATGTTGTATGTCTCAGGAGCGGTAGGACACTCCCGCCATATGCGACGATGAAAGGGAAGAACAAAGTGTCAAATGGTGAGTTATCATCCAAGCCAGCACAAGAGTTAACACAAGTTTTTGAAGTAGCACCGGATACCAAAATACGAAAAAATGAAGAAAATACATAAATAAAAAAGATAGCATCAATCTTGGTGAAGCCGCACCAGCCTTGGAGATGCCAGCACCCGCAGTAGAACCGGAGCCAGCCGAGGGAGTCGAGCTTGTCATTTTTGGTCCACTAGATGTAGATGATTGTATTCCTTTTTGCCATCTACATGTACAAAAAGATATGGATAGAAATTTGAATGAAAATATTTTTAATAGTGTACAAATGCCTTTTCCTTATGCAATTAAATCAAATACTGTAAAAAAATGAACAATGCTTTGTCTAATCTCGAAATAGTCCAAATTTTGCAAAACTTGATTCTTGAGATGTCATTATTAAAAGCCATGGATTACATGCCTGCAGTGAAACGAGGAATTAAAGAGGCATGTACAACAAAGCATTAGCCCTGCAAACACAAACAGAATATTTGAGAAACATATCCTCACCATAGCCATAGTTAATGCCATCATCAATCTCCCATACGAAAAGAAAGATAAGGGAGTACCAATCATCAGATGCACAATCTTCAATCAAGAGTTTTGGGGCACCTTGCTTGATGGCGTGTCTTCTATCAACCTCTTTCCTACATCACTACTCACAAAATTTGGGTTAGGTTCGCTTAAACAAACCAAGATGATTATGCAATTTGTAGATCGATTAGGCAAGCGACCTAAGGGCATGTTGTAGGATGTGATAGTCATTGTTCAAGGGATGCAATTCCCTGTGTATTTCATTGTCCTGGATATGGACACAACTACACCGCTGCTCCATGCCCTAATCATACTTGGTCAGCCGTTCCTTCGAATGACCGAGACGCTAGTTGACTTTGGAGCTGAAGAGATTACATTCCGCTCCAGCATCGATAAAGTCCAAATAGAGAGCATGCTTGAGCCAAAGCCTACAGAAGCTGTGTTTGAGATGAGAGTGCTTGAACCTTAATGTTCTGAGGACTATGAATTTTCAACAAAGATCAGAGATACAGACTTATTTCTAGATGACAGAGAGACGTTGGAATTCCTCTCCACAAAGGAAGGATGGGAAAGCACAGTCTAATTGACCAAAGTCTTTGAGGATGAGATTTCCGCTGATGTGCTAGTAGATGAATTTGAACCGTACTTCTCATATTATCGATCTCTGTGATGTACTAAATAATGAAGATGAATTTCCAGAGGTGGATAGACAACAACTGAAAGAGCTTACACCTACAGTTGTCACTAAAGTCACCAGTGAAGTTGCTCCCACACCACCATAGCTCAAACCCTTGCCCTCCAACATGAAGTACGCCTCCCTTGCAGGAAAACCGAACCTGTATCCAGTCATTATCAATGCTCATTTGACCGAAGACCAAGAATCTCATCTGATGGAGATTCTTGAATGAAACTGCAAGGCAATAGGATGGAAGATATCAGATCTCCATGTGATTAATACATCCTTATGCTTGCATCACATTTACCTAGAAGATGACAACAAGTCTTCTTGTAAATTCCAATGCCGACTGAATCCGAACCCTAGGAGGTTGTGATGAAAGAAATTCAGAAATGGTGTGATGCAGGATTTATATATCCCATCTCCGATTCCAAGTGGGTAAGCCCCCTAATTTTTGTGCCGAAGAAGTCTGGGATCACAATTGTGACCAATGATAAAGGAGAGGAGATCCCGAATAGGGTACCAACATCTTAACGAGTCTGTGTAAATTACATGCATCTCAACTCACCACTAATAAGGACCATTTCCCATTGCCCTTCATCAACCAGATTCTCGAGAGATTGGTCGTGAAGGAATACTTCTGTTTCTTGGATGGTTACTATGGATATAACAAAGTTGTGATCGCTCCTGAAGATCAAGAGAAGACCACATTCACCTATCCTTTTGGGATGTATGCCTTCTGAAGGATGTCATTCGGGTTGTGCAATGCCCCTGCTACATTTCAATGATGTATGCTGGACATATTTGCAGACATGGTGGGCAGTTTTCTTGAAGTTTTGATGGATGACTTCTCGATCTATAGAGATTCATTCGATCAATGTCTTGATTATTTAGACCGAGTTCTAAAGAGGTGCTCTAAGTGAACCTTGTGCTTTCCTGGGAGAAGAGCATTTTCATGGTGATTGAAGGGTTTGGGTCACGTAGTCTCAAAATGTGGCATGGAAGTGGACCCGGCCAAGGTGGAAGTAATTTCTAAACTCAATCCACCAACAAATTTGAAATAGGTCTGGTCGTTTTTGAGGCACATCAGTTTCTACTGACGATTTATCAATTACTTCAGCAAGATCGCCCGACCACTGCCATATTTACTAGGCAAGGAGACCATTTTCATTATGGACGACTGTGTTCTCCAAGACTTTAACCAGTTAAAAGACCTGATCATACATGTTCCTGTTCTGCAACCAACTGATTGGTCTCTACCCTTTGAGATCATGACAGATGCATATGCTTTCACAATTTGTGTTGTCCTAGCACAAAGATGAGATGGGATTCCATTTGTTATTAATTATGCTAGTCTAACACTGGATAGAGCTCATAAAAACTACATAGTTACAAAGAAAGAGCATCTAGCCATAGTGTTTGCCCTGGAGAAGTTCAGATCACATCTTGTTGGATCAAGGGTAATTATTTACACTAACCATTCTGCCATCAAGTACCTTTGAAGTAAGAAAGTCTCCAAGCCTCATATGATTAGTTGGATCCTTCTACTCCAAGAATTCAACCTGGAAATTCATGATAAAGAAGGCATCAAAAAAGTGGTGGCAACCGATCTTTCCAGAATCGTCAATGCAGCCTCTTGAGCAAAATTCAACACCTACCACAGAGACCTTCTCGAATGAGGCAGTCTTGTCTATATCCTCTCTCTTATGGTATGCAGATATCGTGAATCATCTCATCTCCAAGAAGACTCCGTCAGACTTGTCGAAGATCAAATGAGACAAATTCTTGGCAGACATTCATTTCTATCAGTGGGAAGAACCACATCTATTTCGAGAGGGTGCAAACTGCTTCTGGAGGAGGTGTATACCTCAGGAGGATATTATGGATGTCCTAGACCACTGTCACAAGCTCGAAGTTGGTGGACACCATTCTGGAAAGAAACAACGGTAAAGTGCTTCAACGTACCCTTTGGTTGCTCATTCTCTTTAAGGATGCAGAAGATTATGTCAAGAAGTGCACTGAATGTCAGAGAATGGTTGGGAACATCAACATGCACGATACAATGCTTCTGAAGTACATTCAAATATCCGACATCTTCGATGCTTGGGCAATTGACTTCATGGGGCCATTCCCTAACAGCTAGGGTTTTGAGTACATCCTGCTTGTTGTCGATTATATCAGTAGATGGGTGGTTGCAATCCTCGCCCGAATCGCAGACAACTGCACTGTCTGCCTATTCTTGAAGGATAAAATCATCTTGCGATTAAGAATTCCCGATATTCTCATTTCTAATGGGGGGAGCCTTTCATAAATAAGAAGTTCAAGAAGTTAACTAAAGAATACGCATTGAACATCGTGTTGATGCGTTGTACCACCCGCAATCAAATGGCTTGGTTGAATGTTCTAATAGGGAGATTAAGACAATACTGCAAAAGCTTGTATTTCCGGATCACAATAATTTATCTCAATTATTGGACTCAGTTCTTTGGGCTTATCGCATAACATACAAGTTTCCACTCAACATGTCTCTCTACAGCCTTGTCTATGGAAAGCCTTGGCACTTGCCGTGGAATTAATTCACAAATCCTTATGGGTAGTGCAACCTTGATTTCAAGCGAGGACGAAAGAACAGAAAAGTTGATTCTAACCGACTTCTTGAATTTAGATATTATGCATACGATAAGAACCTGATGTACAAAGAGGAAGTCAAGAGATGGCACGACAAACACATCCGAAGGAAGACTTTCGAACCTGGAAAGAAGATGTGATTATTTGATGTGAAGTTGAAATTTTTTTCAGGCAAACTGAATAGAAAGTGGACAAAACCATTCACCGTGAAGAATGTGTCTGACAATGGGAGTTTACTCATATCAGAATTGTCACCTGACGCACAACCCTTTGTAGTCAAGGAATAGTTGCTGAAGCTATATCTTGAGCATGAGACATTCCTGTCCGTTGTGGATTTAATCGAAGTTGCATTTCAAGATAATTTCTTAGAGATTGAAGGATCATACACAAAAAATTGAAAAATCACAAAAAAGATTTTGTTTTCTTCTTTTCAATTTCATTTTTCTATTTCTTTCAAATATGTGTTAACCCCTAACCTCGAGTTGTTCAATTCTTGATCCCTCACATGTCCCCTCAACTCTTATTATTCTGTCTATACTTAGGGATATTTTACCCTGAGTATAGGGGGACATGTCGAGCCGATGAGTCCATATATCCCCACCCTTGACCCACCCTGCCTTGTTTACAACTTGTTATACTTAGAATTATTTCATCCTAAGTATATGAGGCAGTCAACTTCTCATTATTGCATTCTTTAGTCATTGTAGACTTTTATATACTAAATACGAGTTATGTCTTCTCTTTTCTCTTCATTCTATGAGGGCATAGCTCAAGCTAAGTATAGGGGGTCGTATATACTTTGTCTAAACTTTAGCCATAACTCGTACTTTTGTATTTTTAATAATATGGCTAATTAATAAAAATTAAAAGACAAATCCAAATTTTTTGATATACTGATTAATAATCAAGTTAAAAATGTTTTGCAAAATGTTTGAAAAATGGTTGGAACATCTCTTTGAAAACACTTTTGAAAACTATTTGGGAAATGTTTTGTAAAATGTTTCCAACCTTTGTAAAAATGTTTTGTTTGTAAAAACTCCTTTTATTTGTTTGAATAAAATGGTTTGAAAATCTATTTAAAAATGATTTAGAAATGGTTGCAAAAATATTTTGAAAAATCTATATATATTGTTTGAAAAATCTATGCAAAGAGAGTTTCAAATTTTGGTAAATGTTGTAAAAATTATTTGTTATTTTTTTGCAAAATAAAGTTTGAAAAATATTTGTGAAAATCTTTTCAAATTATTTTGAGAACTAGAACATGATTTATGCAAATACATATCCTTTAAAAACCTTGTATATCCAAACTTGTAAACTCCTAAATCCTTAACTCTTGTAAATAACAAATGCACACCCCTGTAAATATCTGCACATAATTATTTGCCAAAACTTTTTTCTTTTAAAAATCACTAAAAATTTGCAAAATAAAAAATTCTATAAAGATTGCAAAATATATTCAAAATTACATAAGAATTTGTAAAACTTTTTCAAAAATCCATGAAGAGTTCAAAATAAGAAAATTGCATCACAAAAATACTTTACGAGTCTAAATAAAATCTGAAGATTGGAGCTTTGTTGGACCTTAATCTTCTTAATCACAGGAACCTTAAGGAAACTAGAATTGAGACACTTCAGGTCTGCTAGACTTAACTATTTGAGATAATAAGACTTAGTTCAGTGCCATCTTGACTGCTTAAGTTTATATTTCAGAACACATGCATGACTCTTGCCAACAATGACCTAGCTTGCACACTTGCACCTTACACTTTACTCACCTCGATTGAAGTGGTAGAGGGCTGGATTTTCCAACATGAGACACAAGACAATGGAAACAATGGAAGTCACACATTTGTGGCCATTGTACCCCAACCCAATCTAGTAGTCATGAGGTCTAATGATAGAAGTTGTGGGCTTCAATAATGCTTCAAAAGAGGAATAATCTACTAGCACAAGTGGAAAAAGTCCATATTTAGATGATGCTATATATAGTATTATTTTTTTTAAATGCATATTCAAAAACTCCATAAAGAAAATACGCGCAAAAATCAAAGAAAAATCAATTCCCATCAGAATATGTATATAGTCAATAAGCAAGCTTGATCTTCAAAATCAAATCTAATTGAGCCTACAGCCGTATGACTTGGCTACACCAGTCATGCATTGTGGGATAGGTAGCTACATTAGCTACTGTCCATTCTCTTCTCCACCTCCTATTCTTGAGCCGGTTGTACTTGAACTTAGAAGTGAATTCCCCGCTTATTAAGGAAAGAGTTATTAGATAGGGGAGTTGGAGAAGACTTACTTTTACCGCTTCAGTCAAGAGGAGCTACGTATTAGTTACACTGTACAAGATAGACTCATAGTCATAAGGGACTACATATGGTATCGACTTGTTATGACCAGGCTTTTGAGGAGAATTGGGGAGAGTCTTCAGGGTCTTAGAGGCTGTTGGGTTTCAAATCTGTTTCCCAACAAGGTTCCGGTCACACCTAAAATCCAAAGGTCTGATTGAGCTCCAAACTTTAATTTTATGAAGACAAGTTTAAGAGTTAAAATCAATCCGTTTTATTTTATTTCTTTTCTTTATTTTTTTTCTGCACTTATATGCATAAGTGTTTGCTAGGGACTAGAAGAGGCAAGTATAGGGGGTTATGAATGTATATTTCACCACCTTTTTCTTTCATTTTGGCCTTTAAACCCAAGCTAACTGCATGTAAATATCATTATTATACAGAAAATAACATCTATTATTTATTGTGTAAATATTGTATAAAATACTGTATTTAAAGTTAAATAAAATAATAAAGAAAAGAAAAGAAAAATAAATGAAATACCCTAGGTATTGAATGACCCTAAACCCTGAGACCTAGGCATCATGATGACTGGATCGATAAGGAATAAAGTAGAGAGAGATAAAGACCAATAAATACAAGAAACCCTAATTCATAAATGCCTAAAAAATCGGTTTTGGAACCTATTTTATTATTTATTATTTATACATCAAATTAATAATCTTTTCCCATAAAATTATAGATAAAAATACATAGAAAAATACAAAATTTACTTCACGCAAAATATTGCATTTTGTGTTTTCTTTACTCAGAATAAAATCAAAAATCCAAACTTCCCAGCCCATATCTTCTTCCTATGAACTCAAAATTCATCAAAATCACATTTAATTGTATATAAATTTTAATAACTATTAATTAAGGTGGATTTATTTAATTTGGAGTTAAGAGGTAAAAGTTAGGTTTTGGACCCTTATTGTACAATATACCTGAATAAAATATTCATTTTATTTATTCTCTACATTTTTTCATAATTTTATATTTTTATAATTGTGTAAATATTACTTATAGTATGTGTACATAATTAAAATAAAATAAAACCATAAAAATGCCTTAAAACATAAGGTACTAAATACATAGATGAATTATATATATGTATACCCATAAAATATATAGCTATAATTAATTAACTGTACATATAAAATCAGAAAATACAATAAAAATATATTTATAAAATTTAAAATAAGTTATTAATGTACAAAATATGTATGTAAAATAATAAAATGAAACATACAAAATAAAAATAAGATATATAATATATAGGAAAATATTCCTATGTTTATAATTATAAAAAGTAACCTATAATGAATTAACTCAAAAAATAAATAAAAATAATAATAATATAATACATAAAAAAACATTTTTTATGTTTGATTTTTATTTAGTTAATTCATTTATTATTTTATTTTAAATTAACTAATCTTTTTAATTTCTATTTGTCTTTTAGTGGCCTACGTGGACCACTGTGAGGCGACCTAAGATTAACCTCGGTCAACTCCCTGGTCCCTGTAGCCATGATGTCTGTCTGAGATTTTGACCTCGTTTTTGCCGATTTCTTTTGCCCAAAATTTTAACTCTTCTGGCTCGATTCCTTCTACAAGCATGTTCCTCAATTAGTGTACTTACACGCTGACCCTTCTCCTTGATTGATGAATCTCTGAATCGTGCCCTCCTCTCGATCAAGGTCGCATGCTATAAAGTCTCTCTTCCGTCTGACTCCTCCCTTTGATCCTCTTATACCCATGTAAACCCTAACCCTACTGTTGAGCGAGGATCCTCGGGTTTTGAATTATTGATATGTCATGGCAACCCAAATATCTCGCAACAACCAAACAATTTTTGTCTTCTCAAGCTGCAAAAATAATTACAAGAGAATAATTAAGCAAGAGAAATTTTTGCTACTTATTTACCTGTATAGTAATAGGATCGAACTCAGGGTGGCTACAATTCGTGAGGGTTATTCAAATAATCGGAAATCAATTAAAAGAAAAAGGGAAACTCAAATGCAAACTATCTTGGTTTTTTTGAATTTTTTTGTCTTTTTAACTTTTTAATTTTTTTTATTTCTAATTTTTTATTTTTTTATTTTCAATTTTTTAATGATTTTGATTTTTCAAATTTTTTATTTTAAAAAATAAGGAACGATATGCACAAGGTGAGAAATACGCGCACCACACTCTTTTTGTATTTTTCAAAATAGTCAGAAATGCTCAAAAAATCCAGAGAAAATATTTTTTGGTTTTGAAGTATTTTAATCATTTTTGGGAAATTTTGTAGAATTTTTAGATGTTTTTATATTTTTTTAAAAATCAAATAGTGGCTACAATGATAAAAATTGCATAACCTGGAGTAATTTACAACTTAAAAATATTTTAAGTTCCGAAATTCTTGAAGGCTATTTTTATGCTAAATTATAGACAAATATCTACAAACAGGAAGTGAAATCACAATTTTTATATTTTTGTAGAATTTTCTGTGATTTTTCTAAGATTTTGATATTTTTCAAATTTTTTGGGATTTGAAAAGAATAAATGCGAAAATTGGAAAGGAATTAAAAAATAAAATAAAATAATCAATTTTTTTGGAATTTTTAAAGCAATATTCAATTTTTTTATGAATTTTTGAATTTCAGGAAGAGAAAATGACACTCTTTTTTAATAATGAAAAACTAAAATAAAATGCAATGAAATTATACACAATGAAGAAGAATACATCAGGAACATATACAAATTTTTGTAGAATTTTTAGAGCAATGAAAACATTTATTTCAATAAAAAGAACATGCAAAATAAAGTCTTGAAATTCAGGAACTGAAATGTAATCACTCAAAGTTTTATAACCAAAATTAACAAGGATTAAATCAGAGAAATAAAGTGTAATTTACACAGTGAAGGCGTGCCAAGCACGTACTATGAAGTTGGTGGGGGCTTTATTGTGAAATTTCTGAAATCTGAGGGTCTGCTCGCAATTGTTCCAAATAAAATATTCACTTGGGCTCTTCTGAAACTTTAGAAACCTCTGAGGGACTGGAGGTAAATTTCCCAAATTTTTATGTCCTGTTAGGGTACCTATTCCTCTTCTTCATTTCAAGCCAAGAGGCAAAGGGGTCATGGGGGCGTCGCCTCTTGCAAAAAGGGACGGTGGCATGCCGGTGATGCATGCTTCTCGAAGGTAGAGATCTGTGGTGATGGTGCTGGCTGACATCGACGGTAGTCGGGCGACAACTTAGCAGTAGGCGGCGACAGCGATCCTCGTACGGGCGGATCTTGTGGTCGATGGAGAGGAGCGACGCAACCTTGGAGTAGGCTGGAGGTCGTGCTAATGGGCGGCTGGTGCCGGGTGCTCCAGACGGCGAGGCTGGGTGGCACAACCTTGCGTGTGGGTGAGGGTGACTAGTCAGAGGGTCTTG
The DNA here is from genome assembly GCA_037367405.1 of Ottelia alismoides. Taxonomy (NCBI): domain Eukaryota; kingdom Viridiplantae; phylum Streptophyta; class Magnoliopsida; order Alismatales; family Hydrocharitaceae; genus Ottelia; species Ottelia alismoides. The sequence goes on along the minus strand of JAZKJV010005074.1, from coordinate 266,073 downwards.
TGCAGAGACGGGCGACAGTCTGGTGGTCACCCTGTGGTTCTGGTGATGAAGGACGGTGGGCGCCACCTGCGGGCTAGAGGGGCGACGCCTGTCGCGATGCTATTGTAGTTGTTTTTTTTGTTTTTTTTTAAAACAGAAATTGAAGAAGAAGAGAAAAAAAAACTTTCTTTATTTTTTAAATAGAAATGCAGAAATCTTTTTTTATATATTTTTATTTTGTTATTTTTTTGTAATATTTTTCTTTATTCCTACAAAATAAATGTTAGAAAAACTATTTTTTTAATTTTTTGTTCTTTTTATTTATAGACAAAATAGGATACAAGCATGACGATTCGATTTCAAAATCAAAACGGAAGACATGAACGAGGATTTAGTGAAAAAATGAGGAATGGATCTGTGTCTCCGGCCACCGTGTGTGGCCAGAGTTGAGAGATCGTGGGGGATAGAACGTGAACATGGAGAGATCGAGAAGATGAGATGGAAAGTCAGAATCGAAGGTGGATCGAATCGTAATGGAAATTCTAAGATCTATATAAAAAATGACAACGAAATAAAAATGCGAAAAAAAATAAAACTACGATTAACCTAGGATAACAATAAGAGAAGAAATGTGGATCTCACCTTAGGAGCGGAAAAGACCTCAATCGCCTCGATGAAGGCCGACTCGTTGTCACCGGACGGCTCAGAGGCTAGGCTCCCTTCTGCGACAAGAAGACTCTCGGAGATCGGGCTCCTCTCACCAAAGATTGATCAAGTTGAAATGAGGTAGAGAGAGCCATATTAATAGATAGAGAATGGAGTTTGATTTTTTTAGAAATTTTAAATGAAGATAAGAGATAAGAGAAAAAATTTGAAATGAGATAAAGTTAAAAAAATTACATTTTTTTTGTATTTTTTTCACTCAGTTAAATTGAATGAAAAATGTTAATTTTTTTTATTTTTTTGAGGTGGTTATTTAAGAATAGCAACTATATACATATATTATATACATATGGTACATTATATACATAGTCAAATAAGGAAATTAGTTTTTTTTGTTTTAAAATTTTTATTTTTTATTTTTGATTAAAATAATTAGTAAAAATATTTACAAATATTTACAAATACAATATGTACAAATAAATGGTAAAATTGCACAAACCACCCCAGAAAATTGACTTTTCAACTGTAACTCCAAAAATTATGAAATCACATCCAATTTAAAGATACCTTAATTTAGAATATAATGGAAGTGAGTTGGCTCAATTTGAGTTCATATGGAGATGGAATTAGTCTTTCAATTATTGCTTAGTGGCTTTTTCCAAGTGTGGTTGCTTTTATTCTATACATGGTTTTATTTTGCAAACATTTTTATTAATTATGAAACATTCTTATTTACAACTTTTGTTTTGAAATTTATTAAATTTGAGGTCAATTTATATACAACTAAAATAATGTAGTATACAAATATACACATCACACATTTTTTGGATTTTTTTGATTAGGGACCCTATCTCCCCCTACTTTATTCCTGGTCGATCAGGTCAAGTCTTTACCTTCTCTCAGGGTTTGGGTCAGCCTGTATCTATTAGATATATACAATCTTTTTTTTGTTTTCTTTTCTTTATTTTTTTCTTTCTTTCTTTATTTATTTTAGGTTAAAATGGTAATAGGTGTAAAATATTTACACACAGATGCAAGTTAGTAAGAATATGGAGTTAATATTACATACATGTGTTTTATAAGGGATTTTAAGCTAAAATAAATGAATAAAGATGATGAAATGCAGGTTCATCATCCCCCTATGCTTTACCTTTTCTACTCCCTTAGCAAACACTTATATGAAAGAATAAGTAAATAAAAAGAAAAAGAAAGGAAAAATGAAGAAATTAGGACAATATTGAATATTAAACTTATCTTCATAAAATTGTGGTATGGAGCTCTATTAGATCTTTGGATTATTAGTGTGGCGGAACCTTAATTGGAAATGGATTTGAAACCTAAGAGCCTCTAAGTTCTATAAGACTCCTATTCAGGTCTCCTCAACAGTCAGGTCATAAGAAGTCTACATACACAAATTCTTATGACTATGAGTCTTTACTTGTACGGTGTAAGTCAAATATATATCTCCCCATCTCAAAAGTAGTAGAGAAACAACCTCCCTCAACAAGGTAACTCTAGTCCCTCGAGCTAGCAACTCTTTCCTTGAGGAGCGGGAATATTCCCTTCTAAGTCCAAGTACAACCAGCTCAAGAAGAGGAGATGGAGAAAAGAATGGACGGTAACCAGTGTAGCTACCTATCCTTGGATGCATGACCAGTGTATCCAAGTCATCCAGCTGCAAGCTTACAAAAATTTGACTTTGAAGCTCTTATTAATCTTTTTATCCTTGTATATACACTCTGACATGCATTTACTTTTCAATCAGGCCTGTCCACTTTTGAAGATTCTGCATTTTTTCTCTTTTTTTTTTTGAAAATATATACAAGGTGCAGCATGTACATAAGGAGTTTTACCTCTAGATCTAGTAGACTATCCCTCTTTTGAAGCATTATTGCAACCACACAGCATTCTGTCTTTAGATCTCAATGCCACTAGACCAGGTTGAGATACACCTCCCTCCCTAGAGGAAGATGATAGGTTCTGCCTAGATGTGCTACCCTCGTATGCTACTCCAAGCTAAAAGATTCTACCTCCTCACTACCTCCTCCATGAAGAGCTACGTGTAGAGTGCTTTTCCAAGATAAGCCACAGTCTGAAAGAATCATGCTTGTGTTGTTAAATATTCTACTTAGACTAATCAAGATGATATGTGAACATAGTCTTATGGACTCAAAGAATTAAGTCGCTAGGACTTGAAAAGTCTTATCTCCATTTCTTATAAGGTTCCTTTGAAAGTATGTGGATTAAGGTCACACTAAGCTCCATTCTTCAATTTATTCCAGACTTAGTTTAAATGTCAATACTATCATGAAAAATGCACATGAATATGCAAGAAATGTGTACAATGCAAAAAGAAAGCATTTTTTGAAATAATTTTATAATTTTGAACTTTTTATGTTTTTTTGGAAAAGAAAGGAAAAATGATGCACATGTGAAAAGAGTTTTTAATGCAACTTTTTATAGTTTTTTGGTTTTGTAGTCTTTTTCAAAAAGGAAAAAGGGTAGTAAATATATATAATTATATACAAGATTTTTTTGGGTTTTTAGGGTTTTTTGTTGTTTTTTGTTGTTTTTTTGTTTTTTTGGTTTTTTAGTATTTTAGTCTTTAAGTTTTTTTAGTTTTTTTGGTTTTTGTTATTTTTTTGAAGGTGATCAAAGTCTATATACACACACATGGATTTTATGAATTTATATACATATCCCCCAAAATAAACATATTTAAAAATACGAGTTATGTCTAAAGTATATATACAATATATACAACACCCCCTATAATTAGTTCGAACTATGTCTCATAGTGATCAAAGAGTGGCAAAGGAAGACATAGCTCGTGCTAAGTATAGAAAAGTGAAAAGACTCCTATGCTAAAACGACTCAAAGAAAAGAGAAGTTGGTGATCCCCCCTTTACTTAGGATCACGTAATCCTAAGTATAGAAGATTATACAAAAAGGGGAAAATCGATGCAGAGAATGTACAGACTCAAAAATAAAAAAAAGATGATATGAACAACATCAACCCCCATACTCAGGGTAGAGTATCCCTAAGTATAGGCAACAACAAGAGCGATGAACATGACGAATATGAATAACACAATTCATTCACCCCCTATACTTAGGATAAAGCACATCCTAAGTATAGCATACACACACACACACGGAAAATGGGTGAATGATAATACGGAAGAAGAAAGAATGAAACGAAAGGATATACAAAAGGAGTGGATGTACAAAGGTCAAGAAGGTCGAAAGCGAACCTTTTTGCGGGACCGCTGAGGTATGGATTTGGCAAGGTGTAGGTCGATATTGGGGTCATCATTAGCCATAAACTGATCAGGATCGACCAAGAATGTATCCTCAACAGTCTTAGAGTGTGCTGGCAAGAATCGGTTAGTTGAAGTAGTGTGGTCATGTCCTGCTAGGAAGTCTCGCAAACCTCAAAGTAAAAAGGCTCAAAATCATTATCAGAAAAAGTAGGATCAATTTCAGCCTGGCGAGCCTCTATTGGATCATCATTTTTATCAAAAGGCCCAAATTTCTAAAAGCAATCAAATCAAATTTGGTCTTATCAGTCTCGTCTAAATCAGGGTGAATAGGAATAGACTCATCAATGAAAGTAGTCAAATCATGTCTGTCCTGTCTAGTCTCAGAGTCTGCCTTCCTCTCTAGGGTGTATATCATGTGAATCCTGCAGATGTCATCAATGCATCGCCACGTACCAGAATGGGGAACTCCAAGATCTATGCTTTCTGAAATCTTCCTCCTTGAAGAGGATATCTTGGGTTTCATTATCATCCAACATACAATAAGTATCTCTGATATTATCATCAAGGTCAAGTCTTTGGGGTTGGCTAACGCGGACATACTCTCATGGGATGCATGTCTTTGGTCAGTAGTGGGTGTAGTGATCAACACATCGCTCGCTACATCAGAACGGAAGTGAATCTCTCCAGATCCATAAGCAATAACAGCTCTCGTAGAGGTGAGGAAAGGCCATCCTAGGATGATTGGAGGGTTCTCCATAGGGGTTGAGGTCTCCATGAAAAACAAGACAAAATCAGAAGTGAATTACATGCCCTAAATAAGAACGACATCGTTTTCAAGAATACCATATGGCCTTTTAATAGATCCATCAACAAATTGAACTATCATCCTAGTTTTCTTGAGAGGCCCAAGATGAAAAGACTATACCATAGAGAAGGGTATTATATTGATTGATGAACCGCCATCAAGGAGAGTGTTATCACAAGAATAGTCAGATATGGAGCAACTCACAAGAGGTGTGGCAGTGTTCCCTTTCTTAAAATGTGGACGGTGAGAGATGGCGTAGGCACTGGCCATGGTCAAGATGTGACGCTCATATCTGCTCATCCACTTTCTCTTCTTGTGTTGAGGTGTAGATAAATGGGTCATGACCTGGTGAAGTGGGGTTTTAATGATCTCCTGAATGGTAGACATCACTTTAGGTTCAGTCATAATTTTTGAATTTTTGGACCTCCTCCAAAGAAGGGAGGAGATTAGAATCAACATTTACACGAGGATTTCCAAGAGCAGTCTGTATACTGGGATCCTCAAGGTCAAAGTTGGGACATGTGGTGAATGACTGTGTGGGAAAATGGTTTGGCATGGGTGCCCTCTCCTCACAAAATGAATCAATAACGTGTCTCCCTGAATCTTTTTGGTTTTTTAAAATTTTTTCATTTTTTGTGTTTTGGGCGATTGCAAGATCTCATGATTATCCTCAAGTGAATCCATATCCTCAAATAGTAGAGCAGCGTTCTGGATCTTATTTATTTTAAATAGATTTCTAATCCTCGAATTCATATGCTCCATCATCTGGTTTAGGGTCTCAAGTTTGGAAACCATGAAAGGAGACTCTAAAATCACAGGGTCGGGTGAGTGGAATGAGGGTGGGTGAAAATCATTGTCTGATTCTTGAAATAATGGGTTAGGCGGATATGCACAAAATCATGAGGAAAGTCCTCCTGGAAAAAGGAAGGTGGATCAGCTGGAGGGTACGAGGGATCTGCGAAGATCGAATTAAAATAACTCCAGTCAGCCATTTTCGAAACAAAAGATGGGGATCGGGAGAACACGATAGTCTAGTCAAGCTACGCAAGAAAAACGACGCAAATGGGCAGAAGGATCTAGTATGTACATAAGCAAACATACACAAAACAAACCCCCAGTTCACCAACTCAATGCAATGTGAAGACCGTAAAGGTTCGGTCAATTATCTTGTCATTTTTTAGAGTTTGGTGAGAATACAATATATCAGAGCAGTTAGAGTGAGCTGTTTAGAAACCCAATGCTCCCAGGAGGCTATTCCAATCTCAAAATTAGTTTTTCCCAACCAGTATGGGTGCGGACCATTTACCGGCTACCTGATCTGCCCAATCTACTAAGGAAATCCCGGACTGATTACTGACTACTTGGTGAAGTCCTCACTGGAGAACAACTAATCACAAGACAGTAGTCTGAAGAGAGTTTGGGCATGGTTCTATCCTAGTGTGCGGGTTACTCTCTCGCTGTAGATAAATCAAACAAGATGGGGGTTACTCTCCCCAAAACACATATTTTTCCTTACGTTTATTTTAGGGTCGAGTTTTCTTTAGCAGTCCCGAATTTTAGGCAGTTATAACTTGGTTTGAATATTTTCAACGAATCACCTTCCGAGTGTCCAATTTCCTTTTTAACTTATGTGAGTGAAAACAAGTAAGGAGATCTGAAATGCCAATGCACAATTAAACACAATAATGCATGCAGGGGTTAAAGATGTGTACCTTATCGCCAGCACTCTACATGTGAGTGATCCGTGCAGAATTGAAATACAGAAAAATAAACTAACGTATATGCAAATGCAAGTGAACCATCCTAATAAATAGCTTCTATTAACGAGCAAGAACGGGCTAATTTGATAAAGTCCAATTACGCTTTATTCTATAGGTACAGAAATTCTTGTTTAGGATGTTTATACCTAATTAATTACCTGGCTCAAGCAAATTAATTAAAGCAATCAATATGTATCTCACAAAATCCGCGTGAAATAAAGAAAATAAGGTGATGGAACTAAAATCGGTGAGGTCCCCCAAGGGCACCGGCACTTGGCAAAACAGACCTTGCAACTAATGAATGTCTGTTACAAGGGTTCAAATTTTAGAAAAAAATAAATAAAAAGACTAATTTTTTTGGCCTCCTTCAATTCTTCTCCTCCTCCTCTCACGCTATCCTGCAGCTTGGTGAAGAATAAAGCCGCCTCCGCTTCGCTTGAGTGCTTCGGCTCTCCTAGGATTGCCTCCTTCGTTCTGCGGGCCCTCGTAAGAAAAAGAAAAGAGAGAATGTGTAAGAAACACAATTATAAAAAATGAGCAAGAAAAATGAAAAAAATGAAGTGAATATGAACAATGGAGTTAATGTGGAAAAATATAAAAAAATATGTGCAACCAAGAATAGCAGGTCAAAAGAGAAACCTAACTACCCTCGCCATGCCTCCCTGGCAACGACGCCATTTTGTTGAGTGAGGATCTTCGGGTTTTGAATTATTGATATGTTGTTGCAACCCAAATATCCCGCAACGAACAAACGATTTTTTTTCTTCTCAAGCTACAAAAATAATTACAAGTGAATATTTAAGCAATAGAAATTTTTTCTACTTATTTACTTGTATAGTAATAGGATCAAACTTAGGGAGTCTACAATTCCCAAAGGTTATTCGAATACTCGAAAATCAATTAAAAGAAAAAGGGAAACTCAAATGCAAACTATCTTGATTTTTTTGTGATTTTTTGTATTTTTAACTTTTTTAATTCTTTTATTTCTATTTTTTATTCACTTATTTTCAGTTTTTTAATGATTTTGATTTTTGCAATTTTTTCTTTTCAAAAATAAGGAATAATATGCACAAGGTGAGAAATACGCACACCACACTCTTTTTATATTTTTCAAAATAGTCAGAAATGCTCAGAAAAATCTAGAGAAAATATTTTTGGGTTTTAAAGTATTTGAAATATTTTTGAGAATTTTTGTAAAATTTTCAGATGTTTTTGTGTTTTCCTAAAATTCAAACAGTGGCTACAACGATGAACCGTGCACAACCTGGAGTAATTTGCAACTCAAAAATAATATAAGTGCCCAAAACTCCTAGAGACTATTTTTATGCTCAACTATAGATAAATATCTACAAATATGAAGTGAAATCATGATTTTTTGGATTTTTGTAGCATTTTCTACGATTTTTCTAAGACTTTTGATGTTTTAATTTTTGTTGGTTTTTAAAAGAATTAATGCATGAAAATTAGACAAGAAATAAAACAAAACAAAATAAAATAAATATATTTTTTTGGAAGTTTTAGAGCAATATTCAAATTTTCATGAATTTTTGAATTTCAGGAAGAGAAAATGACACTATTTTAGATTTTTTAATAATAACAAATTAAAATAAATTGTAATGAAATTTATATACAATGAAGAAGAATACATCATGAATATACATAAATTTTTGTAGAATTTTTAAAGTAATGAAAACATTTATTTCAATAAAAAGAACAAGCAAAATAAAGTCTGAAAATTTAGGGACTCAAATGTAATTACTCAAAGTTTTGCAACCTAAATTAACAAGGAATAAATAAGAGAAATAAAGTGCAATTTACCCAGTGAAGGCATGCCAAGCACATGTTATGAAGTTGGGGGGCTTTATTGCGGAATTTCTGAAATCGAGGGTATGCTCACAATTATTCCAAATAAAATATTTGCTAGGGCTCTCTAAAACTTCAGAAACTCCTGAGGGGCTGGATGTAAATCGAAAATCCCAAAAAATACATAAAAATTAAGACCGATGAAAATCTGAAAATTTGGATCATGCTTTATGGGAAGCAATGGAAAAAAGATTGATGTTTGAACTTCCCTTTATACTGGCCATTGAACACTTTCCCGACCTTAAAGAATTTGTAATGGATAAATTAATGATAATAAAGTCAGGCAGGATTAGAACAAAGACTGAAAGACATATCTTGTCAATGGCCTCCTCCTTGGTGTTGAGGAGAAAAACCGAGAGCCGCATAGTGAAGCGGTTGGCCAAATTTGATCGTGAAATCAAAGACACGATTTTCACCCATGCTCGAATTGATGATGATTCACCGATTAATGTCCTCCCAACCTCTGTATTTCATGAACTTAAACTCATACCGATTCGGAAGATACGAGAGATTGTTCAATTGGTTGATCGATCGATAAAGCGACCGAGAGGAATCATTTCTGTCATCATGAAATTCCAAGGTGCTCTGCTCAAAGTAGAATTTACGATCATTGATATTGAGCATCAAGGAGAATTCACCCAGTCTCCAATTATTCTTGGAAAGCCATTCTTAGCATTGGCTAAGGTAATTATTGAATGTGAGACTCGGGAAATCAATTTTAAAGCATTGGAAGCACTTAGATCGGACAATGTCTTTGAGGAACCACGATCTTCTGAGGTAACCCACGAAGTCCCCAACAACCGTAACCACGAAACGGTAGAAGAGCCCTACCCCACTGCTACACCAGAGATAGTGGTTATTGATAAGACTATTGATTTAGATAATCTCTCCCCTGCTCCATTCCCAGCTGCACTCACCATGGAGAATCAAGTATATGAATCATATGATCCGGAGACTTATGCATGGGCGCACCCTGGGTCATCCTATTCTGACTACCTTGACCACATCAATACGACACGTGAATGCTCCAACATCAAATCAATTGACATCAAACATGCAGAGACTCTTCCCAGTATTTCAATTCCCGAAGATCTCAAAATAGAAAAATCTCTCTTCTATGATCCTGAGACATATGCATGGTCGCACCCAGGGGCAACCTACTCTGAATATCTTGACCAAATCATCCCAAATCGAGAGTGCTCCAACATTCAGAAGATTAAGAACAAACACGAAGGACGAACACCGATCAAGGAGAAGAATTCTAATGGTTATTCATCTGGATACTCAAGTAAATCGACATCTTCACAAAGCAAAAAAAAAGAAAGTCACCTTTAACCTTTCGGAAGAGGAATCAACTGATAATCCCTCATCAAGTCCGGAAAAGGTAATCTACGTGAGTGAAGTCTGTTCCGCAGCTCTAAAACCATATCTTCGCAAGGATCCAAAATTCGACTCTCGTTGGACAACTCTCGTTCCTAACTACTATTCATCCAAAGCTGATGCTCCTGCCCTCTTCAAGTACACTGGAATTATTTCTTATGACCTGACTGAGACAGGTGCTTCTGAGTATTCATCTGAGGATAAACCGCTTGATCCCAAGAAGGAACGAATTCTGAGGAAACAACTGAGGAAACAAAAAGATCAAAATATTTGAAGTATGTCCACTTTCAAATACTATTCCTCTGAGGATAACTCTGATGATGGCTACCTTTCAACTGACTGAAATGTTTCATCTATTATCCATCATGATGTTTCTGAGGATGACACCAAAAATAGTTGGGAATCATATGCTTTATCTCCTTCTCGTCATTACGATCTCCCATCGCAGGCTCACAAAAAGATCAGCCGAAAACCGCCTTAATCATCGGCTACTATATCCCATTAGTGTTCTTGTTCCTCTTATTCGTTTCAAGCCAAGAGGCAAAGGCATCGTGGGGGCACTGCCTCTTACAAAAAGGGATGGTGGTGCGTTGGTGATGCGTGCTTCTAAAAGGCAGAGATCTGCGGTAATGGTGTTGGCTGACGTCGATGGCAGTCGGGTGGCGGCTTAGTAGTGGGCGGCGGCTGCAGTCCTCGCGCAGGCGGATCTTGTGGTCGGTGGATAGTGTCGGTGCAGCCCTGGAGTGGGCTGGAGGTCGCGCCAACGGGCAGCTGGTGTTGGGTGCTCCAAATGGTGAGGCATGGGTGGCACGGCCTTGCGCGTGGGCGAGGGTGACTGGACGGAGGGTCTTGCATGAATATAGGCAGCGGTCTGGCAGTCACCCTGTAATTCTGGTGGTGAAGGGCGATGGGCGCCGCCTACGGGCTGGAGGGGCGGCACCTACTGTGATGCTGTTTTTTTTAAATAGAAACTAAAGAATAAGAAGAGAAAAAACTATTATTTTTATTTATTTTTGAACAGAAATGCAAAAATCTTTTTTTATATTTTTATTTTGTTATTTTTTTGTAATCTTTTTCTTTATTCCTGCAAAAAAATGTAAGAAAGAAAAACTATATTTTTTATTTTTTAATTCCTTTTATTTATAGACAAAATTGTATGCGAGCACAACGGTTCGATCCTAAAACCAAAATGGAAGACATGAACGGGGATCCAACAAAAAATGAGGAATGGATCCATGTCTCCAGCCATCGTACGTGGCCGGAGTTGAGAGATCATGGGGATAGAAAGTGAATGTGGAGAGATCAAGAAAATGAGAAAGTCAGAATCGAAGGTGGACCAAATCGTGATGGAAATCTAAGATCTATATAAAAATGACAATGAAATAAAAATCCGAAAAAATAAAACTAAGATTAACCTGGGATAACAATAAGAGAGGAAATGCAGATCTCACCTTAGGAGCAGAAAAGATCTTAATCTCCTTGACAAAGGCCGACTCGTTGTCACCGGATGGCTCGGAGGCTAGGCACCATTCTGCGACAAGAAGACTCTCGGAGATCAGGCTCCTCTCACCAAAGATTGATCAAGTTGAAATGAGGGAGAGAGAGCCATAATAATATATAGAGAATGGAGTTTGATTTTTTTTTTGAAATTTTGAATGAAAATAAGAGAAGAGAAAAAATTGAAATGAGATAAAGTTAAAATTATTTACAAAAATTATTTTTTTTGTATTTTGTCACTCAATTAAATTGAATAAAAAAATGTTATTTTTTTATTTTTTGTGGTGGTTATTTAAGAATAACAACAACTATTTACATATGGTACATTATATACATAGTCAAATAAGGAAATTAGTTTTTCTTGTTTTCAAAAATTTTATTTTTTATTTTTGTTTTAAATTATTAGTAAATATATTTGCAAATATTTATAGATACAATATGTACAAATAAATGGTAAGATTGGACAAACCACCCCTGAAAATCGACTTTTTAACCGTAACTCCAAAAATTATGAAATCATAACTATTTTAAAGATAATTTAATTAGAATACAATGGAAGTGAGTTTGGTTCAATTTGAGTTCATATGGAGCTAGAATTGGTCTTTCAATTATCGGTTAGTGGCTTTTTCCAATGTGGTTGCTTTTATTCTGTACATGATTTTATTTTGCAAACATTTTTATTAATTAGGAATTTTTATTTACAACTTTTGTTTTGAAAATTATTAAATTTGGGGTCAATTTATGTGCAACTAAAATAGTGTAGTATACAAATATACATAACACACATTTTTTTGGATTTTTTTTGATTAAGGACCCTATCTCCCCATACTTTATTCCTGGTCGATCAGGTCAAGTCTTGACCTTCTCTCGGGGTTTGGATCAGCCTGTATCTATTCCATATATACAATCTTTTTTTAATTTTCTTTTCTTTATTTTTATATATTTATTTATTTATTTTAGATTAAAATGGTAATAAGTGTAAAATATCTGCATTTAGATGTAAGTTAGTAAGAATATGGAGTTAGTATTATATACATGTGTTTTACAAGGGATTTTAAGCTAAAATAAGTGAATAAAGATGATGAAATGCAGATTCATCACCTACCTACACATGAGTCGCCTGGTGACAACAGGAGATTCGCCAAATGTCCATCCAAGTGGTCCTGGGCTGAATTGAGTCGATCCGCCAGTTCACCGGAGTTGCTCCGTCACGAGCTCCAGCTTACGTTCCCCAGGTCTGATGAGACTTTATTTCTCGAATTTTCAATTCCTTAGAATAGCAGTAGAATAGAGGTATGTTTAGTTTGGTTTGGTTTCGTTTATAGTATCCAAAATTTCAAAAAAATCTCTCGATCGTCGGAGCTCTCTGCTCAGTCCATGTTTCTCACTACAACACCCATATTCCGACCCTCGTAACCATGTCACTTTCTTCCCCTTACATTTCTCCATCGATCGATCTTCACAGGCCACCTAGATCTCCACTAATCTGGACCATCGAGGTCCTTTCCACCAGCCATCGGACCTCCTTGATTCATAATCATTCCCCCTCCAACCTTCGCCAATAATAGGTAGGATCTTTGCCTTTGCCTCACCATTCGTTTAATCTCCTTTACAGGTCCTGAAGGGGCCATATGAGGCCTAGGCTCTTTGACTTTGGACTCCCAGGTCCTCCCCCGAACTCTTGTGCCCCAAAGCTCGATCAACGAGCTCCTGGCCCATCAGAGGCTTTTGGGAGGTGTGGTGCAAGTGCAGGAACTTGTATATACCCTCGGCGATGCTCTAGGTTCCCGGAGGAGAGAGCTTCAGTGAATCCAAACTCGCCAGCGCCAAGTTCTCCCCCAATTCTTCCTGGTCCCTCGCCCATCATCTGATCAAGAACCAGCTCTCAGATGCAGCATTTGACGTCCGATCACATCGAGGCTTAATTGTTGGATATCTATTGAAAATTTAATCCCACACGTCAGTGGTGAATTGGTACCGGGCGTCCGATTGGCGACGCATGTCAAGTGAAGAGCCATGTGCCGTTGGATCGCGTCAAGGGGGTAATTTTGCTATATACCCCCACATTTTGTAATTTCTTTTAATATTTAAACTTTCATTTGTAGTGAAACATATTTTGGTTATTTTGCATTTTACCCCTTACACATTCTATATTTGTACTTAGGTCCAATCCACGTCGCCTCACGTGCCCGTGTATGAGGGGGCTGGATATTTTGCACATGGGTCCTCGGATATTCTGTATTTCCATTCAATCCTCATTTTGGGAAAACAGTGTTATCTTTTCTGGATATTTTGCATCTGGCACCTCGAACTTTGTATTAATTGCAACAATACCCCTCTAGGTATATATTACTAGAAATATTAGGGAAAATTACATATTTAGCCCTATACTTCTCTAGGATTTTTGAGTTCAGTACCTAAAATTTAAACATTTACAAAAATACCCATGTTATTTCCATTTTATTTTTGCAGATTTTGTTTTATTAAAATATTTCATGTGCCCTAAAAATTTATAGAAAATTAGGATAAATACCTTATATTTGATTCTATTACATATATATAGTTTTATTGAGGTATTTTATCCATTTTTTTATCTATGAAAACTAAAAAACAAAGTTAGTTTCCCTGCCTAACTTAGAATATACAAAAAATTTAAAAATGTTTTGAAAAATTCCAAAAATACAAACCAAAAATCCCTAAAAATAGAAATAAAAATCATTAAAATTAAAAAGCTCAAAAATCCTTATAAACATTATTAAAATTCTGTAAAAATCCAAAAATAGTTATTTCTATCTCTGAATTTTATTTATATAATATGCTATATATTAAAATTAGTTTTGGAAAATTTTGATGCTTTTAGCTATTTTTAAATTCCAAAACAATTCGACTTATTTACTTTAGTTATTGTTTTGCTATATTAATTTAACTAAAAATACAAAAAATATAAAAAAATATAAAAAAGCCAAAATAGAGAAAAATATAAAAAAAACAAAAAAAATTTTTAGTGATTTTTAAGTATTTCACATCCTTATATATTTACTTATATTATTATTATTTATAATTATTATAAAATTAAGAATCGAAAAATTTTAAAATAAAAAAATATAAAAATAAAAAACTCCAAAAAATTAAATAATTAAGAGCCAACAAAAAATCCCCATAAAATCCCAAAAACATTCATTATCATTTTTAGTCAAATGTCATTGTCTATCCCCCATTCTCCTATGTTCGACACCCTACCGTACTTGTCACTGTACACATTTCATTGTAGGATTATAAAAAAATTTGATTCACACTTGCTTGCATTGCTTTACATTGTGTGGGTTGATTATTGATCGATCTTGACTTTAGTGAGCGATCGCCTCAGGACACTATATCTTCGCTTCTTGTGAGGATATTAGACCCTCGCCTAAGTTGAGTTCATCAGTACCCCTTTTAGACTGTTGGATTTGTGTGAGATCCAACAACCCAGGTCGTCTCTCACTCTCTTAAGACTCCCATACTTCTAGTAATTGGATCAATCACGATCCAACATCCGATTTATTCCTTCCCTTGCCACTTGTCACTTGCCTCTCCATTGGATCGTACCAAAACCCAACAGTGGGGACCTCGTCTCCTACTCATCTTTCTCAGCCGACCCAAATGATCCCCCTCCTCTGCATCGCCCATGTCAACATCTACAACTCTCTCTGTTATCACAATAGACCCAACTGTTGTCAACCAAGCCACCATCCTCAACCACCTCTGTAACCTTTGTTAATCCTAACCATTAGCATCATAAAACCATTTGTTGCCTCCATTCCAATTCCTCCGCCACTAGTGTAGAGATAGGGTGCCACCAACCTCCTCTCGCTATTAAGTGACAGCTCACAATGAGGGTCGATGAGAGAAATAACAACATCCTTAATTCGACAAGATTCGAGGTATGAGACATGAACTCATAACAGTCATAATTAGTCGTTTTATCACTTCAACCTTCTCTCATCGAGAGCTTGAAGCGAGAACCCTATAAGTGCTTTGAGTATTAACTTTTCATGCAAACACGCAACCTTCAAGTAAAATATATAAACCCTTCTTCCGCTCTTGCTTTCCCCTTTCATTTTATTCTTCCTATTCTTTGTATATTCTCTGCTACTCATCTTTATCTTGTGCAAAGCCCAAATAAAACCGCAATGTGCCACCTCACGGTCCTCCCTCTTCAATATTACTTCTTTTGACCAGAACCCCTCCATCTCTGGCAACGATCGGTCGAAGCTTGGCTTCTCATCCTCCACTCGCAAACAAGAAGCCCCCATTCCCCTTTATGTTCTCCATCCACTAATGTCACTGCTGAGTAATTGAATATCGATCATACTTGTTGCTTGCATGTTCAAGTACCCTACTATTGATCTAGAGTTAATGGGAGTGATACATCCATCAAGTAGAACCTTCGACCAGAGGAGCTACTAGTTGACATATGAGTCTGATCTTCGAAGCAGCCACACAATACTTATGCCATCAGATAGAGCCTTATATTCCGTCTCCACCCTTCGCATATCATCAGCCAAGATTAAATAACAATCAACTACATCCATCCAAGGGAAGAAAGTCCTCCACACGTCAGATTCTCAAGCGTAGACCAAAGAGCCTCAAAACCATTAGATAGTGCACCTGGTCACATGTTTCGCATACATGACCCAATAATTTCTATAGAGGTATGAAAAACCCTGAAATGACCTTTCTAATATTGTCATGTTATTGCAGTCAGGCAATCTCGGATTGAAAAAAAATTGCATAACTAAATAATTAATTAAATGCAAACTCGGTCAAATTTATATTTTATTTGGGCAAGCCCAAGTTGAATTCAGGGAGACAACTGTCTCCTTAGGATAATTTTCAGATAATTTAGTTGTTAGGTTTTAGAGGAGTATTTTTTGAGATTTGTTATGCAAATAATGTGTTGGACATGCAATGTGGCTAAGCTCACGAGTTAAAATGTAATTTTTCATTCAAATTAAGTTCAAAAATCCGAAAACTTGGCCAGTATGAATGCAAAATTAAACTACTATAAATTTTCGATATTTTCGGATGTGAGATCAAATTACTGTGATTTAAATAATGCAAACTTGGTTATTTAAAGTAAAATAATTTTAAAAACATCAAACACATTTATTTCCATGAATTCAAATTACCCTAAATAGATCAAAATAAGATGAATCCAAAGGAATTTAAATTTCCTAAAAATACCTCATGGTTGATCAATTAAAATTAAATTACGTAAGTCATCAAGTAATTTATTTAGAACAAACTATGTATGCAAATGACTTTATTTTTGGGCACAAGACATGAAAACTTAATCTTAAAGAATGTGATTTTTTTTAGAATTTTTTGGAGTAACGATTAATTTAATACAAATTATTAACCACAGATTACGTAAATTACAATAAAATCTATTACAACAAATATTATACATCAATACATGCTCATACAATTTTTATTATATAACCAAAATGAAGACAATTAAGTGTTCTACAATTTGCACTTTCAGAGTTTCAAAATGAAATGAAAATAATGCTGAAAATTATACTCAAACCTATGGGTCTAAATGCAAAACATGAAATAAAAATTGAAGAAAGATAAATGGCTTAATTGCACTTCTTTAATTACCAACACATGCGAGGGCATTCTTGCATTTCTTAAAGAAGGTGTGCGACGTGTGTGACACCTGATGTTGGGACTTGGGATGCCAATCTTATGGAATGCAGGGGTAAATGATGCAAATTTCCCAACACCCACATGCGGTGCACGTGGGATGGGTAGTTTCTAGCATTTCTTTGGTTCCACCACACCACGTGGCTGGTTGTGAGAGGCTCGACTGACCCAAGGTGGGTGGCTTGGTGAGGGCCACGTGATGGTCTATGGTGTGTTGGGTGAGAAAGAGAGAGTGGAGGGTGGGGGGTGATGAATGACGTCTGTAGCTTCGTGGTCTCCGATGGTGTGTAGAAGGTGGGGGAGTTCCTTCTCCTCTCGACTCGATATTGCTGATGTCAAGGGCAAAGGAAATTTCGATCTCGGAGGCGTAGAGGTGTGATAAATGAAGACTCCTCTCGAGGGCTGTTGGGCGAAGGAGCTCGAAGGGTGGTGTGGCTCGCTCAGTCTAAGTGTAGGAGGAGCTCAGAGAATGTAGCGGACCTACCCCACCTCCGTCGATACACGACAGGAGGCTCGATTATTATGCGGATCAGTGGATGGTTGCTGAGAAGTGAAGATGCCATGCTGCTCGTTGATGTCCGCCCTTGTTCCCCTAACCTCCAAAAGTCGTGTGGCTCGGTCTTGGGAAGCTCATCTCATATGTGATGTGTAAAAAAGGGATCGAAGAGAAGGGTGATCGGGAGCTCCTTAGTGCTGAGAGGGATGGAGCTCGACTCTCCAACCGACGTACTAGCCAAAGATGATAAGTGTGGAGGATAGAAAGAGAAGATGGTTTGATCTAATAGGGATCTAAATTGAGGTGATTATTGATTTGGGAGTGAACGATGAGATTGAAATGGTGAAAAAAAAGGAGGAAGAAGATATAACAGAGGATCTGGAGGAGCACCAAAAAAGGGAAAAAGGAGGAGAAAGAAATTTACCTGAAGATTAGGTTCATACGTGTTTCATGAAGGACCTTGTATGTCCTTGATCTTCAATCAATGAAGGGGATGACTCCTTCAGAGATCAGCTATGGCAGAGAATTCGCAGAAATGAAGGTCATGGCCCTTCGGATCTTTGTCGTAGGAAGGGCTCCAACTTCATCTTCGCTCAACGAAGGATCCATAGTTGTCACCTAATCGTAGCCTGGAGCTGGAGGGTGGAGCTAAACCTAGCAAAATCGTGGATGGGTTCTCTTGGGGGTGAAGCGAGGAGTTTTAAGGGTGATCAATTAAGGTTTTGCTAAGAAGGAGGAATTGTGGGGAAATGTGGAAGAGAGAGGAGGAGGTGGTGTGACGAGGGCGGAAGAGCTGAGCTTCTTGGCCGAGTCAGGGCAGAGAAGGCAGAGGTAGAAGATGGGTTCTCAGCCATTCATTCGATGGAGATCGAACGATTGAGAAGATACCACGTAATAACAAAATAAAACAAAATAAAATAAAATAAAAAGTATGGAATAATCAAGGTCGTTGGATGAAGGGGTACCTCATCCAATGACCCAGAATGAGGGTGGCTAAGTGAGGATAAGTGGGGGCATGTGGCGGCTCCAGGTGCTTCGACGTGTCGTCCCTAGAAAAATCAAAAAATAAAAGTGAAGATTTTCAAAGTAAAATAGAAAGCAATATCAATTCCAAAAGTAGTATTCATGAAAATTGTTCATATCAAAAAAATCTACATCTTTCGTGAAGAGACCAAAACCAAAAGAAGTAATATGTACAAAGTGTATTTTTGGTGGTTTTCTATGTACATAGAACACCATATTTTTATGTTTTATGATTTTTTTGTGATTTTTAAATAAGGAAAATAAAAATAAAATCGAATAAAATATAACATAAATATTACAAATTAGCCTTTTTATTTTTAATAGCTAAGATAATAAAGAAATAAAAGAAATGGGACTTAGGTAAATACCAAATATACATACTCACAAGGATTCATTTTATTTGATTTTTAGCTTAAGGTTTAGATTTTTACACACTTTATGAAAATATGAATCAAAGAAAATAAATGGAAAGGATGAAACAAAGGAGTTAATTTTGTAAATAAAATGATAAGGTCAAATTGGTCAATATATTATATAGAATGTGGACGTGATGGCTCTCCATTCCATTACCTTTATTCTTTCATTCTGGCCTTCATTCCCTAGCTAAATGCATGTAAATATCATTATTTTGCCTAAATTAACATTAATCATTTATTATATAAATACTGTACAAAATATTGTATTTAAAGCCAAAATAAAAGAATAAAGAATAGAAAATAAAAAAATAAAATGTAGGGGAAAATAAGGGTCATTAACACAAATAGGGGAAAAATAAAATGTAGGGTATTTTATGACCCTAACCCCAAGACCTAGGCATCATGGTGACTAGGTCGACAAGGAATAAAGTAGAGGAAAATAAGGGTCAATAACACAATCAAACCCTAATTATTTATTCTTTAATAATACATTTTCCGGACCTATTTATTCTTTAGTATTTATACCTCAAATCAATAAACTTTGTACATAAAAGTTGTAGATAAAAATACATAGAAAACAAAATTGATTTCACCCAAAAATAATTTATTGTGTTCATTCTACACTTAGAATGAAAAGTCAAAACCCAAACTTCCCACACCCGTGTCTTCTTATATGGATTGAAAATGCATCAAAATCACCTTCAATTTAATTAGCTATTTAATAAAGGTGGCTTCAGTTAATTTGGAGTTAAGATGCAAAAGTTAGGTTTTGGATCCATTTTGTACAATATACCTGAATAAAATAGCCATTTTTTACATTTTTCATTATTGTATATTTTTGTAATTTTGTAAATTTTTTTAGATTATATGTACATATTTAGAATACAAAACACCATTAAAAATAAACTAAAATAAATAAGTATATATAATATATAGATGAATTACCTATTCTTATACCTATATAACTAATAGCTATATTTATTTAAGTATACAAATAACATCAAAAAATACAATAAAAATATATTTGTGTACATCTAAATGTGTAATAAATATATAAATTACATGAATACAGTAATGAAATATAAAATACAAAATAAAAACAAAATATGTATTATAGAGGTAAATATACCTATAATTATAACACAAATTAATAAATTCATTTACTAATTATTATTCATTTTACAAGGCATTTTTGCCTTACATTTATCTAGTTGGTCTACGTAGACTAAGAAGATTGCGTCGTTTGTTGACCCAAGTCAACTGCCCCTCTGACTTCTCTGCTTTGACACCTGCCTCGGGCACTCAACTTTTCTCCATTTCCCCTAATGATCTAATTATCAATACACCTTGAGCTTTGAGCAAAAATTGTAGATGTGATCTTTGTGATTCACGCAGGATCTTTAGATCCCATTAATCTTCTTCGAATCGGCCTCCATTTGATCCGCAAGTTGGCCCTGACCCTTGTCTATAAATAAAACCTTCACCCTCCAAGCTCGATTTTGATCAATCTTCAAGCTCTACACCCCCTCGGTTCGAGTGTGTTGTCCTAGTGATAGAGAGAGCATCCCCCGAGGACGACACAACGCTAGGAGGAGAGGAGGTGGTCCAAGGTGTAGCTCCGCCAAGATCTCTATTTTTTGGTGCAAACCAGGTTCGAGATGCACATTTTATCTATGTTTAGGTAGATTTATTATTTGTTCATTTATTCCTGTCATTTATTTCTCAACTAGATCATTAGTTTAGCTTAAATCTCAAAATTTAGATTATCGGAGCTCAATGCTCCGGCCATGTTTCACCGTGAATCCGCCATGTTCCGATCCATTTATCATGCCTATTTCGTTACCCATCGCATGTTGCATCTTTTCCATGCTTTGACCTAAGTTGATCCTTCCCGCGTAAACGAATCGGAGTTCCTCCTCTGCCTCTCATTGAAGCTCCTCCATACTGCTCACCCCCCATGCGTAGAAGCTTCATTTTGGCTCGAGGAAACTCGCCTCGAGCCCCTGAGTCTTCCTTTGTAGGTATTCAACGCCAGAGAACCCTGAAGGTTCGATTACACAATAGAAGGAGGGTCCCAGGTATCCTGTTCTTCATCGAGCTCTAGACCTCTCCCTAGATAGGCCCTGACTTTCTTGATGGTGACAATCGGTGTGAGATGTTTCCAGGAAGCTCAGGTGACCATCAGCGAACCCCTAGGTGGCTAGGATGAGGAGCTACATATGATCGAAGGAAGGACAGGGAAGTGTTATTACGTGTTCTCTCACATCTCCTGAGCCGTTAAATCTTCAGCGAGGCCCAGATCTAACGCGGGCCGCTCATATTAGACGAAGTGGTGAGCGCCTCCAGCCGTCGATCGAGTTAACTAGCTCCTACGTAGTGTCACCACAACCGTTCACTCCCACCGATTAAATGGGTACATTACACTCAACCCTTCTACCTTTTTTATTTTATTCTTTAGTCCTATAAATATATTCGTAGTGTAAATAAATGTGTATATTTTGCAAGAAGATATTATACTTTTAGTGCTTTACATTTTGGTCCTTGCTAGGTTACCTCACGTGAAACCCCATGTGGGGGACATTTTAAAGTATGCCCTTATGGGTTTTATATTTATAATTTAATTTATAAAATGAATATCAGTTGTAATCTTTTGGAAAAATTACATGTACCCCCTACCTTATATTTTAATTGCAAAAATGCCCTTTCTAGTTTACAATATTTTGCACTTGTTTGTCTAATTTTTATAAATATCATCAATTCTCCAAAAATTATGAACAAATAGAAAAGGTACATGGATACATGTTCTTTTACGCTGTATAATTAGTTTTGTATTTTATGTACTTAGCCTATTTATTAAAAATAAAAAGAACACATTTTTCCCCTATTTCGCTTAAAAACCCTAAAAGCACAAAACCATTTTTGAAAAATTCAAAAAAAATATATTTGGTTTATTTCCGTATTTTATAGATCCAGACCAAAAATCACTAAAAATAGAAAAAGAAAATGATAAAAAAATAAACAGTTCCAAAATCCTATAAAAATATAAAAATTCATTAAAAATTCAAAAAATATTAGTTTTTTTTTGATAATTTTATTTATATATATTATTACATATGAAAGTTAGTTTGGGAATTGTTGACTTTATTTAGTATTTTAAATCTCAAAACAATCCTACCTATTTATTAAGTCCCTGATATTGTATATTATTTGACATTAAAAATACCTAAAAATTAGCAAAAATGTCCAAAAAATCACAAAAATAATAAAAGAATATGAAAAAACCCAAAAACATTTTATTCTGATTATTTTTAGCTATATTTATAATTATAATGCCATGTATTGTATTATATACCCATATATATACACTTTATATTATTATTTATTATTATAAATACCTTATAATTTTCAAAAAAACCCCAAAAAATATGATATATAAATGGGTTACATTTCTTAATATTTTTCATTTTTGTATATTTAGTATATATATTCTATATATACCCTATATCATATGTACATTATCTTAAAATATAGCCTTATATATCTTTATATTATATTATACAATATTAAAAAAAAAAGGAAAGTAAAAATCAGAAAATTTAAAATATAGAAAAATGAAAGTATAAAAAATCAAATAAAAATTTAAAAACCAAAAACCCATACAAAAAGACTAGATGGACATTTGTGTATATAATGCACTTTGATTGGAAATAATCATTAGGCTACTTTGTTTGCTCTCCATGGCCCGACCTCTACATGCTTACACATTATACACCTTTTTTGTATAGTATAATAATTTATTCTACACTATTTTGTCATTCATTGATTATTCATATGTTGTGGGTACTTGTTTGAATTGGGGATTCGTGAGCGGACGCCTTAGCGACACTCTATCTTAGCATTCTTTTAGTGAGGATGTCTTAGACCCTCGCATATTCTCTCTCAATAGGACCCAAATTCCAAGTTTCACATATAAAATCTGATTCTGTGAATTTGGTCTTAATTTGTAGATAATTAAATGTGCATTAATTCAAATGAGTAGGGGTTCGTAGGAGACTGTATGCGAGAGATATTTGACTTTACACCTTTTTGTCTCAAAACTAGGGTATGGTTTTATTTGATAAATATTCAAGTTAGTATTTTCTGATATTTTTTATTTATTAATGTTCGTATTATGTACACAATGGGGTTAGTATACAATAATGAAAAATATGGGATGTTATGTTAATATATAAGTGATAATATACACAAAGTTTTTGTCTTCTTATTAATTCTATTATGAATGCTAAAATATAGATATTATTTATACATGCATGAATGTTAATAATACAATACTAATGCCTAAATGCAATTAATTACTCTAAAACAAAGCTCTATTTTCATCTTTCATAGTGATGAAACACAGATTCATCAACCCTCTATACTTAAACCTTGCTCGTCCCCGATCAACTAAAAACTTAACCTTTGTATTAATAGTCTGGCAGAACTCCTTATGAGAATTAGGGTTTTAAAAAATAATCTCTAAGTTGTACAAGCCATCATCTAGATCTGACTCATAAGTCATCTTAGATCAACCCCTATCCAAAGCATCCCACATGAACATTGAGTAACTCTCTTACGTATGAGGGGTGTTAGCTCTTCCCATCCAAGATGTCTAACTACCATGAAATCTCCTCGTCCAGTAACTCGTCCTCAGTGAGTCATGTATTTCCTTCTAAGTTCAGGTATGTGCTAGTTTACAACGAATATAGAGGGAGAAGTCTAGAAGAATGAGAAAAGAACTAGAGGATGACCAGTGTAGTCATAATTCCTGTGAAGCTTTGCCAGTTTAGTCAAGTCTCCACCAAGATCTGCATGCTATATAAAGCTTAGACCATTGTAGTTAATAATGTACTTTAGAAATTGGCTTCTTTTTGCTATGAATTATGGTGGCTCTGCATTTATCTTTTTGTGCCCCAACGAATGTATAATCCTTTTTTCACCCATGTTTTGGGGTCTTATAAAGAATTGTGCTAACAATCCATTCATCACTCGAATCTTTATTTCAACCAGTTACTCTAGTATTTAGATATACACGCTACCAAAGAAAAAGGCGCACAATCTTCCAATAGCCATCTAGGTCGAGCTAAGTACGTAGTATAGACTATAGATTAGTTCCCTATTCAAGAGTCTACATAAAATGACGCAATCATATTAGATGATAAGAGTCAAATTCTAAGCATTGTTTTGTAGGAACTCAGAGGAAGTCCATGAGATGAAGTTTCTAAAATTCTACTCCTCAGTGAAGTTCCTCTGAAAAATTAAGTGGATTAAGGGAAAGTCAATTACATTTCTTGATTTTTACTCAGGACTCAGTGCAGAACATGATGACTTTCCACTTGTGTATATGCATGACATGCTAATGAAATGCAGATGAATGCAATGCAAGTTCTTTTTTCATTTTGATTTTTTTAAATGAATGAATGAGAAGCCATTTTATTGAAAATTGTTTGTTATCCACCCAATTTTATAAAATTTTACAACACAAGTATTATTTACAACAATTTTACAAACATAGTATTATTTACACAATATTATATAAAATTATACATTATTGTATACAATATACACATTATATGCTTTTTGTAGAAAATTTACAAATTATACAAATTTCACATGTATTTTACATATTGCAACTATTTTACAATTTTTTTGACAAATTTTAGATGTGGTTACCTATCCCGTATTTATTGAACATTATATGCAGAATGTACATAAAAGTACAGGTTATGGGTGAAGTGCATATACAATATATATGGCACACCCCTATACTTAGATCATGCTATGTCCTCAGCGCATGGAGATAAATAAGACATATCTGGGAATAAGCATAGAGTGGTGTAAAGAATATGAGTATAGAAGTCAACCTGCTCCCTATACTTTGGCTCGGATAAGCCTAAGTGTAGAAGAGAGCAAAAATGGGGCGGTGGAGGTCAAGAGCAGAAAGAGTGGATAAGTATACATGGCATGCATTAGTCATCCCCTATAGTTAGGCTCTGATCAACCAAAGTATATAAGAAGGATTAACAGTAAGAATCGATGAGATGGGGGAATCCACAGGGAAATGAAAATGAAAAAAGACAACAACTTTGGCCACTCAACCATTATACTTAGAATCTAGTCATCCTAAGTATAGCCACAAAATGAAAACAATATAAAACTGGGTGAGTGATGTGAATCACAGAAGAGGGATAGAACAAAAAGAAGAAAATCTGAACAATATGGAGTGAGAATATACAAGGATCAACTGGGGCGAGTGATGTGACAAATCTTCTTGCGGGAATGGGGATGTTTGGAATGTACATGTGTGTCGTTGTAAGAATCGTCCTTAGAGGAATAATAGTGAGGGCAAGGGATTGTCCAACAGAGGTCGACACACGACTGCTTGCACAAATATGGCTTAAGAAATACGAATTGAGCTTACTCATATAGATTACTTCATATGGACCCGATGAGGAATCCTTAAAAAAATCCTTCTTAGGCATGTTGAAGGCAACTTTCTTAATCGATTTTCTATAAATTGAAGCACTAAGAGGAAGAGGAGAGAGGCACACCTTGAGTAGTTCTGAGGAATACCTCGTAGAGTCAAGTCTCATATACTGGGTCGCCTCTTTCTTGGAAAGGGTCAATTGGGTCCTGGTTGTCTCCTTTGTTGAAGGTCCTGGAGGTAATTTGTATGAGGGGTCAATTGGTTGTGGCAATGTAAGAACCGGAATTAGATCATCGAAATGGTAAAGACAATTAGAAAAGATTGTGTCCGACTCAGGGACAACTTCTGGTTGTTAGTCCTCTATAGAAGCTGTCACGGTGGTGGTGAGACAAGTAGTAGGCGATGTCACCTTTCATCTTTTGGTGATGCATGAGATCTCCATTAGGGGATAAGGTAAATTTTGATTGGTTATTAGGAAGTCCCCTAATGGATGTAGTGGTCTCGGGGTGTGAGGCATCTTATGACCAATGATCGGCTCGATAGTCAATATCTTAGGTGTAGTAGATAGGTAAGACTCATCTACCTCTTGACGTGCATGGCTATTTGCGGCTATGTGGGTTGCCTGGGGTTGACTTGTGTCCTCAGAGGTCAGGTATGGTCGGTATGTACCCAATGCTGGGAAATTAATTTCCCGAGCCTCCAATCTATAATCTCATTAACCAAGGCTAAGAATGGATTCCCAAAAATAATGAGATATTGGGTGAACTCTCCTCAGTGCTCAATATGAATGACCATAAAGTCCACTCTCAGTGGAGCATGTAGGAAAGTAATGATGATTGAAATAACCCCTCTCGACCATATTATGGATCGGCTAACCAGCTGAACGATCACTCTTGACTTCCTAATTGGTTCGAATTTGAGCTTATCAAATACAGAGGTCTGGAGGATGTTAATTGATGAGTCATCATCAATCTGAGCATGGGTGAATGTGGTGTTTCTGATTCTGCACTCAACTCTAGGTAACTGTTTCACTCTACAACAGTTGGTCTATCTCCCCATCACCAAGGAGGTGGCCATAGACACTAGCTATCTCTAAGTCCTGGTTCTCTTATTGTCTAACTGCTTAGGTAGGCATCAATTTACTTCTCACAAATATTTTGAGGTCGGGAAAGTGTTCTTCGGCCTTTATAATGGGAATCTCTAGAATCAATTCTTTAGCAATAGCTTCCAAGGGCAGGATCAAATTTTTAAATCTTTTTCATTTTCAATTTTTATGATTTTTTCTGGTTTTTCATTTTTTTGGATCTTTTTGGGATTTTCATTTTTTGTCTTTTTGATAGGTGATGGAGGAATAGGAGAATGTACAGACTATAGATTGAAGGACAAGTGGTTAGTAGAAGAGGGGGTAGAATGGTCTCCAGCTAAATAGAGTGTGGGTTTCCTAGTGTCCTATAGTTTTTAACCATTAAATCCACACATTTCATACCCAAGATGGAAACAAATGGAATTAATAGATTATTGACATTTCTCAACTTATCCTCAATTAATTCATATCTCTTAACAATTCTAGAAATGCCATCCTCCAAAAAGTTCTCATGACAAATCATGGGAGAAATTTGCTCTGTTGGAGTATACTGATGAGAACATGGAGTCTCATACTCAACACACCTTGACTCTGGCATGTAATGTTGGGTCGAGTATGGACCGATCCTATGGCAGATTATGGTAGGAGCCTCATATGGTGTAGTTAATAGATATGAGGGCTCGTCAATGTGTACTTGATCACTAAGGTCAATCAAGTTCGGAAGATCATAAGGGGCAGGCCTCTCCATTCGAAATGTTCGTTCAACCATGCTATATACTAAGGTCAATTCAGGATGTGTATGTGTAAATCATTGACTTGTCCCATCATTTACAAGAGGAGAGAATGATGTTTGTGGGGATAAATAACTTTGCCAGTCATATGTCTTAGCGGTTCCTTATCCTTCTAACGGTTCCTTGATTCTGGCAAGCGCTCGAGAATACAGTAAGTCAACCCACTATGGAAATGGATTAGGAGTGTAAGAATGTGAAGTAGCTGAGAAATGCGAAGAAGTAGAGAAGTCAGTCGGAGATCTGAACTCATAAACGGAGTAGGGGTGGAGCCGACCACATGTATAGGCCTCTTGGGGTGGTAGAGGGTACATGGACGATGGATAAGATGAAGATGATTAGTGCATTGTCAAGGGGAAGTTACATGTAGTGTCTTGGTACGAGGACCAATATCCCGACATCTTCAAAAGAAGTGAATGAAATGAAAGTGGATCAAGGTGGAAAATGTACAAGTGCACAGAATAACACAAACATAGACGAACAACCAAATGAAAGAGCAAACCTTGGTTTAACCAACTTAACATGATGATGGTCGCAAAGGTCCCATCATTATCTTTTTTGTTTAAGTTAAGTGACAAAACAATCTTTGTTATATACACAAGGTGGGTCGCCTGATGTCCAGCGTACGTTCCCACTATATCCCAATCAAAGAGACGGTCTGCCCGAGATGTCAGGTTATATCATGCCCCTTAGGAGTATAGTGTGAAGATGTACATCGAAACGTTTCTCTGAGGGTGAAGACAAGTGCTTGCAGCTCTTAAGCCCGCAAGAGTCGGACCTTGAGACTTAGGGCGCACGTCCAGAGATTTGAACTCTAACCTTAATGTGTACATCCTAACCCCCTCGTGTATGGAGTGTACCTGATTACAATGATTGAGGTTTCTCTCCCGCAAATAGATCTTAATTTTTAGTCAACTTTTGGTCAATTCTAACTAGTAGTTTCGATTTTTTAAGTTAAATTATCACTTGATTAAGTCCTCCAAACACGACATGCCTAACTATCAATCTCGATTTCTGTTTATCCTATGTTATTAAACAGAGGGGGAGGGAATCGAGAAAACTGATGCAATGAAATATAATTAGTGATGCATGCCTAGTTTAGAAAACTTACAGTGATCCATGCGCTCTACATGTGGGATGCAATGAAGAATTGAAATTTTATACTAAATGAAATACAAGTCAGAGAAAAATCGCACCTATCATATAGTTCTATTAGTCAAGAAGAGTTGAGTTAAATATTTGACTAAATCAAGCGTTCTACAAGTGCCTCTTATTAATGTGAGTGTGATCCTAGATTATTACGAGCATAAGCAAAATATTTGATCTATCAAAAAAAATCAAAGAGCCGCAAGTCCAAGTCTAAACTTCGAGCCACTGAAGTCGAGCCCCACTCTCAACATAAGAGTGAAACATGTCTCGACACACCAAATAAAAAGAATGCCCAAGTTTGTGTATACAAGCAAGATCCCAAAAGGGGAACCATTGTAAATGTCTAATTATTACTATTAATTACAAAAATAAATAAAATGCATAAATTAAAACCTTAGGACTCTACACTCTCTCACGAATCGACTCGATCTTAATTACTGTGCATCTTTCAATCTATTCATTTCCCGAGGAGCCGACCTCCAATGCATCTATCTCGAAAAGCATATCTAGATACACCAGGTCCCTCACATAAAAACTAAGATGGAAGTCAGTAGATGGCATAATAAAATAAATAGATAAAAACTGAAAAATAAATGGAGAAATTAATTACAAGAAGCTCGAGGGTCAGAATACCCGAGGGGGGGTAAAAATCTAATTTCTAAGTTCTCTAAAAATTATCCTAAGTGCCTCCGTGATAATGATGACATTTTAAAAATTCTAAAATGCTCTTTCTAATAGTCATATTATTGTAGTTGGGCAATCTCATATTGATAAAAAATTGCTTAATTGATTAATTAATTAAATGTAAAAGTGGTCAAATTTATATTTTACTTTGGTAAGCCTATGGTCGAACTCGGGGAGGCAACTATATCCTTATGACAATTTTCAGATCATTTAGTGCTTTGGTTTTCGAGGAGTATTTTTCAGATTTTTTATGCAAGTATTGTGATGGACATACAATGTGGCTAAGTGGGTTAAAATGTATTTTTTCACTCACATTAAGTTAAAAAATCCTAAAACTTTTGCAGATTGTGTATGAATGCAAAATTAAACTACTATGATTTTTTGGTATTTTTCGAATGTGAGATCAAACAAATGTAAATTAAATAATGCAAACTTGATGATTTAAAGTAAATTAACTTAAATAAATATCATACACACATATTTCCAAGAATCCAAATTACCCTAGATAGATAGCTTCAAATAACATGAATCAAAAGTAATTTAAACTTTCCAAATTAATCAATTAAAATTAAATTACATAAGTCACCTAGTAATGTATTCAGAGTAAACTACGAATGCAAATGACTTGATTTTTGGGCACAAGATAAGAAACACTTAATTCTGACAAATGTGATTTTTTTAGACTTTATTGGAGCAATGATTAATTTAATACAAATTATTAATCAGAAATTAGGTAAACTACAATCAATTCTACCACAATAAGTATTATAGATCAATCGATGCTCATAAAAGTTTCATTACATAACTAAAAAGAAGAGAATTAAGTGTTCTATAGTACGCACTTTTATAATTTCAAAATGAAATGAAAATATGCTCAAAACTATATTGAAACCTAGGGGTCTAAATGCAAAATAGGAAAAAGTTGAAGAAAGAAAAATAGTGTAATGGAGCTTCTTTAATTACCAATACCCATGTGGGTCTTCTTGCAAAATTTTCGGGTGAAGGCATGTGGTGCAAGTGACTCTTGCCGGCAAGGACTCAGATGCCAATCTTTTCAAATGTGGGGGTGGATGGTGCAAATTACCCTGCAGCCACGTGCGGTGCACGTGGGCCGAGCAGTTCAGGCGCTGCTTTGGCTCCATCACACAATGTGGTTGGTTGTGACAGGCTCAGCTGACCTGAGGTGGGTGGCTTGGAGAGGGCGACATGGCGGTCTGAGGTACGTTGGTTGAGAGAGTGTGGGGGTGGGGGCGAGATGAATGATGTTTGTAGCTTCATGTTCTTCAGTGGTGTGTAGAAGGTGAGGAGTGCTCCTTCTCCTCTCGACTTGATGCTGCTGATGTCAAGGACGGAGGAGATTTCAATCTCGGAGGCGCGGGGCGTGATGAATGAAGACTCTTCTCAAGGGCTGCTAGGCGAAGGAGCTCGAAGGGAGGCATTGCCCGCTTAGGTTGAGTGCTCGGTTAGGATGAGTGTAGGAGGAGCTCGAAGATTGTAGCTGACCTACGTAACCTCCATCGACACATGACAGGAGACACGGTGATGATGGAGATTAGTGGACGGTACCTAAGAAGCAGAGATGCCTTGCTGCTCGTGGATGTCAGCCCTTTTACCGGACATGCAAAAGCCGTGATGGCTCGAGCATGGGAAGCTCGACCCCTATGTGATGCGCAAAAAAAGGATTAAAGTGGAGGGTAATTAGGAGTTCTTTAGCATTGAGAGAGATTGTTTTTGACTCTACAATCGACGTACTGGCCAAAGATGATATGTGTGGAGGGT
This sequence comes from Ottelia alismoides, assembly GCA_037367405.1. Taxonomy (NCBI): domain Eukaryota; kingdom Viridiplantae; phylum Streptophyta; class Magnoliopsida; order Alismatales; family Hydrocharitaceae; genus Ottelia; species Ottelia alismoides. Next base: position 235,287 of record JAZKJV010005074.1, on the reverse strand, counting down.
AGAAAGAGAAGACGGTATGATCTAATAGGGATCTAAATTGAGGTGATCATTGCTTTGGGGGTGAAGAGCTAGAGCAAAAGGTGAAATCCAAGGAGGAAGAAGATATAATAGAGGATATGGAGGAGCACTAAAGGAAAAAGGAGGAAAAGAGGAGGACAAGGTTACCTGAAGATTGGGTTCATACGCATATGGTGAAGGACCTGGGAAGTCATTGATCTTCGCTTGATGAAGGGGATGACTCCTTTAGAGCTTGGATGTGATGGAGTAGTCACATCAACGAAGGGTATGGCCCTTCAGATCTAGTTGTAGGAAGGACTCCATCCTCATCTTCGCTCAATGAAGGATCGATAGTTGTCACCTAATCATAACCCAGAGCTAGAAGGTGGAGCTAAACCTAGCAAAATGGCAGGTGGGTTCGTTTGGGGGCAGAGCGAGGAATTTTGAGGGTGATTAGTTGATGTTTCACAAAGAAGAAGGAGTCGTGGGGTGACTAATGAATCTCCATTTCACCACCTTTATTCTATCATTTTGGCCTTAAAACCCCTACTAAATGCACGCAAATACCTCTAATTTGCATAAATTAACATCCATCTTTTGTTGCATAAATTGTGTATAAAATACTTTTTAATGCCAATTTTAAAGAATAAAGAAAATAAAAGAAAAATAACAAAATATCAAAGATATTTTATGACCCTAAACCCTGAGACCTAGGCATCTCGATAACTTGGTCAAGAAGGAATAAAGTAGGGGGAGATAAAGGCCAAAATACAATAAAATTCCCATTTATTTATCCCTTTTTTATACATTTTCGGGACCCTTTGTATTTCCCATTTTTTATACCTCAAGAAAAGAAACTTTGTACATGAAAGTTGTAGATAATAAAATATAGAAAAATACAAAATTGAGTTCATACAAAAATAGTACACAGTGTAAAAGATATACTTTGAATAAGTTTCCAAAATCCCAATTTCCCAAACACATATATCTCAAATAAAAACTCAAAATTATGAAAATCATCTTTAATTTTATATAATTTTTAATAAGATATTTAATTAAGGTGGTTTCATATTTTTTGGAGTTAAGGTGTGAAAGTTAGATTTTGGAACCATATTGTATAATATACCTGATTAAAATATTAATTTCATTTATTTTTTATTATTTTCAAAATTTTGTAAATATTATTTATATTATATGCATATATTAAAACTAATAAAAACATGAATAAAACATTAAAATATAATACTTATGTAAAATACATAGGTAAAATACATATACTTATACTTATAGATAACATACTCCTATTTAATTAAGTGTATATATTTTTATCAGAAAAATATAATAAAAATATATTTTAAGTACATAAAAATAAATGATAATTTTATAAAATAATAAAAATCAAAAATACAAAATAAAAATAAAAGTATACAAAACATAGATAAATATACCTATAATTAAGCCATAAAATGTAACTTGTAATAAATAACTTCAAAAAAAATAAAAATCATATTAAAATACTATGAAAAATAATAAACATTTTTTATTTTATAACCAAAAAATAATAAATTTATTTATTAATTTATTTTAATTTATCTTTGATTTTTGTCCTGATATTGTCTTTTTGCGGATGACGTGGCCCAATCAGGCCACGCCATCCGTTGACCTAGGTCAACTCTAACCCCAGGTTGTAGACCCAGTCAGAACCTCTCATCTCCTTTTTTTTAATTTCTAGCCACTAATTCATGGTTCGATGAAGATAGGGCCCTTCATAGAAACTATTCTTTATACATCAGAGATCCATGCCGAGCCTCTTCCTTGGGCAAATCACCTTTGCCCCTCCTGTGATTCTCCCTCGAATACTCGTTGTCGTCAATTGTACATATGCAGCACCATGGCCCCTTTTCATTTTTGGTTTTTCTTCTACCTGATCCAACCACCTCAGAGCATCCTAGGATAAAGCCTTCGTAACAGGGAGCGTTCTTCTTGTTCCAGGCACCCAGAGGAGAGGTGTAGGGGGTCTACCCGGCCCATCGCCGGAACTCAGCTCCTGGCGGTCGATCTTGCGGTTCACTAGCGCTCGAGGTAACTTTGTTCATTTATAGGTTAGGGATTAGTTTTAGCTTTTGTTTTTGCATCTTTATTGCATGTTTTAATTAATTTTTTAGAAGTAATTAGGTTCAAGCCCTCGCCATAGCTTTAGAGCTCTGACCACCATGTCCTTGTGCAAACACCACGTTTAGACCATCGTCATCCACCTCACATCCTTCCCCGTCGACTCTTCACCATGTTCCACCTCATGACCACCCATATCTACTCATGATCTAGCGAATTGAGGTCTGCCCCACTGCCCTCTTCGGACATCTCCGCCCGCACCCATACCCCGTTGAGTCCATGCCTAATCAGGTCGAGGTAGTTTGCCCTCGACCCGTGTCTTTCTCGTTGCAGGTCACCAGTTTCAAGAGCCTCATCTAGAGGCTAAATCAAGGGAGGAAGGCACCTCCAGGTCCCCAGTTTTCACGGCACCGCTAGACCTCTCCCAATTGGCTCTGGACAAATTGCAACAACCTGGAGATGTGTGCTCCTCCCAAGAACCTGTAGAACCCTTATGTGTGTCAAAACGACGATTGAGAGAGGAGATCTAGCCGCTCGAAGCTCGCTCCGCTGGAGTTCTTCGCCAGTTCATTCATACGCCCTCCTAACTGTCCCATCTACGGCGCTTCTAGTTCTAATCTGAACCGCATAACCCCGAAGCACCTGAGCCTTGTATCTATCTGAAGATCGAACCACAACTACCGATCGTCGAAGCGGTATCACGTGCCCCAGAGCTGACATGTGACACTTGTCGATTCCTAGATGCTTAAAGTTTCACGACCCTATTTCATTTTAGCATTTTAGGACTTTTAATTATTTTATAAAAAAATAGCACTTTTATCCCTATCTATAGTTTAAAATATTTAAAAAATATAAAAACTTTTTAAAAAGTTACAAAATAAATTTTGTCTTTATTTAGTTATTTTAAAACTCCAGAAATTGAAAATTCTAAAAATAGAAAAAGAAAATACATAAAAACTAAAAAGACCTAAAAACCTCTTTAAAAATCTAAAACTCAAAAAATATTATTTTCTATTTCTGAATTTTCTATATATTATTATTTTTAAAATTAATTTGATGGGGAAATTTTGGACTTGATTTTTTATTTTTATATTCCATTTCAATTTTGGGTATTTATTATAACCATGATTTAGGGTATTTGTGACTTTAAAACTATATAAAAATTAGAAAAATTTTCTAAAAAATCACAAAAAACAGTAAAATTATCTAAAATCCAAAAATATTTAATTCTGTAATTTTTGGATTATATTTATATCTTTTTTATCCATATTGTATATATATATCCTATATTCATTTAAAAGAAAAGTAAATTAAAATAAAAAATATCAAAAGAAAAATATAAAAAAATTATACATATATATATATATAATTAATATATTTATAATTAACTAGAAAATATTATATTTTAAACCCACATTTTTTTATTAATATTGTGCATAGCTATATATACATATATAGTTATATTATTTATTTATAATTAATATAAAAGTGCTACATCGTGTGTTCCTCGTGTTTGACACCTTACTCTGCTTGTCACTATACGCACTTTATTGTAGTGTTTAAAATAAATTTTTATCCACACTGTATTTTCATTGCTTGATTTATATTTTTGGGTTAATTGTTAACTAATCGAGGTTTCTTGCGGTTGCCACAACGATTGTGTCTCTGCCTTGTGTGAGACAATTTTAGACCCTCGACAAATCCGAGTTATCAAATGGCACCATTGCCGGGGAGCAATGCCGCATAGATTGGTTTTTTGCTTGATTGTGATTTATTCATCTATATTTGTTTTATTTATTCTTTTTTATTTGATATTATTGTGACTTGTTTAATTACCCTCTCATTGTTGTCTTTGCTGCGAGGTACTGCACATCGAGGGAGGTACGTTAGTCGGAACGCCTGCGCACCCATGTGAAGCGAAGCCGGCTTTTTGACCTCGTCTTAGAAGGAGGCATCAGAGGAGCACTTGGAGGGAATTTTGAATTCAAAATTTTATGCATTTATTTTAGCATTTATTTTTGTAATTCAAGTGAGAGAGATATACAATTATTGTAATAATACAGGACTCTCTGGACTCTACGACATCTCATGAGGTCTAGTGCTCGAGAGATTGTTCCCTTGGGGTCCTCGTCCGCTTTTTCACTATTTTCATTGCATTTTTTCCTTTGCTTTCCTATTTTTATTTTATTTTTTATGTGATTGAGCCCTATTATTTGGAGTTTCTTGACGATAGAATTAGGTACAAACACTTAATTAATCATTGCTTGGTCCTAGAGTCTACATCTGAATATAGTCAAATATTAAATTGCCATGTCTTTAGACTTGAGATCGAGCACCGAGAGAAGTGTTATACAATGCTTGCAGGATCCGCTATGGCGGACACCTATGCACTTCAGAAACCAGACTTTTGGTTGCTCATTTCTGAGTAGCTGACATTTTGTGCTTCACGTTAATAATAATTTTTCATCCAGGGCGATTTCATCAGCTTGCATTGCATATAGTTAGGTTTCAATTCTGCTTAGCATCCTTGCATGTAGAGAGCTGGAGGCAAGATGAGCATGTACGCTTTAGCATTCATCATCATTTTGCCGCTTGCATTATTTTTTCGACTCTCTCCCTCTGATTTTGATTACTTTGGTGCTAAAAGGAATTAATTCCCCAATAAGATTCAAGCTTTTTTACTAAATGATAACAATAGAATTGGGACTTCTAATATTACTTGACCCTAAAATAAACCCAAAAAGAAAATCATTGTCTTGGGGCGAGTAATCTCCTCATTGTCTTTGTTTTAAATTACTCGCATACGCACTAAGGAGTACTACCCAAATCCTATGAAGCCTTCAAAAGTGTTTGTATAATTTTTGACTTCTCACCTAACTCTAAAACAGACTAGATAAAAAGGCAGAACTTTCACGGTCTTCACTTAGTTGAGTAGATGAATTGAGGGGTTTGTTTTGTGTGTGTTTGTCTGTGTTGGTTTGTGTGCATACTCGATCTCTCTGTGCCTTTGCACCTTTCTTCTCACACCTCTTGACTTGACTAACATTCTCTACTGATCATTTTTCCTTTTGTTTCGAGATGGCCGATTGGAGCATTTTTTATCCAGACTTCGCGGATCCCTCGTACCCTCCAGCCGTTCACCACCTTTTTTCCAGGACTTACACTTCTGATTTTTTGTACATATCTACCTCAGCCACATTATCAGACCTCGGATTTTTACCCACCTTCACATTTTCCACCTTCACATCTGCCCGAGACTGATCTGTTGGAGTCACCTTTCATGATTTCCACGATTGAGACCTTGAACCAAATGATGGAGCATATGAATTCGAGGATTAACAATCTATTTTGCATAAATAAGAACCAGAATGTTGCTCCACTATTTGAGGATATGGATTCACTTGAGTATTTTCATGAGATATTGAAATCACCCAAAATACAAAAAGAATTTAGGAGACACTTGGTTGATTCAGACTGTGAGGAGATGACCCACCTACTAGATCATTTGACCACACACTCATTCACACTTTGTCCCATCTTTGACCCCAAGGACGACACTGTACAGACCGCTCTTAGTCATCCTTGTGTAGATGCAGATTTCGATCTTCTCCCTTGTATGGAGGAAATCCAAAAATTTTAAAAATTATTGAATGAACCCGAAGTGGTGGCAACTATTCATGAGATCATTCAAACCCCACTTCACCAGGCCATGACCCAATTATCTTCTCTTCAACCCAAGAAGAGAAAGCGGACGAGCTGATCTGAGCATCATATTCTGACCATGGCCACTGCCCCATGCCATCACCCATCGTCCATCTTTTAGGAAAAGGAACACTGCAGCACCATTCATTAGTTAGACCATCTCTAACCACACATGTGATCACACTCTCCTAGATGACGGTGCTTCGATTAGCGTCATACCCTTCTCTCTTGTACAGTCTCTTCACTTAGGGCCTCTCAAGAAAACCAAGATGATCATTCAGATTGCTGATGGATCGATAAAGAGTCCGAAGGGTATTCTAGAGAACGATGTCATTTTGATTCAGCGCATGAGCTACACAATTGACTTTGTCGTATTGCCCATGGAGACCTCCACTGGGGAGCACTCTCCAATCATCCTGGGATGAACATTTTTCACCTCTACGAGGATCGTTATTGACTATGGATCAGGAGAGATTCACTTTTGTCTTGTTGACAAAAGCGATGTGATCATCATTGCACCCATTACCGACCAAAGACCTGCATCTGATGCTACTACACCTATCTTGGTCGACTCTGACGACTATGACCTTGATGAGACTATCAAAGATTTTTACCGTATGTTGGATTCCAGTAAGACTCGATGATTCCTCTCCAAGGGGGAAGACTCGGAAAGCATGTACCTCGGAGTTCCTTCTTTTGGCACGTGGCGATGTGTTGATGACATTCGTGGGATGTACATAGATGAGACTGATAAAGCTGAATTTGATATTGTTGCCTTCATCCATGAATTCGGGCCTTTTGATGAGAATGATGATCCGATTGAGACTTCAGAGGACAAACATGAGTCGACTACTTCCACAGATGAGTTCGTTCCTTTTGGTTTTGACTTAGGAGAGACCTCGCAGGACGACTTTGACTCTACTTCCGATGATGAGTTCGTCCCTTTTCACTTTGACATCTGCAAGACACCCAAGGTCGGACCTAGTCACACTTCTCCCACTGACCCATCTGCGCCTTCACACCCTAGAACCACTGAGGATCTTCACCAGGTCGATCCCGGTCGGCTTCTGTCTCCTGAGGACCCTGATATCAACCTGCATCTTGTCAGATCCATTCCCCAACGGTCCCGCAAGAAGGCCCACTTTTGACCTTCTTGAACTTTATAGATCCATTCTGTTGTATATTTGCTTTCGTTTATCTCCTTCCATCTACCGTACTGCTCATCCACCCCATTCTCGTGTCTGCCTTGCTTATGACATACTTTGTCCTAAGTATAGGGGGTGGATGAGCCAAGTGTTCTTTCTTCATTCCGTTTCATCACTCTTGTCGTTGCATATGCCTAGGGCTCTTTTACCCTAAGTATAGGGGGAGTGATGTGCACATTCTTTTCGATCCCTTCTTCCATCTTCATCTGTCTTTTCTTCTTTTCATTTTCATTTTTCTTTTCTATCAAAAAGATTCTGCCCCTTATTATCAGTCTTCCATACTTAGGACATACTTTGTCCTAAGTATAGGGGGTTGTGGACCCCGAGTTGTTCTTTCATTCTTTGATCCTCTCCATTGTCTCCTTTTCTTGTCTATACTTAGGGATATCTTACCCTAAGTGTAGGGGGAGACAGTCTGAGAACGATTTGTTCATTCCCACCCTTGACCCTCCCTGCCTTGTGTACAATCTGTTATACTTAGGATTATTTGATCCTAAGTATGAGGGGGTGGTCAACTTCCCATTTGTTCATTCATTTTATTATTTTTTAGACTTTTCTATACTAAGTATGAGTTATGTCTTCTCTTTTCTCTCTGATCTATGAGGACATAGCTCAAGCTAAGTATAGGGGGGACGTATATACTGTGTATATACTTTAGCCATAACTCGTACTTTCATATTTTTAATAATATTATAGTTAAAATATTGTATAAAATATACTATAAAATTCATTAAAAATACTTAATAAAAGATGTTATTATTCCTCAAAGTCCTTTTGTATTTACTGATTAATAAATCATGTAAAAATATTTTTTACAAAATGGTTGAAAAATAGTTTGAAAATATTTTTGAAAAAACTTTTGAAAACTATTCAGAAAACATTTTATTCAATATTTTCAACCTTTGTAAAATTGTTTTGGTTTGTAAAAAATTATTTTCTTTGTGTGAAATAATATTTTCGAAAACCTATTTGCAAATGGTTTAAAAAATGGTTGCAAAAATAATTTGAAAATTCTATATATATACTGTTTGAAAAACCTTTGCAAAATGATTTTCAAATGCCTGTAAATGATTGTAAAAATCATTTTAAAAAATATTTTGGACTATTGTTTTCAAAATTCTTTATAAAATCATTTTCAAATAAGTTTTAAGAATATATACATCACACTCAAAATTCTTTATTAACTTTATATATCTAAAAAAAGGATCACTTATCCCTTGAAAATTCTTAAAAACCCAACTCTTATAAATATAAGATGCATCCCGTGTAAATATTTGTACCTATTTTTGGTCAAAATCTTTTGTTTTCAAATCACAAAAATATTTGCAAAACCAAAAATACCAAAAACATTTGCAAAATCTTTTTGAAAACACCAATTTTTTCTGCATTTACATCATCGTTTTCGAAAATCATAAAAAGTTCAAAATTAAAAATTACATCACAAAAAATATTTTATGCATAGCATTTGCATAGCATTCGCATTTTTCAGATTGAGTTTGATAATTCAACAAATCTAAGTAAAATCCGAGGATTGGAACTTGTTGGACCTTAAATATACCTAATCACAGAAACCTTAAAGGAAATGGAATTGAGGTACTTACTGTCTAGTTGACTTAATTCTTCGAGAATTGTGAGACTTGGTTCAATGGATTCTTGATTGCCTAAGTAGAGTACTTCAAAACACACGCGCGACTCTTGTTGATAATGACCTAACTTGGACACCTGCACCTTTCACTGGGCTCACCTCAGTTGGAGTGGTGTGGGGATCGGATTTGTCAGTATGAGATGCACACAAGTGGAAACATTTGTCCTCATCTAGGGAGGGAAGTGCACCCAAACCCGTCCAGTATCAGAGACATCTAAAGACAAGAGAGTGTGGGTTGCAATAATGCTTTAAAAGAGGGAGAGTCTAATGGCTCAAGAGGAACAACTCCTTATGCAAATGCTGTTGTATATAGTATTTCAAAAAAAAGCAAAAATTCCAAAAAAGTGGATAGGCCTGATTTAAAATAAAATGTCTGCCGGAGTGTATATATTCAATAAGAAAGCTGCGATTCAAAGTCAAATCATGTGAGCCTGCAGCTGGATGCCTTGACTACACTGGTCTTGCATCGTAGTATAGGTAGATACATTGGCTACCATCCATTCTTCTCTTCTCCCCCTCCTCTTGAGTTGGTTGTCACTTGAACTTAGAAGGGAATATCCCGCTACTCAAGGAAGGAGTTGTTGGATTGAGGAATCACTAGGTTGTCATGATGGAGAAGTTAGTCTCTTTGTCATTTCAGTTAGGGAGAGCCACTATCACATGCATTGTATGAGTCAGATTCATAGTCGTAAGGGTTTGCGTATGAGTTGAAGTATTCTGACTTGGCTATTGAGGAGACTTGAGCAGAGTTTTGGGGATTCTCGAAGGCTGTTGGATTTCAAATCTGATTCCCGATAAGGTTCCTTTCGCACTAAAATTCCAAAGGTCCGTCTTAAGCTCCAAACATTAATTTGTTGAAGACTAGTTTGGCAATTAAACTTATACCATTTTCTTTCTTTTTCTTTCTTTCTTTTTCTTTTTCTACACTTATTGCATAAGTATTTGCTAGGGACTAGCAAAGGCAAGTATAGGGGGTGATGAATCTCCATTTCATCACCTTTATTCTATCATTTTGGCCTTAAAAAAACCTAGTAAATGCATGTAAATACCTTTAATTTTCATAAATTAACATCCATCCTTTGTTGCATAAGTTGTGTATAAAATAGTGTTTTTAATGCCAAAATTATAGAATAAAGATAAGAAAAGTAAAAAAATAAAATATCAAAGATATTTTATGATCCTAAACCCTGAGACCTAGGCATCTCGATGACTAGGTCGACATGGATTAAAGTAGGGGGAGATATAAAATTCCCATTTATTTATTCCTTATTTATTCATTTTTAAGACCCATTTTATTTTCCATTTTTTATACCTCAAATAAAAAACATTGTACATGAAAGTTGTAGATAATAAAATATAGAAAAATATATAATTGAGTTCATACAAAAATAATACACAGTGTAAAAGATATACTTGAATAAGTTTCCAGAATCCCAACTTCCCAGATCTATATCTCTCAAATAAAAACTTAAAATATATCAAATCACCTTTTATTGTATATAACTTTTAATAAGATATTTAATGAATTTGTATTTTTTGGAGTTAAGATGTGAATGTTAGGTTTTGGACCCCTACAATATAATATACCCGATTAAATGATTAGTTTTATTTATTCTATATTATTTTTATAATTTATATTTTCATAATTTGTAAATATTATTTATACTATATGCACATATTAAAACATAAAATCAAAACACAAATAAAATATTAAAATAAAATACTTATATAAAATACATAGGTAAAATACCTATACTTATACCTATAGATATCATACTCCTATTTAATTAAGTGTATATATTATATTAGAAAAATATAATAAAAATATATTTAAGTATATAAAAATAAGTTATAATTACATAAAATAATAAATAAACTAATGAAATCAAAATTACAAAATAAAAATAAAAATATAAAAAAACATAGATAAATAAACCTATAATTAAGCCCTAAAAAGTAACTTGTAATTAATACCTTCAAAAAAATAAATAAAAATCATGTAAAATATTATGAAAAATAGTAGAAATTTTTTTATAACCTAAAAATAAAAAAATAATTGATTAATTTATTTTAATTTATCTTGGATTTTTATCCTAACTTTGCCTTTTTACAGATGGCATGGCCCAATCAGGCTACACCATCCATTGATCTATGGTCAACTCTGACCCCTGTCGTAGACCCAGTCAGAACCTCTTACATTTTCTTTTTCTCAAATTTCTAGCCACTGATTCGCGGCTCGAAGAAGATAGGACCCTTCATAGAAATTCTTCTCTGTACGTCAGAGATTCATGCCAAATCTCTTCCTTGGGCAGACCACCTTCGCCTCACCTGTGATTCTCCCTCGAATACCCCCCGTCACCTGTACATATGCAACTCCATGGCCCCTTTTCATTTTTGTTTTTTCTTCTATCGATCCATCCACCTCGGAGCATCCTAGGATAGAGCCTTCATGACAGGGAGCGTTCTCTTGCTCCAGGCACCTGGAGGAGAGGGGTAGGGGGTCTACCCAACCCATCAACGGAGCTCAGCTCCCTGCGATCGATCTCTCAGCTCACGGCTGCTCGAGGTTACTTTGTTCATTTCTAGGTTAGGGGTTAGTTTTAGCTTTCGATTTTGCATCTTTATTGCGTGTATTGATTATTGTTTTTAGAATTAATTAGGTCCAAGCCCTTGCAAGAGCTTTAGAGCTCCGACCATCCTATCCTTGTGCAAACATCGTGTTTAGACCATCGCCATCCACCTCTTATCCTTTCCCGTCGCCTTTTCACCATGTTCCACCTCATGACCACCCAAATTTACCCTTGATCTGGCAAATCGAGGTCTGCCCCGCCGCCCTCGCCGGAACTCTCTACCCGCACCCATACCCCATCGATTACACACCTAATCGGGTTGAGGTAGTTTCCCTCGACCCATGTCTTTCTCTTTACAGATCCCAGGCTTCAAGAGCCTTATCTGGAGGCTAAATCAAGGGAGGAAGGCACCTCTAGGTCCTCCAGTTTTCACGACCCCCCCAGATCTTTCATAGCAGGCTCTGGACAAATTGCAACAACCTGGAGATATGTGTTTCTCCCAGGAACCTGTAGTACCCTTCGGCGTGTAAGAACGACGATGGAGAGAGGAGATCTAGCTGCTCAAAGCTTGCCCCGCTCGAGTTCTTCGCTAGTTCATTCAGATGCCCTCCTCGCCATCCGATCTTCGGTGCTTCCAGTTCTAATCTGAGCCACACAACCCTGAAGCGCACGAGTCTTTGGATCTATCTGAATGTCAAACCACAACTACTGATCGTCGAAGCGGTATCACGTGCCCAAAGCCGACAAGTGGCAAGTGAGTTGCGCCCCACCGTCTGATTGCATTAGAGGGGTGTTTTGCATTACTCACCCCTCGATTTTTGTAATTTATTTAGTAGCATATAAACTTTCATTTGCCGCTTCAAATATTTTATAGTATTTACGAAAAGTACCTTGCTATTATATTTATTACATTCTAGTACAGCACTGAGTCAACCGACAAAACTTGGTTCATTTGTAACTAAACCCTTGTGGGTTTAGTTATTTATTGTAGAGTCAGAATTTTTGAAATATCATTGTTAACGTTTTGTAGAAATTGCATGTTTGGCCCTCTGCTTTGATTTATTTATGTTTATACCCTCGTCAGAACATGCATTTTGTCTATTTGTCTTATTTATTTAGATATCATTTTTGCTAAAAAATCCCAAAAAAATAAGTGTCGATTCCTGGATGCTTGAAGTTTAACGCCCATATTTTATTTTGGCATTTTAGGACTTTTAATTATTTTATATAAATAAAAATAAAACTTTTAATCCATGTTTACAGTTTAAAATAAATAAAAATATCATTTTTTTTGAATAATTACCAAAAAATATATTTTATCTTTATTTAGTTATTTTGCAACTCTAGAAATTGAAAAATATAAATATAGAAAAAGAAAACACCTAAAAATTATAAAGACCTAAAAACCTATATAAAATTAAAAAAATCATTAAAAATTTCAAAAATATATTTTCCATCTCTGAATTCTCTATATATTATTATTTTTTAAAATTAAATTGATTTGGAAAATTTTGGGCTTGATTTTCTATTTTTAAATTCCATTTCAATTTCGAGTATTTATTAAAACCTTGATTTAGGGTATTTGTGACTTTAAAAACATATAAAAATTAGCAAAATTCTAAAATCATAAAATAGTAAAAAATTATATAAAATCCAAAAATATTTAATTATGCAATTTTTGCCTATTTTTAGTTATATTTATATCTATATTTACTTACATTATATATATCCTATATATAGATATATTATATTTTTTATAAGAAAAACAATATAAAAAATATAAAAATATAAAATTAAAAACAAAATACAAAAAGAGAAAACAAAAATTAAATAAAAAATACAAAAGACAAAACCCACAAAAAATAATATGGACAGATATTTCACAATTACAATTGCATCCACGTGCCCAATCTAGCATGTTTGCTCCCTGTGTTCGACCTCTACATACCTGCACACTATACACATCTATTGTAGAGTTATAGTAAATTTTAACTCCACAAATTTTGTTTTTATTGCTTAATTATTACTGTGGGTGAATTGTTGATTAACCCGAGTTTCGTGAGCGGTCGCTTCAGTGACACTTTAGTTCTCGCCTTGTGTAGACAATTTAGACCCTCGCAAGATCTAAGTTATCCATGACGTGGAGGAAAGAGGAGGATGTGGTGCAGCAAGGGCGGAAGAGCTAAGCTTCTGAGCTGAGTTGGGGCAGAGAAGGTAGAAGTAGAAGATGGGTTCTCGATTATTCGATCAGCTTAGATGGAACGACGGAGAAGAGGCCACATAATAATAAAAGAAATAAAAATAAAATAAAATAAAAAGGAGGGATTAATCAAGGTTGTTGGATGAAGGGGTACCTCATCCAATAACCTAGAATGATGGTGGCTAAATGAGGATAAGTGGGGGTATGTGGCGGCTCCAGGAGCTACCACGTGTCATCCCCAGAAAAATCAGAAAATAAAAACAAAGAAAATTTAAAATAAAATAGAAAGCGATGTCAAATAAAAAAGTTCTCTTCGTGAAAGTTATTCATCTTGATGAGATCTACAACTTTTGTGAACAGACCAAAATAAAAAAAGTCATATACATAAAGTGTATTTTTGGTGGTGTTCTGTATACATAGAATACCATATTTTTTATGTTTTATATTTTTTTTGAGATTTTTAAATAAGAACATTCAAAATAAAATAAAATATAGCAAAAATATTTAAAAAATAATCTTAATTTGTGATTTCTAATTATTAATATAATTTGTAAATAAAAGAAATGAGACTTAGGTACACACTATATATACATACTCACAATGATTCATTTTCTTTGATTTTCAGCTTGTTTAAGGTTTGTATTTTTACACACATTATGAAAACATGAATCAAAAAAATAAATGGATGAAATGAAACAAAAAGAATTAATTTGTACATAAAATGATAAGATCGGATTTGTTAATATATACAATATACAAAGTGTACCCAAAATCCATGTTTCACATATGAATTCTGATTTTTTTTAATGTGATCTTAACTTGTAGTAATTTAATGTACATTTTCATAGGAGTTTATATGTGAGAGATATTTGACTTTGTAGCTTTTTGTCTCAAAACTAGGATTCGATTTTATTTGACAAATAGTCAAGTTAGTATTTTTATGTTATTTTTCATTTATTAATGTTAGTATGATGTACACAATGGAGTTGATTTTATTGGACTGGGGTTAGTATAGAATACGAAAAATATGGGAAGTTATGTTAATATACATGTGATAATATACACATTATTTCTGACTTCTTATTAATGCTATTATGAATTCTAAAATATGGATATTATTTACACATGCATGAATGCTAACAATGCAATACTAATGCCTAAATGCAATTAATTACTCTGACACAAAACTCTATTTTAATCTTTTAAAGTGATGAACCACAGATTCGTCAAGGCCCTTCAATCTTCTACTATTCGCGCTTCAACCCCAACTTCTTAGAATAATCGAGCAAATATCCTATCAGGTTTCAGTAATTAAAACAGAACCTTAGTTGTATTTTTAGTTTTTTTATGTTGTTTATTTTGCAATATTATCCCTCAATTTGGGTTTATACTTGAACACTCATTTATTATCACTTTAAAACTCTAAACCTATATGTTATAGTACAATCAATTCTCTGACTTTTGAATATTTATGGAATTTTTCTGAGCTTTGCTTGATTTCTTGTAATTATTGCGGTGAATACTCACATTCTATGATTCTGAAATTCATTATAAATCCTACATAGCTTTAAAAATATTCCCAGAAAATGACATCATGTAGATTTAATTATGCTTTGTTATGTATCCAAAATCATATCATTTACGTGTTCGCTTTTCTCTAAATAAACTGTTTAGTAGTTCAATTTATCGATTTTTAATTCCCCCCACTTAGTATTTTTAGGCAGTTACTCTCATTTAGATATATTTAAGATAATTTTGATTCTGGAAAATACTTATGTTTGTTATTTATTAAAAACACTAAATTACTCCTAATCATTATTTTAGCATTTAAAAAGTCACAAAATCATATTAACTCAAAATTTCCAATAAAAATATGGTAGCTTTTTTTGCCAAATTTTACATCCATACCAATTTTCATTAATTTTGGAATCAGTTTGATTGAAAAATTGTGAAAACACATGTGTAATTGGTCTCCTTTACATTGTTGCAAATATTTATTAAAAATATAAAAATACTTTTTTTTGAAAATTTAGCACTTTATTTTCTTAATTAGTTCATGAGCTATTTATTTTCTTCCTTGTAACAACCATGGGATTTGCTCAAGCTAACAACAACATCAACAATGCCATTTCCCATAATTAAGTAGGGTCGGCTACATGTATTTTTCTGCCTCCATTCAAATCTATTTTGGATCATTCTCGGACTTAAATCCAAATAACAAAGATCCCTTCGGATAGTCTCATTCTAACACTTATTGGGCCTTCCTCGCCCTCTCTTAACAACCTCAACATCCCAAATCTCGCATGTTCTAACCGATGCATCAACCGACCTTCTTTACAAATGGCCAAACCATCTTAAGTGGTTTTCTCTCATCTTATCCTCTATTAGAGCTACACCAATTTCCTTCTGATCGCATCATTCCGAATTTGATTTTTTTTCGTGTATGACAACACATCCGACTTAGCATTTTCATTTCTACTACAATCATCCTCTGCACATTTCTATGGTTTACAGGTAGGGATTCAACTGTGTGTGTATATATATACATATATATATATATACATATATATATATATATGTATGTATATCATCATATCCATTTCTAAGAAAATATAGATATGAATTTTTTATTTTAGCGGATACTGCTACGGATATAGATATTAGTTGTTATTTTTTACGGATACAAATAATGACACATATATTATTTTTAATGTTTTGAGTATATGTATACATATATGATTTCATATTTTTTGACGGATATAGATATAGATATCTACATTACTGCATCTATGTGTATAGTATATATACATCAACTTTTGTGTGTATATCCAAATATGTGATAGGATCAACTACAATATATTGCATCTCAAGTCATTTTCAAGTGTGAGAAGAAAAATATAGATCTCTATATAATTTAATCATTTATTATAAATGCTATTACTTTTAGTACAATACTATATTTTAATTCTTTTATTTTGTTGTTGTAGTTTATTAATTTTGATTTAGTTATCTATAATATAAACTTTTAAAAATAATCTTACTAAATGAAAGTGTTAGAAGGTATTTGTTGTTCACAGGATAACCTACTACCATTTGTTAAATACATATATCTGAATCGTGATTATCTGTTTCCATATCCTTATCTATATTTAAGGATAAGATTTGCAATTTCCAATATCTATAATGTATCAATTCTGTACTTGTATCCATATTTTAAAATGTATAAGGATATGATAACACCTATATCCATATCTTCATTCGTCCATTTGCATTCATATTCATAGGAAAACATTTTGATCCATAGAGCATGACAAGATGCACGACAGTTTCATATTACTTTCTAAAGAACATTAGAAGATCCTCTCCACTTTAGCCAACCTACATTTATTTTATGAGTAACATCTCCATTAATTTTCCCATCCTATGTAAAATAGATCCTAAGTATCTAAAAGAATCTTTCTCCTAGATGTTATCGTCTCCGATCTTCACCTCGAGTCCTTCACTGGTGTCTCCATCAAATGTGCACCCCATATATTCAGTCTTAGGATTAGTTATATGAAATATTTTAGCCTCTAAGGCATGTCTCCAAAATGCCAGCTTCTCATTTACTCCATCTCTTGTCTCATCAATTAACACAATATCATTGACGAACAACATACACCAAGGTATCTCACCTTGAATGTGACTAGTTGACTCGTCCATAATCAAAAAAAAAGTAATGGACTCAAAGTTGAACCTTGGTGCTGATCGATGTTGATTTTAAAATAGCTAGTCTTCCCAGACTGGATCCTTACACAAGATGAAGCCCCATCATACATATCTTTTATAAGGTTAATGTATATGACATGTACTTATCTCTTCTGCAAAACTATCCACAAAATCTCCCCTAAGATTGAATCATAAGCCTTATCCAACTGAATAAAAATCATATAGAGGTTCTTCTTTTTAACTTTATAAATATCAATTTCTCTCTTCAACAAGTGGATAGCTTCAATAGTTAAGCGACCTGATATGAATCTGAATTGATTTTCAATTACTTTGGAAACTTGCCTCAAGATTCTTTCGATCACTTGTTCCCAAATTTTTATAGTATTACTCATCAGTTTGATACCTCTATAAATCAAACAATTTTGAATGTCTTCTTTATTTCTATAAATAGGAACTACAATGCTTCTCCTCAGTTCTTTATGCATTTTCTTGCTTTATCAAATGACAATGAATAAATTATTAAGCCAAGTCATTTCCTATCCACCTAGAAATTTCCAAACTTCTATAGGAATGTCATCAAGTACCAAGGTTTCATAACATTTAAAGTCTACTCTACTTCGATCATTTGTATTCGTCTATAGCTTGCGCGATACAGGTAACATCACTACCAACAAGATCTTCCAATGTAATCTCTTTATTCCATCCCCTTATGAAAAATCTTATGGTTATACTGCTTCCATCTATCTATATATCCTTTTTAGTAACAAGCACATGTCCTTCCTCATCCTTGACGCATCTCACTTGAGAAGGATCTTAGGTTTTTATTTCTCTTGCTTTAGCCAATCTGAATATATCCTTCCAACCCTCCTCTGAATCAAGTTTTTTTTGTAGAAAGCTTCATAAGCTTTCGACTTGGCTTCACTTACAACTTTCTTTCCTTCCTTCTTTGTTATTTTGCAGTTTGCGATGATCTCCTTTGATCTATCATTATACATAGCTTTAAAGCGAGTTATTTTAATTTTAAGCTTCTATTGCAACCCTTTAATCTACCACCAAGCCTCCTTTTGCCCTAGAACTTCTCCATTTGACTTGCCTAGCATCTCTTTGGCTACCCTTTAGATACAAGATGCTACCGCCTCCCACATCTCATTTGCACTTCCGTTATGATCCCAAGATAAGTCTTCTAAAACCTTCTCCCCTTGAAGCTTTTATTGCTTCAATTGAAGATTCCACCATTTAGTTATATTGACCTTGAGAACCCTTATCTTCTTTACCAACCCTTAATTTGCACATCCATGATTAGTAAGCGATGTTGAGATGTCAAGCTCTCTCATGGGATTACTTTGTATTCCCTGCAACACAAGCGATCCCTTCTCCTAATCATAAAGTAGTCTATTTATGTTTTAGTCAGCCCACTCTAATAACTAAATGCTCATCCATCTTCTTGAAGAGAGTGTTTGTTATGAAAAGATCATAAGACGTTACAAAATCCAATATGACTTCTCCATTTTCATTTATATCCATGAAGCCATGGCCTCTGTGAACACTAGCATACCTTGAATAATCCTTTCCCACATGTCCATTTATATCTCCACTTAGGCAAATCATCTCTCTTTATGTGATTTGTTGCACAATATTATCCAAATCCTCCCAAAAAACTTGTTTAATCCTTTCCTCTAAAACTTGTAGTTGATAAATCCCAAATTTATCAGCTTAATTAATAGATTCATCTCTCATGCTTAAGTTAACCACAAAGATTCATTGTTTAATAACACTAATTACTAATTTGTATGTTGTATATAACTGACACTAATTATGATATATTATTTAGACCTATTATTGTCCTATTATTCTATGTATTTATTTATTATAAAAATCAAATAAAAATTAGAGTATTATTGTATAAAAATAAATTAACATAAAATAAAATTAAAATACAAAAAATAAGCAAAAGAAAAGTGAGAGAAAATTGTTCTATATTATTTTAAGTAGTGGAGAGCTTCTGATGTTAGAATTTTTGGTGATATTTTGACTCTACTCTCATGGTGAAGTCTACACTAAGTCATACCTCCTATATATATATATATATATATGCATACATTGAGAGTCTGACAAGTAGAGGAGTTGAATTCCTTTCTATTAGTACTTGGATTAACTTAAAGTTTTAGGATTCTTAAAAACCTAGTGTTCTGGGTCAAATCAAGCCTTGTATTTTCACTTGCACTTGTCAGGGATCTCACTAATTAAACTGACTCTCTAATTATTCTTTATTTATTAGCTCAAGGACGAGCTTATCTTAAGTATAGGGGTGATAAATCTCATATTTAACATCTTAATTTAATATATTTATCTCTCTTGCTTAAGTTAATCACAAAGATTCATTGTCTAATAACACTAATTACTAATTTGTGTGTTGTATATAATTGACACTAATTATTATATATATTATTTAACTCTATTATTGTCCTATTATTTTATGTATTCCTTTATTATTAAAAATCAAATAAAATTAGAATAAAAAATTAACATAAAAGAAATTAAAAATACAAAAAAATAAGCAAAAGAAGAATGAGAGAAAATTGTTTAATATTTTCTAAGTAGTATTTGTTTTTTATCTAGGTCTAGATGACTTTCGATCACTTTGACTTCTACATAAAAGTATTATATCTCATCGAGATCTACAACTTTCAAGTTCATTACTTTTTCTAATTCTCCCTATAACTATTTCTTTTTGATTTTATTCTAATTTCTTTATTTCCTTCAATTTTGATTGGGCCACGTTGGGCCTCCATAAACGGCCACGTGGCCCATTCGTGTTCTGCCACCTGTTCACACGTCTGACCTTTAGATGGCCGATACTCTTTCAATCTGGGTCGTTCCTTCATGCCTCATTGCGAGCTGTTCGATCGGCTCTGATCTATTAAATCATATCCATTCAACCACACCTTCACAGGAGCTGTTGGATCATATGATCCAACGGTATCTGGATCACCTTCAACTTCCAGCAACTCACTCTTTTCTTCATGACCACCTAAACCAACCAACTTCTTACGAATTTCTTCAACTCCTCTGATGATAATCTTCTACAATTGTAACCTCCTACCCTTCCACAACACAACCCTGTCCCTCGTGCTAACTTCAATAACTATTGACAACCTCCATCTCTGTCATCTGTGGTGGTTGAAACCTCCATAAAAGCCATCTGGAACCACCACATTTATCCTCCTTAAAAACCCATTCTCGCCCCTTGAGGCGGTTGTCCACCCTTTGCACGAAGAATCCCTAGCCACCTCCTCCTCTTCGTGACAGGAAAATGGAGAAGCCGTTAAGCCATCATGGAGTTCTTCTCCTGGTGAGACCCATTACTAGAATAACTATGCTATGGTCTTGCCTGGCCATGCGAGCTTCCCGACATTGCTGCTCGGGAGTGAAGCAAAGAAAAGTGATTCAATCGCCGTCCTCAAGCTGATGCATCCATCCCGGTGACCTGCTCCAAACCCGGGTAATAAGGTTTAGTGTATATTTTGTTTGGTTTTCTTCAATTTCTCATCGCTTGCACAGACACTTCCATTCACATCTGATCTGTGCTTGATCTTCACCGAGGATCGATGATATTCACTGAAGGTCCCGTTGCCATCCTCTTTCCTCCACACCTTAGACTATACCTTTCTTTCTTCTTCGTTCAAATGAAGAGGAACACACATGGGTCTTCACCTTCTTCATCATCAATCCATCCCTCCATTCCACTCACGCACATACGCATCTTCTTTAGATTCACTTCAGCTATGTTTCTCTAACGTATGCACTGACGATGAGCATCAATTATTGGAATTTTGAGAATGCTCCGATCTAGAGTTTCTATTCCGATGCTCTGACATTGACATCAACATCCAGATGCTCGCACATATTCTCTGACCATGCTTCATCTTTGCCAGCCTCAAGGGCCTTTGCTGATCTTGTAATCACCTTCAAGACAACGAAGGATAAACGGGGCTCTCATTGGAGCACCACCTCGTAGCCATCGTAAATGATGGTTGTTTTCAAAGAAGACGACACAGTTGTCGTTGGATCAAGCAATTTTGGGCATGATCTGACGGCTGGCAAGTAGCCATGTCTTCTAATCCAAACCTGCTGCCTTGGGAAGATCCAAGCCAACAACCGAAGCATTAGATGCCGACACGTGGCCTAAGCCACGAAGCTTCATACCGAGCCTAGGATGCATGTGCTTTGCACATGCGTTCTTAGTCAAATTGCAAAGTTACCCTCGGCGGTCACCATTATTGCAGAAAAGTCCACGCACAGGGGGTTTTTAATAAATTCTAAGAACGATTTTTTATAATTTCATTCTAATCCTTTCAGGGACCTGTTTGTCCTGTTTTATTCATGTTTTATCACATCTATGCTCATGGATTCTATGTTGAATAACTTGAGCATCTTTTATCCAAATTAAGTGATTTCAGTGGTATTTTGATCCTCATTTGATTGTCTTTAATCAGATATTAATTTTCTGATTAGACAGTAAGATAAGGATTATTATATTAAAGTTTATACATATGCCTATATGCTCATTAAATGCTAGTTGACTCTAGATTGAATCACTTTATTGAACCTAAACTAAATTGGTAATTGCTCAAGTCTAATTAGTTATTGTATGGAATAAATATGTGTACATTTGCATGTTCTATCATCTTGTTCATAATATCATTATTTTCTAACATGAATTTATATTTTTTTCATGATCACATTCTGTCTCATCCATGCATGCATTGGTGATGTTCATTATCTTGCATTCATTATCTTGCATTGCTTACCTACATTGTTATCTCTGTTTTGACCTAGATGATCAATTACTTATACCTAAATAGTTATATTATGGATCGTATCCTTTTTCGACCCTGGACTTCCCATGTTAAAAATTAATGTCGAATCCTCTTTACAGAGATTATTCATTCGGTTCTGTATGACACGCTAAGTGCCAGTGCTACAACGGATCAATATTAATACATGCATTTAGCAATTCATCAGTAGTAAATAAACCTAGATTTTATTCATAACTTCTTTTTCCAACAACAATTTTAGCAAAATAATATGATCCTCAAATTTTTGCACCTCAATCACATTATCCTTCAAATCCTTATGAACCACCACTCCAACACCATTTCTACCCATCTCTTTACCTGAATACCATGACTTAAAGCATGTCTTCTCGATCTCCCTTGCTTTCTCTCAAACTCATTTTGTCTCTTGGAGACACAGTATCTGAATCTTCCTTCTTTCCATCGTATATACTATCTCCATCGATTTGCTAGTCAAAGTGCCAATATTCCAACTACATATCATCAACTTCTTTTGCAACCTATTTTGACTAACTTCTTTAATTGCATGCATTCCTCATGTGAGAACCCTTGCAAAATTTGAACTACATCCATGCAACGATGTACTAGCCATTGCCAATTCTCATTGCATTCGAGTATCGCAACGTGTCGCAAGTAGGGAACACCCTAATGAAATCTATATATTTTCTTAAATCCATGTTGAAAAGATCTGAATGTCTTGAGGCAAATTCCTAAATAATGTGTTTTAAATACTATTTAGGAATTTATGTCCGATTATTTTACACTGGTTGTCGGCTACCTAACATAATTCTTCTCAAATTACCTTGACTTGGATCAACCATGGTTAAGTTAAAACGGTAAAACCTTCTCCCACTATAAGTAGGGTCAACTACGCAGATTCTTGCTCAAATCCATGTTGAAATATTCAACTATTTTTTACGTCGGTTGTCGACTATCTATTGTAATCTCGACAAGGGAAATTTAAACTATGATTTTTGGGTGGTAGGCACACTGTACTACCACCAAACCATTTAAGTGGGTAAAAATCCCAATAAATCACATTTTCACTAAATAAACATTATATCGCATTTTCCCTAATTGATTGATTTATTTATGGTTCATTTTTAAGTAATCATATGGATTTCCATGCTACAATTAAAATGACATTAACTTAAGGCGATCTGGGATTATCAGCTCCTTCTATGGTGATTCCACAAACAAAAGGTTTGCTCGATCAAACAACTCGATGCTGGCGTTAGTGCTTCAAGAAGATGGCAATGGTGGTGTTCCATTATCAAGTTATGGAAGATAAATTGGATTAGTGGAAGGAAGTGTGGGGGTATAGGAGAAAGAGGAGGGAGGGGGTACCATAAGGTGAGGTGCTTATCATCAAAGTGGGTTTTACAGATCTAACAAGGAGAAGGAGCAAAGGGAGGGGCATAGATAAAAACAAAAAAATGAATAAGAGGAAGAAGAATAAGGGAGAAAGAAGAGGGAAAGAAGGGTTACCTCATTGGAGATGTAGATGAATGTTTGTGTTCTCATGAGGAATTCGAGGAGCGAAGGCTGCATCTGGTCTTTGCCTCGAGTCATGATGATAATAATAAGATTCAACAAGTTTGAGGGAAGATACAACAAGGATGAGGCAACCTCGAATCACAGATAGGAGGAAGTGGTCTCGTCGTCGGTTAACCACCACTATCACCGGTTGTAGCCAGAATGGGCTCTCTCTCTCGCACACACATACATTTAGGTGCGATGAACAATGTATGAATGATGTGGTCAACCACTTTTAGGGTTTTGTAAGAGATGAGGAAGAGTTGGGTTGAATTAAGCTATGATTATAGAGGTTGTTGTGTGTTTTAAGGGGTTGATGCAGTTACAAATGTTGGTTATGTGATGAATCTGCGATTCGTCATCTTTATTCATTTATTTTAGCTTAAAATCCATTATAAAACACCTGCATAAAACACTAACTCCATATTCTTACTAACTTGCATCTGTGTGTAAATATTGTACACTTCTTACTAATTTTAACCTAAAATAAAGAAAGAAAGAAAGAAAGAAAGGAAAAATAAAGAAAATAAAGAAAAGAAAAAAAAGGAAGACTGCATACAGGCTGACCCGAACCCCGAGAGAAGGTCAAGTCTTGACCTGATCGACCAGGAATAAAGTAGGGGGAGATAGGGTCCTTAAGCAGAAAATCCAAAAAAATGTGTATGTGTTGCTGTAAATACTTCTCACTTATTTTGTGTATATCTGTATAAAACTGACACTAATCTATTTATACCTTAATTGACCTCAAATTAAATAACTTTCAAAATGAAAGTTGTAAATAAAAATGTCTTCTATCTAATAAAAATAATTGCACAATTAAATCATGTACAGAATAAAAGCAACCACACTTGGAAAAAGCCACTAAGCACTAATTGAAAGACCAATTCTAGCTCCATATGAATTCAAATTGAACCAATCTCACTTCTATTGGATTCTAAATTAAATTATCTTTAAAATGGCTGTGATTTCATAATTTTTGGAGTTACGAATAAAAAGTTGGTTTTCCGGGGTGATTTGTGCAATTTTCCCATGTATTTTGTAAATATTGTGGTCGTATATATTTGTAAATTATTCTTACTAATTATTTAAAATTAAAAATAAAAATTAAAAAAATTAAAAATTAAAATTTTTAAAACAAAAAAACTAATTTCCTCAATTACCCTTGTATATAATGTCATATATGTATATAGTATATGTATATAGTTGCTATTTTTAATTAACCACCATAAAAAATAAAAAAATAACATTTTTTAATTCAAATAAATAAAGTTACGAAAATTCAAAAAAATAGATAATTTTGTAAATAATTTTATCTCTTTTTATCTTTATCTCATTTCAATTTTCATCTCTCTTATCTCTTCCACCAAAAAAATCAAAAATTCAAATTTCATCACTATCTTTTCTATTTATATGGCCCCTTCTCCCTCATTCCAACTTGATCAATCTTTAGAGAGAGGAGCCCGATCTCCGAGAGAAAATTTCATTGAGAAAGTTGCCTAGTCTCTAAGCCGTCCGGTGACAGCGAGTCGGCTTTTTCAAGGCGATCACGGTCCATTTCCGCTCCTAAGGTGAGATCCGCATTTTTCTTATTTTTATCTAAGTTAATCGTAGTTTATTTTGTCACTTTTTAATTCCATCATCATTTTATTTCTCTAGATCTTCAAAAAAAGAAATTCATCACGATTTTGATCTGCTTTGATCCGAATTTTCATCTCACTTTCTCGATATCCACGCGTTATATTCTATCTTCCACGATCTATCAAGTCCGACCACACACTGTGGTCGGAGAATCAGATTCGATCCTTTCATTTTCATTGGATCCCCGTTCATTTTTTGAATTGTAAATAAATAAAAAAATAAAAAAAACCATTTATTTTCTTTATCTCTCACATTTGTTTTGCAGGATAGTTAAAAAAATAAAAAAATATTTCTGTTTACATTTCCTATTAAAAAATAATAAAAAACATTTTTTCTTTGTTATTCTTTCCTATTTACATTTACAAAAAAAATAAAGAAAAAATATAGAAATAGGCAGCGGGGTCGTCACCCCCCGCATCCATCCGTCACCCCCCGCAGCCATCCGTCACCTCCCGCCACGCTCAGGTCGTGCCTCCGCGCCGTACTCCGTACGTGGGCCGCTCCCGCTCCAGTCCGCTGACCCTACCGCCATCCTCGAATCCTTTCTCCGCTAGCACGTCCGCCCTACTCATTGTACCGCCCAGCATCACCCCCCAGGGTGCGATCCTCCGACCGCCTGACACCGCACCAGCGGAGCCCGTCTACGCACAGCTGCTCGCGTTCCTGAGTCGCGCCCGACTCTGCCATCACTGCCTGGAGGCTCTCCCGCAGCACATCCACCCGGCCTCTGCCTTCGGCCGCCCCTCCGCTCCAGGCACGCACGCGACCCCGTCGCCCTCCGTTCTTGACGCCGCCTCCGACCACCGTGATCCGTCCGCCCCCGCCGCGTGACCACTTCAGTCGTGCCTCGCGCGACGTCGTCGCGTGTCGTACTCCACCAGTCATGGCAACCTTCTCCAGGTCGTCACTACGCACCTCCGCGCGTAGAGCTCCCAAACGTATGGCTAGAGCACATCCTCCCGACCACCAGAACCGCCGCCCTTGCTTGGAGTAGAAAGCAAGTGGCGCTGCGTACACGCCCCTCTATGCTCCAGCTTGAAGAAGACGGCGCCCCCTCTCCTTGTGATTGAAGAAACGAAGAGAACAGGAAACCTTGCTAGGGTTTTTAAAAAAATTAGAAAATTTGTAGTAAGCGCCTTGGAAGTTTTACAAATTGCAAAAGCACCCCTGCCAGAGCCTCAAGCACGTGCCATACACGTGACACAGTGGGTAAATTGCACATTCTCTACTCTGTTTATTTTTATCATTTATTTAATGCAAGAACCTAAACTATTTACATTTTAGTCCCTATTATTCAGGTATTGATTTGCATGATTCTTCTATTAAAATAAATGTTTTTATTAATCCAATTTTTTTAAAAAAATTATGCTATGCTTCTGATGTGCTATCCATCTAGCATAAAAATTCCATTGCATTTTGATTTCATTTATAATTATTAAAAAAATAAAAAAAGGCATTTTTCCCCGTTTGAAATTCAAAAATTCATAGAAATTCAAGTATGATTCCAAAAATTCCAAAAAAATAGGGTAGTTGTATTTCATTGCCTTTAAATTTCTATGTAAATTTCAGGCATTACTTATTTATAAAACCCCAAAAAATTGAAAAATACCAAAAACCTTGTAAAAATCATAGAACATTCTATAAAAATTCAAAAATAGTGATTTCAGTTCCTGCTTGTAGATAATTGCTTCTTTTTTTTCATAAAAATATTTGTCAGGAGTTTTGGGCAATTAAAATATTTTTGAGTTGCAAATTACTCCAGGGTGTGCACATTTTCGTATTTTCTCACTATTTGATTTTTAAAAAATAGAAAAACATCTGAAAATTCCACAAAAATTCTCAAAAACATTTCAAAACTTTTATAATCCAAAAATATTTTCTCTGAATTTTTCTGAGTACTCTTTGGTATAATTGAAAATTACTAAAAATGGTGTGCATATTTTTTGTGATTGTGCATATTGTTCGTTATTTGAAAATTAAAAAAAAGTTTGCAAAATCAAAATCACTAAAAATTTAAAAATCAAAAAATATAAAAAAAATTAGAAATAAAAATTTAAAAAATAAAAGATAAAAAAATTACAAAAACCAAGGATAGTTGTCCTTGGAGATTCTTGTTTTTCTCTTCATTGATTTTTGATTAACTGAATAACCCTCGGGATTTGTAGCCTCCCTGAGTTCGACCCTGTCCGTTATACAGGTTAATAAGTAGCAAAAAATAATAAAAAAAATTTTATTTGTCACGGGTTTTTTGGGGATAACAACGACTTATTTATCATCAATTTTCGATCCACTGAGATTTCCTGTAACAACAAAATGGTACCGTTACCGGGGAGGCACGACGAGGGTAGTTAGGTTTCTCTTTTGACGTGCTATTCTTGGTTGTACATATTTATTTATATTTTTGTCGCATTTACTTTATTGTTCATATCACTGCATTTGTTTTATTTTTTTTCATATTTGATAATTGTATTTCTTATACATTCTCTTTTCTTTTTCTTGCGAGGGCCGACAGAGCGAAGGAGGTGATCCTAGGAGAGTCGAATCACCCAAGCGACGTGGAGGCGGCTTGATTCTTTACCAAGCCGCAGGATAGCGTGAGAAGAGGAGAAGAAGAATTGAAAAAAAAATTAAAAGAGAGATAGAGTTTTTCTTTTCTACCATTTGAACTCTTGTAAAAGGATATTCATTGGTTGCGGGGTCTGTTTCACCAAGTGCCGGTGCACTTGGGGGACCTCACCAGTTTTGTTTTCATCGCCTTATTTTTCTTTGTTTCCCATGGATTTTGTGAGCTACCTCTTGATTGCTTTAATTAATTTGCTTGAGCCAGGTAATTAATTAGGTTTAAACACCCTAAACAAGAAATTTTTGTGCCTATAGAGTAGAGCGTAATTTGGACTTAGTCAAATTAACTTGTTCTTGCTCGTTAATAGAAGCTATCATCTAGGATGGTTCACTTGCATTTGCATATAAGATAGTGAAAAACGATAAGGCGAGAGCCGCTAATTAGTGGTCTGACAAATCAGACTCACTGTCGCTGATGCGACTACTCAAGTCTCCTCGTTCGTCAACAATTAACCCACACAATCAATAAGGCAATCAATAGCAAGGATTAAAATTTATTATACCCTACTACAAATGTATAATGGCAAGCAAGTAGGGGTCGAACACAGGAAACAAGGGTGCAGAGTAAAGATAAAAGTCAAAGCCCTAGGTCTAATAGACTACTTAGCCAATCTAATTTTTTGTGGGTTTTTAATTTTATTTATTTAATTTTTAATTTTATATTTTGGTTTTTAATTTTTTGATTTTTATAATTTATATTTTATATTTTTTTGTTCTTTTTCAATATTGGAATAAGAAAGCAATATAATAAAAGACAAGCTAAAGTATTTATAAAAATATGCAAAAATAGTCAAAAATTCAGAATGAAAATCTTTTTGGTATTTTTATAATTTTTTACTGTTTTTGTGATTTTTGGGTATTTTTCAGAATGTTTTTGGTATTTTTAAATAACAAAATAAAACAAAACAGTGAATAAGCTACTGGCTGGGGATAAAATGGGAATTAAAAATAGCAAACAACCACCAAAATTTTCCAAATCAATTTTAAAATAAAGATAATAAAATATAGAAGAAACATGAACTGAGTTTATAATTTTTAGGGTTTTCTACAATTTTTTAGATTTTTTTGAAGTTTTTAAGTACTTTTGAATTTTTAAGGTTTTTCTTTTGAGATTTTTAGGGAATTTTGGACACTAAAATAGGTTAAAATACACAGTAGGGATTTTTTTTGGAATTTTTAAGGTATTTTAATATTTTTTGTTTTTTGGTATTTTCTAAGCTAGACAGTACATAAAAAGCATGTTTTTGATTTTTAATAAATATTAAAATGCGATAAAAATAAAAAATAAAAATATGGCGTGCAATGACAAGTTGACAGGACCTTAAGTCTATTTTTTGAGAATTTTTGGAATTAAAATTATGCGTGAAATAAATAGATCAAGCACACAAAAATCCTAAGCCTAGCAGGGGTATATATGCAATTATAGAAACATACAGGGTCCTAGGTGCAAATTTCACCAAAATACACGCGCGAGGCACGTGTTCTGTCATTCACAGGGGCATTTTTGTAAATAATAAAAGTCAGTGGGGCAAACATGCAATTATCCCAAAAACATATTTAATTAACTACGCACAGGGGTATAACTGCAAATACATAAAAACTTAGGACCAAAAGTGTAAAGTACCCAAAAGTCACGCGCCCCAATCACGTGAGGTGACGTAGCGCGGACTAAAGTGCAAATATAAAAAGTGTGGGGGCCTAAGTGCAATTTTTACCAAAACTTTTAAACTTAAAATGAAAGTTCTCGGACTAAAAATTAAATACAAGAAGCATGTGGGTTTAAGATGCAAAATACCCACAGGGGTGATCGCGCGGCCGAGGGAGGTCCACTTATCCACGTGGCGTGCTCTGGTGGCTCGATAACGCTTCGGCCGGACGGCTAGGATCAGATCTTGGCGGTGCGATCGGACGGTGGTGAGCGGCCAAGATCCAACGGCTGGTGTGGCGCATGGAGGGTCTCCTGATCCGACGGCAGGGAGAGGGTCACGAAGAACACCTCCCCCGGCGAGGTTTGGCTGACGATTGCGGCCGACACACGGCCGCTCCGGCCTAAGGATCAAGGGCAAAACGATCATGGGGCCTCTCTGCATCTGATGGTGGTCTCAGGTGAGGCTGCGACGGTGTGGGGAGCTCGGACGGCGGAGGTGGGCTGGGGAGCAGCTCCTGGGAACTTCGAGGCTCGATGGAGCCTTCTCTGGGGCTCAGACCTGCATGGTGAGGTGCGCAAAATACAGGCGAGGCTGCGGGTGCACTCTGATGGTTCGAGAGGGGCGAAAGGTGGTTTGGATGAAGAGCTCTGACGAGCGGCGGAGAGGGGAACTCTGATGGCTTGATATGGGCGAGATCGAGGTGATTGGAGGGGTGGAGAGTGATGATGGAGCGAAGGGGAAGAAGAAGGAGGTGACAGGTGGTCGGATCGGTACGTGGGACGGCCGGAAAATGGAGGCGGAGCTCAGCTCCGCCATGAGCTTCGATCAGGGATTCACGACGATTAACCCAATCAAACGCAAAACTGCTATCGATCTAAGCTATCCTAAGCTACAGCTACAAGAAAATGGAAGTAGAAGGGGAAGAGGCTCACCGGGGACGTCGAGAAGAACTTCGCGACGGAGCTCCGACGAGGGACGGATCACTTCGATTCTACACCAGATGACTCGAACCCCAGGTCGATTCGACTCCTACTGTCACCAGAAGCACGAGGAGGTAGGGGTTTACGGGTGAAAATGGCGGAAGAAGGATCAAGTTTGAATCGAAGTTGGGGGGTTCCCTTTTGAAGGGTTGACGGCCGGCGTGGAAGACGAGGGTAGAACGCCTCGATCAGTGGTCCTCAGCCCAAGAAATCACTTGGGCGTGATTCACCACTAATCGAGGAGCAAAATCTCAGAAGGCGTCGACACAATTTGGTGCAAGGTCAAGCCTAGAAAATGGCGAGAAGACGAGACAAAACTGCATCTGACAAGTCTAGAGGAGGAGGTCAGACAGTTGACCGAGGTCAACTGTTAGACCAACCTTGTTGGTCCACGTGGACCAACCAGGAAAAATCCTCTAAAAATTATTTCAAAAATCGAAATAAAATAGTAAATTATTTTATTTAATTATTGTTATAAAATAAAAAATGCTTATAATTTTATAAATTATTTTGTGGTAATTTTTATTTATTTTTATTAGGTATATTATACAAGTTGTCTTTTTAACCCTATATAGGTACATATACCTATGTATCTTATTACTTTATTTTTTTGTGTATTTTAATTTTATTATTTTTATTTATTATTTTCTAAAATTATAGAATACTTTTATATACACAAATATATTTTTATTTTATTTTTCTGATGTGTTTTGTATATTAAATAAATTATAAGTATGTATTATGTAGGTATAAGTACAGGTGTAATACCTGTGTATTTTATATGTATTTATTTTTATTTTGAGTTTTATTTGGGTTTTTATTCCTGTTTTAATGTACATAATTATTATAAATAAGATTCACAAAATTATACAAATATAATAATGCAAAAGTAATGATTAAAGAATAAATTGAATATTTTAACTTGTACAGGTATACAATGTGGGTCCAAAACTCAACTTTCAAACCGTAGCTCCGCCAAATGCGAAACCACCACCATTAAATAGATTATTTTATTCTATATACAATTAAAGGCGAGTTTGATGCATTTGGAGTTTTCATTTGTAAGAAACATGTCTGGGAAGTTGGGATTCTGGATTTTTATTCAGACCATAACTTTTTATCTGTACATTATTTTTCAGTGAAATCAATTTTGTATTTTTCTATATAAGAATATCTACAACTTTCATGTACAAAGTTTCTTTATTTGATGCACAAAAAGTGGAACCAAAAATAGGTCCCAAAATGAATAAAGAATGAATTAATAAATATAGGTCTTTGGCCCTTATCTCCCCCTACTTTATTCCTTGTCGACCTATTCATCAAGATGCCTAGGTCTCGGGGTTTCGGGTCATAAAATATTTACAATATTTTATTCTTTTTCTTTTCTTTTCTTTATTCTATAATTTTGGCAATAAAAACAGTATTTTATACACTTTTTACACACATATGCATGAATGCTAAATTACTCTATTTAATGCTAATTTCAGGCATTTTGCTAGGGTTTGTTAGGCCAAAATGATAGAATAAAGATGATGAAATGTGGATTCATCATCCCCCTATACTTTACCTTTGCTAGTCCCTAGCAAACACTTATGCAATAAGTGCAAAAAGAAAAAGAAAGAAAAGAAAAAGAAGAACTTGGATTTTATTTGATCATCAAACTTGTCTTCGCAAAATCAAAGTTTGGAGCTTAAGTCGGTCCTTTGGAACTTTAGTGCGGGCGGAACCTTAATGAGAACCGAACTTGAAATCCAACAGTCCTTGAGAATCCCGAAACTCTGTCCAAGTCTCCTCAATAGCCAGGTCAGAAATACTTCAACTCATACGCAAACTCTTACGACTATGAATCTGACTCGTACAGTGTAAGTGATAGTGGCTCTCCCCAACTAGAATGACAAAGAGACTGACTTCTCCAGTACGACAACCCAATGATTCCCCAATCCAATAACTCCATCCTCGAGGAGCGGGGTATTCCCTTCTAAGTTCAAGTGGCAACCAACTCAAGAGGAGGGGGTGAAGAGAAGAATGGACGGTAGCCAGTGTAGCTACCTATCCTGGG
The DNA here is from genome assembly GCA_037367405.1 of Ottelia alismoides. Lineage (NCBI taxonomy): Eukaryota > Viridiplantae > Streptophyta > Magnoliopsida > Alismatales > Hydrocharitaceae > Ottelia > Ottelia alismoides. Next base: position 202,808 of record JAZKJV010005074.1, on the reverse strand, counting down.
ATGCAAGACCAGTGTAGTCAAGTCATCCTGCTGCAGACTCACATATTTGACTTTGGAATTCAAGCTTGCTTATTGACTTTACAACATTTGTACATACTTGCAGGCTTTTTATTTTTGTACATGCTTGAACACATTTTTTTGAATACTATATACATCAGCATTTACATAAGGAGTTTTCCTCTTGAGCCAGTAGACTATCCCTCTTTTGAAGCTTTATTGCAACCCACAGCCTCCTGTCTTTAGACTTCCTAATCACTGGACGGGTTGGGGTGCACTTCCCTCCCTAGAGGAGGACAAATGTTTCCACTTGTGTGCATCTCATACCGGCAAATCCAATCCCTCACCACTCCAACTGAGTTGAGCCATGTGAAAGGTGCAGGTGTCCAAGTTAGGTCATTATCACAAGGGTCGTGCGTGTGCTCCGAAATACTCTACTTAGGCAGTCAAGAATCCATTGAACCAAGTCCCGTGATCCTCAAAGAATTAAGTCGACTAGACCTGCAGTACCTCAAACCCAGTTCCTATAAGGTTCCTGTTATTAGGTAGATTTTAAGGTCCAATCAAGTTCCAATCTCCGGATTTTACTTAGACTTGTTCAACCATCAAAATCAATCCGAAAAATGCGAATGCTATGCAAATGCGATATAGAAAATATTTTTGTGATGCAATTTTTCAAGATTTTGAACTTTTTATGGCTTTTTGAAAGATGATGCATGCATTTTTGTATTTTTCAGAAAGATTTTTCAAATGTTTTTGGATTTTAATTTTTGCAAATGTTTTTGGGATTTTTGAAAACAAAAAGTTTTTGGCTGAAAACTAGGTGAAAAATATGTACACGGGAGTGCTTCTTATATTTACAAGAGATGGATTTTAAGAATTTACAAGGGTAAGTGATCAATTTTATACATACAGATAGTGGATTTTTGGTGTGATGCATAAATTCCTCAAACTTATTTGACACAAGCTTTTCACACAATTTTTGAAAACTATAGTCCAAAATAGTTTTTACAAACATTTTACAAACATGTACACACATTTGAAAATCATTTTGCAAAGGCTTTCAAAACAGTATATATAGGTTTTTCAAATATTTTTGCAATCATTTTTCATACCCTTTGCAAATCATTTTTCAAACATTTTATTTCACACAAAGAAAAGAGATTTTACAAAACACACATTGTCACAAAGGTTGAAAACATGTAACAAAATATTTTCAAAATAGTTTTCAATAAATGTTTACAAAAGGTTTTCAAACTATTTTTCAAACATTTTGCAAAAAACACTTTTACCTGATTTATTAATCAGAAGATACAAAAGAATTTGAGGAACAAAACACCTTTTTGTTAAGGTTTTTAATGAATTTTAATGAATGATTAGCCATATTATTAGGAAAATACGAAAGTACGAGTTATGGCTAAAGTATATACATAGTATATACGACCCCTCTATACTTAGCTTGAGCTATGTCCTCATAGATCAGAGAGAAAAGAGAAGACATAACTCGTACTGAGCATTGGAAAATCTAAAGAATAAAGGAATACAGAGATGAATAAACGAATGAGAAGTTGACCGTCCCCCCTATACTTAGGATCAAATAATCCTAAGTATAGCAGACTGTACACAAAGCAGGGAGGGTCAAGGGTGGGAATGAACAGATCGTACTCGGGTTGTCTCCCCCTATACTTAGGGTAAGATATCCCTAAGTATAGACAAGAAGAGGAGACAATGGAGAGGATCGAGATAAATGAAAAACTCGGGGCGCACACCCCCCTATACTTAGGACAAAGTACGTCCTAAGTATGGAAAACTGTCTACAAGGGCGGCACCTTTTTGATACAAAAAGAAGATAGAAAAGGAAAAGAAGAAAAGAAGAGAAGGGATGAAAGTGGATATGAGAAACTCGGGATGCGCATCCCCCCTATACTTAGGATAGAGTACATCCTAAGTGTAGCAATGATGAAAGGGATGGTATCAATTCGGTAGAAGAGGATAAAAGAGATTGAAAAGAAGAAAAGAAGAAAAAGAAAAGGACGAAAAATCATTCAAAAATGTTTTGTTGTGCTTCGCTTTTCTCTGCCTCTTTGGAGATATTCAGCTCCTCCTCATAGATTACTTGAACTGAGTCAATGAAAGCCATGAATGTATCATGTTCAAGGTATGGCTTCAGAAGCTGTCCATTGACTACAAATGGTTGTGCGTCAGCTGATAGATTGGATATCAATACACTTCCGTTGTCACGCACCTGCCTAACCAAAAACGACCCAGTCCATTTGCTCTTCAATTTGCCTGGAAAAATCTTCAATTTCGCATCGAACAACCACACCTTCTGACCTGGATCAAAGGACTTGCGACGGATATGCTTGTCATCCCATGTTTTGACCTTTTCCTTGTACATCAGGCTGTTGTCATATGCATAATCTCTGAATTCCAGTAATCTGTTCAGATCCAGTTTTCTGTTCTTTCATGCCTGCTTGGAGTCCAAATTACAGATGTTAATGGCCCAAAAGGATTTGTGAATTAGTTCGATGGGCAAATGGCATGGCTTGCCATATACCAGGCGGTAGGGAGACATTCCCAAGGGTGACTTGTACGTTGTTCTATAAGCCCAAAGAACGGAATCAAGCAGCTGAGACCAGTTCTTGCGATCCGGACGCACAAGCTTCTGTAGGATTGTCTTGATCTCCCTGTTTGAACATTCAGCTAAGCCATTGGACTGCGGGTGGTAGGGTGAAGCAATATGATGTTCAATGCAGAATTCTTGGGTCAGCTTCTTCACCTCTCTGTTTATGAAATGACTACCCCCGTCAGATATGAGAATCTTGGGAATCCCGAACCGTGCTATGATGTGATCTCTCAAGAATCGACAGACAGCCCTACTGTCAGCGGCTCGGACGGGAATAGCCTCCACCCATCGACTTACATAATCGACAGCAAGCAGAATATATTCATAACCCTGACTGTTAGGAAACGGGCCCATAAAGTCGATGCCCCATGCGTCAAAGACGTCTGAGATCTGAATGTACTTCAGAGGCATCGTATCTCTAATTCCTATGGTTCCACCCATCTTCTGGCAGTCAGTGCAACATTTGACATACTCATCTGCATCTTTGAATAATGAAGGCCACCAGAGGCCACTTTGAAGAACTTTTGTTGTCATCCGTTTGCCTGAATGATGTCCTCAAGAATCTTGTTCATGACATAAAGCGAGGACACTTGGAACTTCCTCCTGAGGAATGCACCTTCTCCAGATACAATCTGCTCCCTCACGAAACAAATATGGATCTTCCCACTGGTAGAAATGGATTTTAGACAAGAACCTGTCTATTTTCAATTTAGGCCAGTCCTGTGGAATTTTCTTGGCAGCCAGGTAGTTCACTATGTCTGCATACCAAGGAAGTGAGGCGACAGACAGAATTGCCTCATCTGGAAAGGTCTCAGTGATCGACTGCAGGTTCAGCTCAGGAGACTCTAGTTCAGGAAGTCTTGACAGATGATCGGCCACTACATTCTTTACCCCAGGTTTATCTTTGATTTCTAAGTCAAATTCCTGGAGGAGAAGGATCCACCGAATGAGACGTGGTTTGGCGTCCTTCTTCTGCTGTAAGTACCGAATGGCCGAATGATCAGTGTAAATGATTACTTTGGACCCAAGGAGGTATGATCTGAACTTTTCCAAGGCAAAGACTACCGCTAGCAGCTCCTTTTCAGTGACAGTGTAGTTTTTCTGAGCTTCATCGAGTGTTCGGCTAGCGTAGTGAATCACAAATGGTACATTATCTTTCCTCTGTCCCAGTACAGCTCTGATGGCATAATCTGACGCGCCGGTCATGATCTCGAAAGGCTGAGTCCAAATCGGTGGCTGTAAGACAGGGGCCTGAGTGATGAGCTCTTTCAACTAATTAAAGGAAAGGAGCACACGGTCATCTACAATGAATTCATTGTCCTTGCCGAGCAACTCAGTCAACGGTCTGGCCAGTTTACTGAAATCTTTGATGAAACGTCGGTAAAAACCAACATGGCCCAAGAATGACCGAACTTGCTTGATGTTTGTAGGTGGCTCAAGTTTGGAAATCACATCCACCTTGGCTGGGTCAACCTCCATTCCACACTTAGAAACAATGTGGCCCAGCACAATTCCTTCGGTCACCATGAAGTTACTCTTCTCCCACGAGAGCACAAGATTGACTTCGCAGCACCTTCGTAGGACTCGGTCTAAATACTCCAGGCATTGGTCGAATGAATCTCCGTAGACCGAAAAATTGTCCATAAAGACCTCGGGAAAGTTGCCCACCATATAGGCAAAAACTGCAAGCATACACCTCTGAAATGTGGCTGGGTCATTGCAAAGACCGAACGGCACCCGTCTGAAGGCATATGTGCCAAAAGGACAGGTGAACGTGGTCTTCTCTTGATCTTCAGGGGCAATAGCAACTTGATTATACCCAGAGTATCCATCCAAGAAGCAGAAATATTCCTTCGCGGCCAATCTCTCCAAGATCTGGTCTATGAAGGGTAGAGGAAAATGATCCTTCTTGGTAGCGAGATTAAGCCTTCTGTAGTCCACGCATACTCGCCAAGAAGTGGGTACTCTAGTTGCGATCTCCTTTCCTTTGTCATTCTTTATAATGGTGATCCCTGATTTCTTGGGCACAACATGCAGAGGGCTCACCCATTTGCTGTCGGAGATGGGATAGATGAATCCCGCATCACACCATTTCTGGATCTCTTTCATAACGACCTCCCGCAGGTTCGGATTTAATCTTCTCTGCAGTTCTCGAGAGGGCCTGCAATCTTCTTCCAGAAAGATGCGGTGCGAGCAGAGTGACGGATTGATCCCATGGAGATCAGAAGTTCGCCAGCCTATCTCCTTGCGGTTGCGTTCAAGAACCTGCATCAGACGAGATTCTTGGTCTTCGGTCAGATGGGCATTGATGATGACCGGGTACATATTGGGTTCTCCTGTAAGGAAGGCATACTTCATATTGGAGGGCAAAGGTTTTAGCTCTGGTGGGGTCTGAGCTGCTTCAGCAATGACTTCAGCTATTAGTGCAGGTGGTGATTCTTTCAACTGTTCGGTGTCCACCATAATCGGTTCTTCTCTCAAATCATGACAGAATTCCTCGATGATGTCCTCTTCATCAGAAAATTCTTCAAACTTTTGCTCTTGGTTCTGAAGGCACATCAGCCCCACGGCAGTATCTTGCACCACATCAGCAAACTCCTCATCCTGATTGATAGGGGGAAATTCGACCGTGGTCTCCACTTCCTCCTCGGGGCAGAGGAATTCATGGATCTCATTGTCCTCCAGAAATAAATTGGTATCTTGAATCTCTGCTAGATAGTCGCAGTCGTTAGCGTACTCAATTACCCTTGCACATGATGTAGATGTCTGCTCGGCATGTGTTCCCTCAGACAGGGTCTCTACTCTGATTATTTCATTGTCAGCGCCAAAAGTGATTTCTCCTGTCCCATAATTCACTACTGCGTTTGATGTCCGCAGAAATGGTCTTCCGAGTATGATCGGGGTAAGGAGCAATGGAGAAAGGACGCCCATATCTAAGACCACAAAATCGGTCGGGAATGACTTCCCCTGAACCGTAACAATCACGTCCTCCAATAGGCCTCTAGGCCGCTTGACTGACTTGTCTGCGAACTGCAGAATCATCTTTGTAGGCTTGAGAGGTCCTAGCCTAAACTCCGTGAGTAGCGAGGCTGGCATCAAATTGACAGAAGACCCACTGTCGAGAAGTGTTCGCTTGAACTCTTGATTAAACATCTGGCAATGTACAAGAGGTGCTCCCATATCGGGCTTTTTATCCGGGAGGTTGCTGATGGCATTCACGGTGGCCATTGTGAGGATATGCTTTTCGGACTTGCCACCCTTGCTTCTCGAATTGTGGGGGTGCGGCCTGCGCTTGGTCGTGCATGCCTCTTTTAATCCTTTCTTCACGGCTGGCATGTACTCAAGAGCTTTCATCAATGGCATATTCAGCACCAAATTCTGAATGATTTCTATGATGGTAGGATCAGACAAAGCATTTTTCAAATTTTTCATTTTTTTGTGTTTTTTATTGCTTCTGGAAAAGGAATATTTACAAAATCTTCAACAATTTCATTCAAAATAGTGTCCATATTGTTGTTTACAGGTAGATGGCAAAAAGGAATGGATTCATCTACAATTTGTGGACCAAAAATGAGAGGCTCGGTTTCTTGTGCTGGTGTTGGACTCGCTGCAGGTGTAGTGCTCCTCCTATCAGGAACTGGCTGTGAGGCAGGTGCAGGCGTCTCCAATGCTGGCTGTTCTCCACCGAGGTTGCTGTTATCTTTTTGTGTTTTTCTATTTTCTTCATTTTTTGTGATTTTTTGAATGCTGGTGCTGCTCCCAAAATACTGCCCGGCCCTGGTGTTGGTTGAACTGACGATTCCCCGTCAGATGCAAGATGCTTTCCCTTCGCAGTCGCCGATGGCTGGAGTGTCCTACCGCTCCTGAGAGTAACAGCATTAGATAAAAAACAATTTAATTCACTAGATTCGGGTTGGACATTACCGGATACCTGCTCCTTGCGTCGGAAGTTGTTCGGGTTGGCTTCGACCTGGGCTGGTATGGCAGTCTTGGCTGTCGTCAGGTCGTCGATCTTCTGGTTCATCTCAGCCATGTTCTTCATTAACTGTTCTAAACAAGCCATGGCCGGATTGACCGGCACAATCTCAGAGGAGTCCCCCTGCTGGGGTCTAGAATGCTGGTATGGCGGCTGAGATTGTGACTGATAACCTTGTGAAAATTGGTGAGGAGGAGGGTTAGAGGAATGTTGATTGAATTGCACAACCGGATGTTGGTGATATCCCTGTCCGCGATATCCGGACAGCTGAGGACCGTGCTGGTAATTCTGCTTCCAGGTGTTTCCCTGGGATGGAGGCTGATACTGGTAGGAGGGCTGGAAAGGTCTCCCACACTGCTGCTGGTGGTGATAAGGCCTGTTGCCCATTTTCTGACCCTGAGGTTGTCCCTGAGGACGGGTCAGTTGTGCTTCATTGTTCCATACGCCATTGATCTCCTGAATCAGTGGCGGGGGTGGAGAGAACTGCTCAGAATAAACTGGCTGGGACTCAGGTTGGTATACAACCATCTGTGTCTGGGGCTGCGGTTGCTGCTCTGGAACTTGTACGTAGTACACGTGCTGGACAGGCTGGAGTTGTGGTGGAGTCGGCTGCGGGTTTTGTTGCATTGTAGGCTCCTTCTTCTCAGCATTCGGCTCGACAGACGTAGACACAGCGTTGCACATGTTTGCATTCAATGCACGCACGAGCTGCTCCAGCTGTTGGGAAATCTGGTCGAGCTTTTCCAGACCCTGGGTCCTCTTCTCAATGACTGCCAATTTTTCGAGGTCCTGTGACCTCTTTTCAATGATATCCACCTTGGACAAGTGGCTCCCAATGATGCTCAGGTTGGAGCTCTCATCCTTGTCTTCGGTGTGAGAAGCCATGTTCACTGGCTTGCTGATGGCGGTTGGTGGCTTCATGTATACTCTGGACGAGGATTGGGCGGCTTCTCCTTCAGCCATTTCTTCGAAGACGTTCCATACCACGTCCTCGTCCTTGTTGAAATGTGAACCGCCGCAAGCAGCATCTACAAGCTTTTGGCTCTCAAATGATAGCCCCCCAAAGACGTGTTGTACGAGATTGGTCTTTGGAATGTCATGGTGGGGGCACTTCTCCTGAAGATCTTTGAACCTTTCCCACGCTTCATGGATGGTATCGTGGGGCTGCTGGCAGAAACTGGAGATCCGGGCGCGCATCTGATTCAATCGCCCGAGAGGATAGAATTTGTGGAGAAATGCGGACTTCAGTTCCTCCCAGGTCGTAACGACCTTCCCAAGATGGTCAACCCAATATAGGGCCTTGTCTTGAAGGTTGAAGGGGAACGCGGTCATCTTGACTACCCCCAGAGGGATTCCAGGGTAGTGAGCAGTGGAACAGATGCGGCTAAACTTCTTGAGAAAGATATATGGTTCCTCAGTGGTGTTCCTGTGGAATGTGGGAAGTAGCGACAGAAATTGCAGCTTCAGCTCGAAGTGGGCATGCATACGTGGAACATGAATCCACTCAGTGATGCGTCCTGCTCCTGGGTTGTATGTCTCGTTGAGTGTAGGCTTTGGTTGCGGTGGATCTTCTTCTGTTGCTTCAAATTCGGGTCCCACTGAAAACTCATCTCTGACTTCATGGAAATTAGGATCGTAGTTCGGATCATCCTCTCGTCGGTCGTCTCTTGCGTCGGCCCTCCTCCTCAGATCGTTCAGCATATCTTGGAAGGCGGTCTGGGCCAGGGCCTTATTAGTCAGCTACTACTGAATGGCTTGGATGGAAGCCAGCAGCTGACTGTTAACCTCGCCTTGCGTTGTGTACTGCCCTTCCCCCGGATTGACTTCTGGTTCAGGTGGGGCCTGTGGTCCTTTTCCTCTTCCTCCTGCCATATCGGATTTTGCTTGATTTGCTGGCCCGGCTCTAAGTCTGCACATGGTAGAATGCCCCGATCAGTTTGAATTGCAGCACCAGATAGTGAGATACGGTCTGTGTCAAGGTCAACACAGAATTTTGTTAAGGACGGCGATGTGTAAGGAGTGAAATCAATTGCCATCCAAAACGGACAGAATTAGGGACGAGAGTGATCCCGGTTTATTGAAAAAGGCAGGGAGTCTGGAGATCGGTCCACGGAGTGTGAACCAGGTTCTCGGGAATTGCCCTGAATTATTGGAGAGGGAGAGCGAATGGATCTGATGTGGGTGCCGACGGAGTCTTGACTAAACTGCCCATTCATCGCCATCTCGGAGATCAAGAGGAAGATCGATGTGGATGAAAGATACGGGGGTCAACAAGAAGCAAATGGAGTGTAAAACAGTAGAAGGTTCACAATGAGCAAGGGTCAACTGGAAGGAAGATAAAATTTGCGCAAAGGCACGATATTTTTGATCTTTGACCTAAATGTAACTAGAAATCAAACACAAAACAAGGGGGTTCACCAACTCAACGCGTGAAGCCGTGAAGGTTCGGCTTTTATCTTTGTAATTTTTATCTTGAATTCAGGAAGTTATCTTTCAACGCGTCCTTAGAGCGCTACGCCTATAGGAGCGAGAGTACTGCCGGAAAAGTATTCCCGTACCTGTCCTCCTCCAGTATAACATGTAGCTTGCGCTTTTTGAGGTCCTTGTAACCCTTCCTGGATCCCTACTCAGCCAAAGAAAAGAGGGATGAAGCCGATAGGCGAAACCGATACTTCGGATCTCGCTCGCAACGGAATCACCCGTGAGCGTGCAAGATCCTACTCAGACGCAGACGGTGAGACAGACACACCCGTGAAGGCGTGGCCTATGCTCGGTACTTCGGACAAGGTCGATGCTCACACAATAGTGAGTCACCAATGGCGACCAAGCCCTACTCGCCTACGTACGATAGTAGCGCCAATACTTCAGAAATCCAGGCGATACACAAGGCAGCCTCAAGCTGGGTTTTAGGCTCTAATCCTTACGAAGCGCTCACCTCACTTGGAAGGAGACCTTCCCATGCAACCTGAATACAAGTGAGGGTGTTACATCCCCAATCAATGAGTCCAATTACCAATTTTATTTAGGTCAAAGTTTTCTTAGCAGTCCCTTTTTTAATTTTTTTGGTGTTATCGCTTCTTTTGAGTGGATTCAAACAAGCGTCTAACAATTTTGTATTTTCTTGATCCTACTTTGTCCAAAAACAGAGGGAGAATAGAGTTGGAAAAGCCGATGCAAGTCGACACCAAGGTGGAAATCTTACCTTTGTGCCTAGATGATGGATGCAAAGTAAGAAGACTTACAGCGAATCCCAGCTCTCTCCATGCGGGATGCAAAGCATAATTTATAAACCTAACTACATGCCGATATGCAAGGCGGAAATCGTCCTAAGACAGGCAACTGCTAGCATGAAGAACCACAAGCTAACCACTAGTCTCCAATCCTAAGGTCCGGTCTAGGCTCACCCCTCCTTCTCTCGACACGTCGAGTTTAGGAGAAGCGCTTGGCGGGATGAGCTCGCGGCACGTGGATCAAAGAAGAGTGAATTAGCTGTTTAATTAAACTAAGTCCAAGCACGAGCTATAGGTACATGCAATTGTTGTTAAGGTGTTTGGACCTAATCTAACCGATCAAGCAATACCTAGGTCTAAGTTCTCAATCCACAAAAGAAATGAAAATGAAAACAAAATCGGAAAATGACTGTCGAAAAACACGAGAAAACCGCGGTGAGCCCCCGGGTGAACAAACACCCGGAAATTAGGCCCGAAGTGTCCGAGTGTCCAAGTCCTGTATTATTACAATTTAAAATAGCTCTCTCTCTCACAAAAATACTAAAAAATCTACTGTCTCTTTCTCTCTCAAGATCTCCTACTCTCTCCCGCCGGCTTGGGTAGAATAGCCGGCTCCTCTTGCCAAGGATACGCAGGATCCCCTAGGCGATCCTCCTTGGTCAGCGGTCCCTCGCAAGAAAACAAAAGAGGTGTCAGACAGTTCAAAATAAATTATGCACAAGAAATAAATAATAAAAAATGGCTAAGTAAATAAAAGACACCAAGGTACTCTACAAGCCGATGCTCCTCGGCAACGGCGCCATTTGAAAAACGATAAGGTGAGAGCCGCTAATTAGTGGTCTGACAAATCAGACTCACTGTCAGTGATGCGACTACTTAAGCCTCCTCGTTCGTCAACAATTAACCCACACAATCAATAAGGCAATCAATAGAAAGGATTAAAATTTATTATACCCTACTACAAATGTATAATGGCAAGCAAGTAGGGGTCGAACACAGGAAACAAGGGTGTAGAGTAAAGACAAAAGTCAAAGCCCTAGGTCTAATAGACTACTTAGCCAATCTAATTTTTTATGGGTTTTTAATTTTATTTATTTTATTTATTTTTTTATTTAATTTGTAATTTTATATTTTGGTTTTTAATTTTCTGATTTTTATAATTTATATTTTATATTTTTTGTTCTTTTTTCAATATTGGAATAAGAAGGCAATATAATAAAAGACAAGCTAAAGTATTTATAAAAATATGCAAAAATAGTCAAAAATTCAGAAATAAAATATTTTTGGTATTTTTATAATTTTTTACTATTTTTGTGATTTTTGGGTATTTTTTAGAATGTTTTTGGTATTTTTAAATAACAAAATAAAGCAAAACAGTGAATAAGCTACTGGCTGGGGATAAAATGGGAATTAAAAATAGCAAACAGCCACCAAAATTTTCTAAATCAATTTTAAAATAAAGATAATAAAATATAGAAGAAACAGGAACTGAGTTTATAATTTTTGGGGTTTTCTACAATTTTTAGATTTTTTTGAAGTTTTTAAGTATTTTTATATTTTTTTGGTTTTTTTTTGAGATTTTTAGGGAATTTTGGACTAACACTAAAATAGGTTAAAATACATAGTAGGGATTTTTTTTGGAATTTTTTAAGGTATTTTAATATTTTTTTGGTATTTTCTAAGCTAGACAATACATAAAAAGCTTGTTTTTGATTTTTAATAAATATTAAAATGCCACAAAAATGAAAAATAAAAATATGGCGTGCAATGACAAGTTGACAGGACCTTAAGTCTATTTTTTGAGAATTTTTGGAATTAAAATTATGCGTGAAATAAATGGATCAAGCACACAAAAATCCTAAGCCTGGCAGGGGTATATATGTAATTATAGAAACATACAGGGTCCTGGGTGCAAATTTCACCAAAAGACACGCGCGAGGCACGTGTTTTGTCATTCACAGGGGCATTTTTGCAAATAATAAAAGCCGGCGGGGCAAACATGCAAATATCCCAAAAACATATTTAATTAACTACGCACAGGGGTATAACTGCAAATATATAAAAACTTAGGACCAAAAGTGTAAAATACCCAAAAAGTCACGAGCCCCAGTCACGTGAGGTGACGTGGCGCGGACTAAAGTGCAAATATAAAAAGTGCGGGGGCCTAAGTGCAATTTTTACAAAAACTTTTAAACTTAAAATGAAAGTTCTCAGACTAAAAATTATATACAAGAAGCACGTGGGTTTAAGATGCAAAATACCCACGGGGGTGATCGTGCGGCCGAGGGAGGTCCACTTATCCACGTGACGTGCTCTGATGGCTCGATGACGCTTCGTCCGGACGGCTAGGATCAGATCTTGGCGGTGCGATCGGACGGTGGTGAGCGGCCAAGATCCAACAGCTGGTGTGGCGCCTGGAGGGTGCTCCTGATCCGACAGCGGGAAGAGGGTCACGAAGAACACCTCCCCCGGTGAGGTTTGGTTGACAATTGAGGCCGACATACGGCCGCTCCGGCCTAGGATCAAGGGCAAAACGATCCTGGGGCCTCTCCGCGTCTGATGGTGGTCTCAAGCGAGGCTGCGACGGTGTGGGGAGCTCGGACAGCGGAGGTGGCCTGGGGAGCAGCTTCTGGGAACTTCGAGGCTCGATGGAGCCTTCTCTGGGGCTCAGACCTGCATGGTGAGGTGCGCAAAATCCAGGCGAGGCTACGGGTGCACTCTGATGGTTCGAGAGGGGCGAAAGGTGGTTTGGATGAAGAGCTCCGACGAGCGGCGGAGAGGGGAGCTCTGATGGCTCGATCTAGGCGAGATCAAGGTGACTGGAGGGGTGGAGCGTGAAGACAGAGCGAAGGAGAAGAAGAAGGAGGTGACAGGTGGTCGGATCAGTACGTGGGACGACCGAAAAATGGAGGCGGAGCTCAGCTCCGCCGTGAGCTTCGATCGGGGATTCACGACGATTAACACAATCAAACGCAAAACTGCTATCGATCTAACCTATCCTAAGCTACAGCTACAAGAAAATGGAAGTAGAAGGGGAAGAGGCTCACCGGGGACGTCGAGAAGAACTTCGTGGCGGAGCTCCGATGAGGGACAGATCACTTCGATTCTACACCAGATGACTCGAACCCCGGGTCGATTCGGCTCCTACTGTCACCAGGAGCACGAGGAGGTAGGGGTTTGCGGGTGAAAATGGCGGAAGAAGGATCAAGTTTGAATCGAAGTTGGGGGGTTCCCTTTTGAAGGGTTGACGGCCGGCGTGGAAGACGAGGGTAGAACGCCTCGATCAGTGGTCCTCAGCCCAAGAAATCACTTGGGCGTGATTCACCACTAATCGAGGAGCAAAATCTCAGAAGGCGTCGACACGATTCGGTGCAAGGTCAAGCCTAGAAAATGGCGAGAAGACGAGACAAAACTGCATCTGACAAGTCTAGAGGAGGAGGTCAGACAGTTGACCGAGGTCAACTGTCAGATCAACCTGGTTGGTCCACGTGGACCAACCAGGAAAAAACCTCTAAAATTTATTTCAAAAATAAAAATAAAATAGTAAATTATTTTATTTAATTATGGTTATAAAATAAAAAATGCTTATGATTTTATAAATTATTTTATGGTATTTTTTATTTATTTTTATTAGGTATATTTTACAAGTTGTCTTTTTAACCCTATATAGGTACATATACCTATGTATTTTATTACTTTATTTTATTTTGTGTATTTTAATTTTATTATTTTTATTTATTATTTTCTAAAATTATAGAATACTTTTATATACATAAATATATTTTTATTTTATTTTTCTGATGTGTTTTGTATATTAAATAAATTATAAGTCTGTATTATGTAGGTATAAGTACAGGTGTAATACCTGTGTATTTTATATGTATTTATTTTTATTTTGAGTTTTATTTGGGTTTTTATTCCTGTTTTAATGTACATAATTATTATAAATAAGATTCACAAAATTAGACAAATATAATAATGCAAAAGTAATGATTAAAGAATAAATTGAATATTTTAAGATGTATAGGTATACAATGTGGGTCCAAAACTCAACTTTCAAACCGTAGCTCTGCCAAATGCGAAACCACCATCATTAAATAGATTATTTTATTCTATATACAATTAAAGGTGAGTTTGCTGCATTTGGAGTTTTCATTTGTAAGATACAGGTCTGGGAAGTTGGGATTCTGGATTTTTATTCAGACCATAACTTTTTATCTGTACATTATTTTTCAGTGAAATCAATTTTGTATTTTTCTATATAAGAATATCTACAACTTTCATGTACAAAGTTTCTTTATTTGATGTACAAAAAGTGGAACCAAAAATAGGTCCCAAAATGAATAAAGAATGGATTAATAAATATAGGTCTTTGGCCCTTATCTCCCCCTACTTTATTCCTTGTTGACCTATTCATCAAGATGCCTAGGTCTCGGGGTTTCGGGTCATAAAATATTTACAATATTTTATTCTTTTTCTTTTCTTTTCTTTATTCTGTAATTTTGGCAATAAAAACAGTATTTTACACACTTTTTACACACATATGCATGAATGCTAAATTACTCTATTTAATGCTAATTTCAGGCATTTTGCTAGGGTTTTTGAGGTCAAAATGATAGAATAGAGATGATGAAATGTGGATTCATCAGATAGTTTATTTCAATTCTGCGCGGATCACTTGCATGTAGAGTGCTGGCGACAAGGTACGCATCTCTAACCCCTGCATGCATCATTGTTTTTAATCATGCATTGGCATTTCCGATCTCCTTCCTTGTTTTCACTCACATAAGTTAAAAAGGAAATTGGACACTCGGTAGGCGATTCGTTGAAAATATTTTAACCAAGTGATAACTGCTAAAATCGGGACTGCTAAAGAAAACTCGACCCTAAAAAAATACAAGGAAAAGTCTTTGTTTTGGAAAGAGGAATCCCCTCATTGTTTGGTTTTTTGAGTGAGAGAGCGGCCTGCACACTAGGATAGAACCACACTCGAACTCTTCTCATACTTCTATCTTGGGTTAGTCGTTCTCTAGTGAGGATCTCTCTGATAGACAATAAAGCGGCACGTGACGTCCTTAACAGATTGAATTGATCGGGTAGCCGGTGAACGATCCGCAATTCATACTGGTTGGGAAAGATCTAACTTTGGGATTGGGCCAGACTCCTGAGAGTATTGGGTTCCTAACAGCTCGCTCTAACCACTCTGATATATTGTATTCTCACCAAACTCTAAAGATAATTGACCGAACCTTCACGGTCTTCACTTTGAGTTGAGTTGGTGAACTGGGGGTTTGTATTGTGTTTGATTGCTTGTGTGCTTGCTAGATCTTTCTGTGCATTTGCACCTTTTTTCTCCATATCTTTTGACTTGGCCCTTGTGCTCTCCCGATCCCGCCTTTTGTTTCGGAGATGGCTGACTGGAGTTATTTTAATTCGATCTTCGTGGATACTCGTACTCTCCAGACGATCCACCTTCCTTTTTCCAGGAGTACTTTCCTCCTGATTTTTGTGCATATCCGTCTACCCCATTATTTCAGGAATCGGAGGACTTTGATTTTCACCCGCACTCATTCAACCCACCCGATCATGGGATTTTGGAGTCACCTTTCATGATTTCAATACTTAAGACCTTGAGCAAGATGATGGAGCATATGAATTCGAGGATTAGCAATCTATTTATTATAAATGAGAGCCAGAACGCTGCTCCACTATTTGAGGTATGGATTCATTTGAGGATAATCTTGAAAGCTACCAATCGCCCAAAATACAAAAAAATTAGAAAAATTTAAAAATCCAAAAAGATATGGGAGACACATTATTGATTCATTTTGTGAGGAGAGGTCCCAAATGTCCGATCATTTACCCACAAATATATCCACCACATGTCCCGATCTTGACCCCGAGGATTCCATTATACATATTGCTCTTGGCAATCCTCGTGTAAATGCTAATTCCGACCTCCTCCCTTGTATGGATGAGGTCCAAAAATTCAAAAAAACGTTGACTGAACCCGAAGTGATGGTCACCCTTCATGAGATCATTAAAGCCCCACTTCAACAGGCCATGACAGATTTATCTACTCCTCAACACAAGAAGAGAAAGCGAAGGAGAAGAATTGAGCGTCACATCTTGATCATGGCCACTGCCTACGCCATCTCTCCCCGTCCGTATTTTAAGAAAGGGAATACTACCACACCTCTTGTGAGTTGCTCCATATCTGACTATTCTTGTGTTAATGCTCTCGTTAATGGTGGTTCATCAATCAATAAAATACCCTTCTCTGTTGTACAGTGTCTTCATCTTGGACCTCTCAAGAAAATCAGGATGATAGTTCAATTTGCTGATGGATCTATCAAGAGGCCAAATGTATTTTAAAAAACGTTGTCATTCTTATTCAGGGCATGAATTTCACTTCGGATTTTATTATAATGCCTGTGGAGACCTCCACCCTTGTAGAGCACCCTCCAATCATCCTGGGACGGCCTTTCCTCGCCTCTGCGGGAGCCGTTATTGATTATAGTTCAGGAGAGATTCGCTTCTGTTCTGATATAGGGAGCGATGTGTTGATCACTACACCCACTACTGACCAGAGATCTGCATCCCATGAGAGCCTACCCGTGTTAGCCAACCCCAAGGAATTTGACCTCGATGATAATATTAGAGATTCTTGTTATATGTTGGATGATAATGAAACCCAAGAATTCCTCTTAAAGGAGGAAGACTCGGAAAGCATAAACCTTGGAGTTCCCCCTTCTGGTATGTGGCGATGCATTGATGACATCCGCGGAATTTACACGATACACACCTTAGAGCGGAAGGCAGAATCTGAGACTAGACAGGACGGACATGATTCGACTACTTCCACTGATGAGTCCATTCTTGTTCACCCTGATTTAGATGAGACCGATCAGACCAAATTTAATTTAATTGCTTTTATAAAAGAATTTGGGCCTTTTGATAAAGATGATGATCCAGTAGAGGCTCGCCAGGCTGAAATTGATCCCACTTTTTTCTGATAATGATTTCAAGCCATTTTACTTTGATGTTTGCGAGACTTCCCAGGTAGGACATGACCACACTACTTCCAATAACAAGTTTAGGCCTGCACAATATGAAACCACTGAGGATACATTCTTGGTCGATCCTACTCAGTTTATGTCTCATGATGATCCCAATATCGACCTACACCTTGTAAAATCCATACCTCAACGGTCCCGTAAGAATGTTCGCTTTCGACCTTCTTTACCTTTGTACATCCACTCCTCTTGTATATCCTTTCGTTTCACTCTTTCTCCTCTCGTTTTGTCATTCACTCCTTTTCCGTGTGTGTATATATGTTATACTTAGGATGTGCTTTATCCTAAGTATAGGGGGGTGAATGATTTGTGTTGTTCATATTCGTCCTTTTCATCACTCTTGTTGTTGCCTATACTTAGGGATACTCTACACTAAGTATAGGGGGGTAATGTTGTTCATATCGTGTCTTTTTATTTTTGAGTCTGTACATTCTCTTCATCGATTTTCCCCTTTTGTACACTCTACTATACTTAGGATTACTTGATCCTAAGTATAGGGGGGATCACCAACTTCTCTTCTTTTTATCTTTCCTTTGAGTCGTTATAGCATAGGAATCTTTTCACTTTTCTATATTTAGCACGAGTTATGTCTTCCTTTTTCGCTCTCTGATCACTATGAGGACATAGTTCAAGCTAAGTATAGGGGGTGTTGTATATATTGTATATATACTTTATACATAACTCGTACTTTTAAATACATTTATTTGGGGGTTATGTGTATAATTTTCTAAAATCCACATTTGTAAAAAAACACAAAAAAAACAACAACAAACAAAAATAAAAAAACAACAAAAAAACAACAAAAAATAAAAAAATAAAACAAAACAAAAACACAAAACAAAAACACAGAAAAATAAAATAACAAAAAAAATTTGTACATTTTTCTACTAACCTTTTTTTTCTTTCTTTAAAAAAACTACAAAACCAAAAATCTATAAAAACTTGCATAATTAAAAAAAACCTTTTCTTTTACATCTGCATTTTTCTCCAAAAAAAATCCATAAAAGTTCAAAATTAGAAAATTGTTAAAAAATGCTCTTTTCACATGTGCATCATTTCTTTTCAAAAAAATCTCTTTACATTGTTCATATTTTCTTGCATTTGCATTTTTCAGGATAGTATTGACATTTAAACTATGTCTGGAATAAAATTGATGAATGGAGCTTAGTTGGACCTTAATCCACCTAATTCTCAGAGGAACTCTGAGAAATAGGATTTTAGAAGCTTCAGGTCCTTGACTTAATTCTTTAAGTTCCACATGACAATGTGCAGCGTTTGACTCTTAGTGTCTAACATGGTCTCTTCATTCTGGGTACAACTCTGATATAGGGAATTAATTTGTACTCTCGCACTATCTACTTAGCTTAAATCATATGGGATGTCGGAAGTCTATGTGAGTTTCTTTTCTGGTAGCGTGGAAATATAAAGATCGGAGTACGAGTTGAAATAAAGCTTCGGAAAAGGGATGGACGGCTGGGCACAATTTTTTTCTAAGACCCCAAAACATGTACGGAAACGAAAAGATTCTATATCTGTAGGGGCACAACAAGATCCAAGCAAACCAGCAAGAATCCAAATACAAAGAACCCACTAACAAATAAATATATGACCAAAAAGGTCCAAGCTTCAAGAAAACCTGCAGATCTTGGTGGAGACTCGGCTACACTGGCCAGCTTCACACGGAGAGTTGACTACACTGGACACCCTCCAGTTCTTTTCTCCTTCTTCTAACTTCTCCCCAAATTCGATTGTGAACACAGCGCGACAGACCTTAGAAAGAAATACCTGACTCCCCGAGGACGAGTTACTAGAGAGGGGATTTGCATGGTAGTCCGACATTCTGGATGGGAAGAGCTAAAACCTTTCACACACATGGGTCGATTGTTCAATGTTCATAGGGTGTGCTTTGGGAAGAGTATTGATTTAAGATGACTTCTGAGCCTAAACTGTAACAATGATGTGTAGAACTTGAAGGCTATCGATTTTTAAAATTCTAAGTCTCACAGAAGTTCCGACACACTAATAATCCAAAGGTCCGACGGAGCTCCAAACTACAATTTTATAAAGATAAGTTTAATACTCAATATTGTCCTACTTTCTTTATTTCCCCTTTCTTTTTCTTTTTCTTCACTTATTCTTTCAAATAAGTGTTTGCTAAGGGACTAGCAAAGGTAAAGCATAGGGGGATGATGAATCTACGATTCATCATCTTTATTCATTTATTTTAGCTTAAAAACCCTTATAAAACACCCGCATAAAACACTAACTCCATATTCTTACTAACTTGCATCTCTGTGTAAATATTGTACACTTCTTACTAATTTTAACCTAAAATAAATAAACAAAGAAAGAAAGGAAAAAAAGAAAAAAAGAAAAAAAGGAAGGCTGTATACAGGCTGACCCAAACCCCGAGAGAATGTCAAGTCTTGACCTGATCAACCAGGAATAAAGTAGGGGGATAGGGTCCTTAAGCTGAAAATCCAAAAAAAATGTGTGTGTGTTGTTGTAAATACTTCTCACTTATTTTGTGTATATTTGTATAAATCTGACACTAATCTATTTGTACCTTAATTGACCTCAAATCAAATAACTTTTAAAACCAAAGTTGTAAATAAAAATGTCTTCTAATTAATACAAATAATTGCATAATTAAATCATGTACAGAATAAAAGCAACCACACTTGGAAAAAGCCACTAAGCACTAATTGAAAGACCAATTCCGGCTCCATATGAACTCAAATTGAACCAATCTCACTTCCATAGGATTCTAAATTAAATTATCTTTAAAATAGTTGTGATTTCATAATTTTTGGAGTTACGAGTAAAAAGTTGATTTTCTGGGGTGGTTTGTGTAATTTTCCCATGTATTTTGTAAATATTGTAGTTGTATATATTTGTAAATTATCCTTACTAATTATTAAAAATTAAAAGTAAAAGTAAAAAATTAAATTTTTTTAAACAAAAAAGCTAATTTCCTCAATTACCCTTTTTATAATGTCATATACGTATATAGTATATGTATATAGTTGCTATTTTTAATTAACTAAAATAAAAAATAAAAAACCATTTTTTAATTCAAATAAATAAAGTTACAAAAAATCAAAAAAAAAAGCTAATTTTTTAAATAATTTTATCTCTTTTTATCTTTATCTTATTTCAATTTTCATCTCTCTTATCTCTTCCACCAAAAAATTCAAAAATTCAAAAATTCAAATTTCATCTCTATCTTTTCTATTTATATGGCTCTTTCTCCCTAATTCCAGCTTTATCAATCTTTAGAGAGAGGAGCCTGATCTGCAAGAGAAATTTTCATTGATAAAGTTTCCTAGTCCCCAAGCCGTCCGGTGACAGCGAGTCGGCCTTGTCGAGGCGATCACGGTCAATTTCCGCTCCTAAGGTGAGATCCACATTTTTCTTATTTTTATCTAGGTTAATCGTAGTTTATTTCGTCACTTTTTAATTCCATTGTCATTTTATTTCTCTAGGTGTTAAAAAGAAAGAAATTTATCACGATTTTGATCTGCTTTGATCCGAATTTTCATCTCACTTTCTCAATCTCCACGCATTCTATTCTATCTTTCACGATCTCTCAACTCCGACCATTCACAATGGTCAGAGAATCAGATTCGATCCTTTCATTTTCGATGGATCCATGTTCATTTTCCAATTTGTAAATAAATAAAAAAAATAAAAAAACCATTTGTTTTCTTTATCTCTCACATTTGTTTTGCAGGATAGTTAAAAAAATTAAAAAAAAATATTTCTGTTTACATTTCCTATAAAAAAATAAAAAACATTTTTTCTTTATTATTCATTCATGTTTACATTTACAAAATAAAAAAATAAAAAATATAGAAACAGGCAGCGGGGTCGTCACCCCCCGCTGCCATCCTTCGCCTCCTGCCACGTCCAGGTCGCGCCTCCGCGCCGTACTCCGCACGCGGGCCGCTCCCGCTCCAGTCCGCCGACCACTGCCACCATCCTCGGCACCGTTCTCTGCAAACGTGTCCACCCTACTCGTTGTACCACCCAGCACAGCCCCCCTGGGCGCGATCCTCCGACCGCCTGACAACGCACTAGCAGAGCCCGTCTGCGCGTAGCCGCTCACGCGCCCGAGTCGTGCCTGACTCCTCCATCACCGCCTGGAGGCCTTCCCACAGCGCATCCAACTGGCCTCTGCCTTCGGCCGCCCCTCCACTCCAGGCACGCATGCGGCCTCGCCGCCCGCGTCCTCTGTTCTTAACGCCGCCTCCGACCACCGTGATCCGTCCGCCCCCGCCGCGTGCCCCCTTCAGCCGCGCCTCGCACGACGCCATCGCGCATCGTCCTCCACTAGCCGCGGCAACCTCTGCCAGATCATCACCGCGCGCCTCCGCGTGCAACGCTGCCAAACGTAGCTAGAGCGCATCCTCTCGACTGCCAGAACCGCAGCCCTTGCTTGGAGTAGAAAGCAAGGGGTGGCGGCGTACGCACCCCCTAGGCTCCAACTTGAAGAAGGCGACGCCCCCTCTCCTTGTGATTGAAGAAATAAAGAGAACAAGAACCCTTGCTAGGGTTTTAAAAAAAATTGGAGAAATTTGCAGTAAGCGCCTTGGAAGTTTTACAAATTGCAAAAGCACCCCTGCCAGATCCTCAAGCACGTGCCACGTACGTGATACAGTGGGTAAATTGCACATTCTCCACTCTGTTTATTTTTATCATTTATTTAATGCAAGAAGCTAAATTATTTACATTTCAGTCCCTATTATTCAGACATTGATTTGTGAGATTCTTCTATTGAAATAAATGTTTTTATTAGTCCAAAAATTTTTGAAAAATTATGCTATACTCCTGATGTGCATATCCATCTAGCATAAAAATTCCATTGCATTTTAATTTCGTTTATTATTATTAAAAAATCAAAAACATGTCATTTTTCCCTGTTTGAAATTCAAAAATTCATAAAAATTCAAATAGTATTCCAAAAATTCCAAAAAATAATAGGTAGTTATATTTCTTTGTCTTTAAATTTTTATGTTAATTTCACACATTAATTATTTATAAAACCTCAAAAAATTAAAAAATACCAAAAATCTTGTAAAAATCATAGAAAATTCTGTAAAAATCCAAAAATAGTGATTTTAGTTCCTGTTTGTAGACAATTGCTTCTTTTTTTCATAAAAATATTTGTCATGAGTTTTAGGCATTAAAATTTTTTTAAGTTACAAATTACTCCAGGCTGTGCATATTTTCATATTTTCTCACTGATTGATTTTTAAAAAATAGAAAAACATCGGAAAATTCCACAAAAATTCTCAAAAACATTTCAAAACTTTTAAAATTCAAAAATATTTTCTCTGAATTTTTCTAAGTATTCTTTGGTATAATTGAAAATTAGAAACAAATTGGTGTGCATATTTTTTGTGCTTGTGCATATTGTTCATTATTTGAAAATTTAAAAAAAATGCAAAATCAAATCACTAAAAATTTAAAAATCAGAAAATATAAATAAAATAGAAATAAAAAATTAAAAAAATAAGAGATAAAAAATTACAAAAATCAAGGATAGTTGTCCTTTGAGATTCCTGTTTTTTTCTTAATAGATTTTTGATTAATTGAATAATCCTCGGAATTTGTAGCCTCTCTGAGCTCGACCCTGTCCGCTATATAGGTTAATAAGTAGCAAAAAATAAAAAAAATGTTTGTTTGTCACAGGTTTTTTGGGGATAACAACAACTTATTTATCATCAATTTCCGACCCACCGAGATTTCCTGTAACAACATTATGGAAGGGATAATAATGATGAGGGAAGTGGAGGTTTCGTGATAGGAGATGGTGGTTGTCGCGGTTAGGGTTGTAACGATGATGTGATAGAGCTAGGAGGGATGGATGAGATAAGGATTGAGGTTGCTGGGGTTGCAGGAGATAAGGTGATGGAGTAACATAAGATGGAAGGAAATTAGGTTTATCGCTGGGTTGATCTCGAAGAAAGGGGGAGGAAGTAAGAGCAGTTGACAGTCTAATCACCAAATGAGGTACACGTGGCTGAGCATGAGTGGTGGGGAGGGAGTGTAGTGCGCTATTACTGAAGGTCAACGAAACTGAGTGGACTTGAAGTGGCACGAAGGGTTGATGGCTAAGTGACACGTGGTTGACTAGACTTTGGCCATATTAAAAAGTTTTTTTGTAGGCACACTTCTCTTAACTTCTGCAATATCATTTATACCCCTCCCTTTTTTGTAATATCATTTTTATCGCCACCTTCTTAGAAAATCTATCCTTTTTGCCCTTTTGTTAAGATAAAGCGGGGAATAACTGATATTACAAAAGGAGTAGTTTAACATCGACATACAAGGGCCACAAAAGCTTACTAATGCCTGCATTTGAGAAGGAAAAATAAAATTAGGCCTCTATTTGTTACATTTGAAGGTTGAGACCCTTATTGGGAATGTACACATAGTTGGAGCTATTTTATGCAATTTACCCAAAAATGAACCATTGGATTAATAAAAAGGATGGTTAAGTCAACGGAAGGAAAAAACGAACTTACATGTAAACAAAAGTTACAATCCATGGTTACACGTATGATCCGGAATTACGGAGGATTCAGCGTGTTATTAGAAAGTATAGAAAGTTATGGATACAAAGATCTCTTACTTATGTGAAACTCGTTGGTTACTAGAGGCGTTGGTCTTACCAGTTCCATACTATAATTATTTGTTTGTAGACGAAATTCTAAATGCCTCTCCTTTTATCCGTCCGTCTCACCCAGAAGATTAGATGTTTAATTTTTTTTCATGCTCCAGCAGCTTAAATATAATAAATGGAAGAAGGACCATAAACGGTAAGAAATATTTCCCAATGACGATCTCGTACTGGCCTATCTGTTCCTCCCAGCCCGGCCCAATTCTGATAATTACTACTTAGTAGTTAGAGTTAGAGTTAATGTTTCTCAACAATAATTTATCCTCTCTTTTTTCTGACTCGAATTTTTTTACACCTGCAACACCAACTGGGATGACATTGCTGAAATATTCTCCAACAAAGCAGATGCGAGATGTAGCGCACACATACACTTCTTTGGATTTTATATATGGAGAATCCCCCACTCTTTTAGGTTGCCCCAAACCCATCTCGTTCCCGTCGCTCCTCCCTCAGTCCATTCTGAGACCCCCGATTTTCCACTTCCCCGATCCAATCAGGTATGTTATCCTCGATCTCAATCTCCCTCTCCGTCGCATCCGATTCTCCCTACGTTTTCCGCAATTTATTTCTGTAATTTTAAGCTTCCTCCGTGTTGGTAGGATATGATCGGAACACCAATTTCAGGATCCATAGGAATTCATATGGCTACGAACTGGTGTGATCGCTGTATTCGATCGTAACGAATTCGGTAGATTTAGGTCGTTGGAAGTCTTTGCGATGGAATATGGCACCCGGTTGCCCCCGCGGAAGCGCCTGCTCGCGGGGATGAAGAGGCAGAATTGCGACGAGCCGTGGCTCGGGTTCCATTCGGATGAATTGCGCATTCGGGTGCAGGAGGTTCTCGAATTCAGATACGCGACTGCGGAGGAGTTCGTGGAGGCATCCAAGTCCGTGGCTTTGTCCGCTGAGAAGGCCGCCGCGGAGGCGAGGTCCGAGGCGACGGAGAAGGCGGAGAATGCCGCGAAAGCGAAGGCCTTTGCGAGGAGCGTCTTGGAGGCTGTGGTTTACGGGAGCGGAGGATGCGACAGTAGGCCTCCCGCGCAGTCTCGCGGAAGGAAGAAGCGGGTTGCGGTGGATATCTTGTATACTAAGGCGGATCAATTTGGCGGAAGCTGTGCCAATGACGAAGAGATGGCCCGGAGGTTGCACCGGGTCATGAACAGTCCGCCGAGAAGGACGTCGGGCAAGAAGCTCGGTAACGTAGTTAAGCTTGAGGGTCTTGATGGCGAGGTAGTAAATGGTAGGAATGTGGATGTGGTTTGTAGTGGGAGCGCTGAGGCCACCTGCTCCAGTTCTGCGGATAAGGAAAATAGGAGGTCCTCTGTGAAGTCGAAAACATCCCTTCCTCCAGGAGATGGAGATAAACATAATTCCGAGAAAACTGGTCCAAATACTGTTGCTGTTCCATCAAACAAGAAAGGGAAATTGAAGAAAAAGAAAATTCTATTGAGCCAATTTTGTAGTACAGGATTGGAAGATTCAAAAGTAGCTCCAGACAATGCATGCCATTCGTTTTCCGGTGAGGATGGAGCTAAGAATAAAGCTGTGAATTCGACTTCTTTGCTTGTTAGTAAACATTCCAGCGCAGCTAAGACTTCAGAAGAAACCGAATGTTTGTGGAAGCGCAAGAAGCTGAAGTTGTCTCAATTTTACTCGGAGAGAGAGATTAATGGCTCGAAGCAAGAAGCAACATGGGCAACTGCTTCATAAGATGGTTGCAAGAGCTATCCGTGGTAACCTTCTTTTAATGTACTTCCTGAGTATAGTAATTAGCCTACCAGATAATTGTATCTTCTGTTTTAATAGGTGTTTACTTGCAGTAACAAACACATAATTATGGTGTATGATCTTGCAAATTGAATAAACATTTGCTTGAATGGTTATCGCTTGCCTTCTTGAATGCCCCACTAGTATTGCCATTGTATTGCTTTAGCACAGCTGCAGCGGCTTTATTTCTCGAGATAAAGATGATAATGATGCATGTTGTTCTGGTTTTTCTTCTCATCAAGCTCTTTTGTAGCTCTTTTGCCGAGTACAGGTATGTCGGAATATCTTTTGCATTATAGATCCATTTTGGGTGGGAAGATGTCCACGCTGTCGAGCTTCTATTTTGCAAGTGCTGCCATACTTGTATGCACCTCTTCCTGAGGTACATTCAGAAAATATAAAGAAAACTTTATCATTTTTATAACCAGCTAGAAAAATGAAAACACATAAGAAAACTTTACCATTTTATAACCAGCTAGAAAAATGAAAACACATATACTCTGTTGTGCTCTAGAGTTGTTAAAATTGCTCGAATTTTCTGCTACGTAAAGGTTGCTTATTTATTTTTTCTGTTGAAAAACTCATAGTTGTTGGAGTCTGCTGTTATTTGTCTTAGAAATTGTCAGCATGTATCTAATTAAGAGTTGACTACCACTTAAATCAGGGTTTTGTGTTGGATTAGGAGTCCAAAGGAAATCAGACTCAATCAAATATAAACATAATTTTATTCCATGTAAAATACTTGTTCCTGGAGTACAATTATTATTTTAACAATAAATAGATGGGTGGTCATTGACTCCCCACACACAAAAAAACACATGCACTTGCGCACGCATACTCTCTCACATACATAGAGGGAACATAGAGTTGTACTTGTTTTGTATCTTATTTTCTTTTCAAGTTGTCTCAAGAGGTGACATTCCACAATTATACCATGTATCTTCTTCTGCATATGCTTGTGTGATTAATTTTACACTCGTTTATTTACCAACCAGTATAAGTGGCATGGTCGAGGTCGACGGGAGGACATGATGCAACATGATGGTGACTGACGAGAGTCATCGGTGTCAAACATCCAATAGAGATATCATGTGTCTACGAGCATTATTCCCATCATTACAATGCATTCTTGATATCAAGAGCAGAGGATAATTAATGGTCCACACAAGGGTTTTTGCACGCTCTAAATGAATTGGACGGTATAGACTTGGGAGGATTAAATATGATATTTTAGATCATGTAAATTAGATCAAATTTCACCACTTTCTCGAGGCAATTATTAGAAATCTATAAGCGATCTACAAATCACTCTTCTAGGGTTTTGAGAGCAACTCCTATCTCTTGCTTCATCTACTTCCACTGCCTCCCTTAGGATGGATCTCCCATCTTTGCCAGTCTCTCTGGCATGAAGCCCCTCCCTCATCATCTTCTTGCCTCAACGGCTTCAATGACAACTAGTCTCGGTGGTGGTTAGCTTTGGTTTCCACTTTGTGGTTCCTTAGAGTGGATCTTCTGTTGTGGGCTACCTCTTCTTGGTCTCATCCACTAGCTCTCACCATTTATGGTTCTCTCTCTTTGGATCTCCTATTTTCTTCTCCTATTGCTTGGTTGGTTCTTTTAGGTCTTCTTTTGTTTGGGCTTCTAGTTTGGCTTTGCTTCTTTGCTGCAGATTGTGATTTGATTTTTCTAGCTTGTTGCTGCGTTATGTTTCTTGTTTTATTTTTTCGTGATTTTGTTGGTTTTTTTTCTTTTAGCTGACCCTACTTAATGTGGGGAAAGGCTTTGTTGTTGTTGTTGTTGTTGCTGTTGTTGTTGTTGTTGGTTGGTTTTCTTCTTTAGCATGTTGTGCTTCCTCTTCCTTCATTTTGCTTGCTGTGTTTTTTTGGTCGAGGTTGTTTGGAGGTTATGACGGTTCTTTGATGCTTACAGTTCCTTGACATGGAGGTTTTCTATCTGTGGCACTTGTTGACGTGGCTCTGTTATGCAGTCCCCTGCCTCTCTTTTCATTTTGTCGAGTGCTGATATTTTTCTTTTTTCTTCTCATGTTTTTGTTTGTGGCTATGTTCTATTTCTTGAGGACTTGTGGATTCTTGCGATTGCTAGATTAGAGTTGGCTTTGATGTGTTACCCCTCTGGTTGGTAGTGTTGATGCGTCCCCTAAGATTGGATATGCTACTTTTCTCAAACCTTTTGAGCTCTTCTTTCTAGAGTGGTTTTCCTTGCCCTGATGCTTCATAATCAACGTTTTTGGTTCTTAAGGATTACAATACTACTAAAGGGGAGTGAATCGTAGTATCAATACAGAAAACCACTTTCCTCATAATTTAATTGAGTAGAGACCAAACCAACCAGTCAAGCGATCACACTGCACATGATGTTAACGTAGAAGCTCAAACAAGTAAAAACCATGACCCAAATCCTCTTGAGTTAGGATTTACTATTAGTCGAGCCAACCAACTACTTTAATGATCCTAAGATATTTACGCAAGTATCTCAACTGTTTACAAAGCTCCTAGATTTACAACTCTGACTCAAAATGTCAATGTCGCCACCACAGAGCTGAAGGTTATGGGGAAAACATTAAGCGCATCATGGAAGAGTGAAGATCACATCATATGCGATCGGGAGAAACTAGTCGTAATAGTTGCTCGGGGCAGCGGAATTTAAAAATTTCAAACAGATGAAGCCACATGATCCAGGAACACTTCTTGAATCGTTTCATCAAGACCACAAAGAAGTATCAGGTTTACCTCTTGAAGCGTGCTTGTTATCATGTCTCTAAATGAGGAGACCTCCCGTCGCAAGTTCGATCCGACGTAGATCGCACTTGCGGGCGCGATGATGATTCACATGCTTCCCGCACTCCATGTTGATGATCCAAGCGGCGAATCTCCTGATCTCGTCTCACGAGACCTAATATCTTCTTCACGAGCAAGGTGCACCAAAGGAGACGGAGATCCACGAGCGGTTGAAGCGATGACACAACGATGTGCCGATGACAACGATCCTTTCTAGGGTTTATAGTGGATGGTCACTCTAAGGAGAGAGAGGGGATGTGGGTATGCGATAGAGAGAGAGCTTGCAATTATGTTGTCTAAAATGAAGAGCTAGGGTTTCCTCTTCTTTTATAATATTTTGGGAGTCCATGGATCACATCCATGTGCTACACAAAATCAATGGTTGAGATTGATTTGTATTTCTTTTAATGGCCATGATTTTGTTTTAAAAACACAATAACAATTAATTTAATTTAATTAAATATATACTGAATAAATCATCAATATAAATTAATTCAATCAAATCAATAATCCATGAAGGATTAGGAAGGAGACAATGCTCCTTCCAATTAAGGGGGACATCTACCTTGAATCCTAAATCAAGGTGGCCGTCCACCCTCATTAATTGGAAGATGCACTCCTTCCTTTTATATGAGATCTAATATCTCATATGATCCTTCATTATATACAACACCTTTTATTGTATATTATTTTACAAAAATAAGTCTAAATTATTTTGTGAAATATCAGTCATGCCATTGGAAATTTGTGAATCATATTCACAATCCAAAATAAAATGTAAATTGCATTTTCAATTAAATATCTAATGTGAATCCAATTCACATCAATATTTAAATTGTAAATGTTATTTACAAATAGGTCTCTCTTATATATTATAAATCACATTTATAATATATATGATTAATGTGGATAGTGCTACCCACATTATTCATATCCTTAATAACTAAATCATACTTAATAATTTTGGATCTCTATTCTCATTTGCCCAAAAATATGAATCACATTCACATTGTTCACATTTTTGATGATTAAATTATATTTAATTATCTTAGATAACTCTCCTTATATTACCAAATATATGAATCAAATTCGTATTATTTATGATAATTAAATCATATTTAACTATCAATTTTTCTCAATGCTCAGACAAATTATCAACAATGAAAGTATCCTTGAACTCTTTCAAGAATAATGTGCTTTCTCCATGGATACTTGGAGATAAGGATATGCAATTGTACGTTCCATGTATAGTGACTTGGATGTTGAAATCATATCTCAAAAATCAGATCAAGGGGACCTCCCAAATATGTTTGATTAAATCAAAGCCAAAAATCTAATCCTCTTATTACATCTGAATCGTATTCAGATCAGTGTCTAACATTTGGACTAAGATCAGATTACTTCTCCATGGAGATGAGTCACTAATTCCAGACCTGTTTCATCACTCCCTCGGAATGGAAGCATCATGGTTATACAATCGTTTGTGATCAGATCACCCTCAAGTATTCCAAATACCTGTACATCCTGCCACTGGAAGACCAAGAATAAACCTGCAGTTTTATATCTTAGTTAGAAAATATGTCCGTCTCCTTCAGAGATTTATCATTAAGTTTCTCAATTGATCATTGGGAGTTGGTATCTATCATATATTTTCCAAAAGCATATATCATACTCAGGTATTGATCATATACTTTCCAAATATATATATATATATATATATATATATATCAAACATACAAATTCACTCAAGCTTCCAAAGAGAGACGATCATTCACGGAATTTGATCCCAATATCTCATGAGTGAGCTCATGTCTTCTGGTTCAATATGGACTAGTATGACCCATTTGAGAGATCGAATTACTCATATGCCATTATATGCACACCATCTCGTCGGTAGATAAACCTTGATTATACCAAATGTAGATACTCAAACATATAGTAACACATCTGTCTCTGGTCAGAGGATACATGCCTATATTGTGACAGTATACGACATAGGACTTGGTTGTCTTGATGTCATTACTTCAACTCTTTTACCTAACTTATCTAACGCCTCTGAATCTTTATTCCTATGTAGAGGACCTACATCAAGAGGTCAGTTAGATATCAGCCTATAGAGAAAAGGATTGCCATCTCCTTCTCAGGCTAGAGATCCTCTCTTAACAATCACTTGACGGTGCTTGATGACTTTTCAATCTAACTCTTTAGATATCATCCAAGCACCTGCCTTTATGATTCAACATTTGAGTCAACAACTGTATGATCATTAAGATGGCCATGGTATAGAACCCTAATTGTACTAAGGCGCATGTAATGCAAATTAGTTATTCTTCATTTTAGATCAGGGAACGAGTTTTGCAATAACATTTATTGCATAATGGCTCGTCATGGGCTCGGATGTCCAACAAGATCTATCTAACACCACTACAAAGTCAAGACCGAACAAACTTCGACTGTTGTTTGAACTCCTTAGATTGGTTTGAATCTAAGGATCTGAGATTAATCTGTAAACTTTCAGATCCAATAATAAAATTCCCTATAGAAGGTGCTACGAAAGGTAGTACAACATTAATATCTTAGAAATATAAGCAACATAGATATTTGTGGAGTATATCACAATATAAGTACATGGAATAATATCTTTATTAGTACAAACATGTGAACAAGTAAATAAGATAAAATATCACAATATATAATATCACCTAATGCTATTGTTGGACTTGTAATCCCTTGGCGATATAGCAATGCAATAAAAGTTATTGTATTATCTAATTAAAGTTGTGTTTTCACTTAATAGAAAACCTCTTAGTACAATTTGGATTATGTACTATGTTCATCTTGATATTATACATTTGTTAATCTAAGAAGTTAGATTATAAAAGCTGATGCATGTTGTAGATCTAAAGAGTTAGATCAAGGACATAGTCTACATCATCAAGTGATATTCAAGAGTGATCTCTGGTCCGAGAAAGAGATGACAATCTTTCTCTAAAGATTGATTTCCAACCTACCTCTTTATGCATGTCCTCTGCATAGAAATAGAGATTCGGATGTATCAGATTAGGCATGTTAAAGAGTTGACCCGACTTTTAGTCAACAATTTGATTAAAAGTCAAAATATTGAGATGACGAGATCAAGATACTAAATACTTGAATCATATACTATCACGAATAGGAACATATCCTTTGATCTGAGACGAACACACATACACACATGTCCAAGTATGTACCATTGATAGACCAATAGGTTAATGACCTAAGTAAGGTCTATGGACCGACGCACTAGTATGCATATAAGGAGATATGAGATGTTCGATCTCTCGAAGGAATCATACATGTTCATACTCTACAAAGCGGGAGAAAGAGCTCACTCATGAGATATTAGGGTAAGCGGGAGAAAGAGCTCACTCATGAGATATTAGGGTCATAGTGGAGTCCATGCACGATCATCTTATTTATGAAATAAGATGAGAATTCATGATTATAAATATATACTTTTAGAGAGCATATTATTGACATTATCACCCAATAATCAATTGAGAAATCTATTGATATAACATCGAAGAAGATAGTCAAACACATGTTTGAACTTCATGTTTAATCAAAGTTTTTCATTATGTACGATTATTGAGTATTGGGAATATTCTTGGTTGATGCGATCATAATAGATTGTATAGCATGACACTTCCATTCCAAGGGAGTGATGAAATTGAGTGGATTTTAGTGAGTCCATTTTGTAGCTAAATGATTAAGAGTCAATTGGATTGATTGTTAGACCATTTATAATACCCATTTCTAGTATCCATTTTTAGATCCATATGTTGGAAATGGAAATGGATATGGAACCCATTTCTAGATTCAAATGTTGGAAATGAAAATAGAAATGGATAAGGAACCCACTTCTAGTATACATTTCTAGATCCAAGTGTGAGAAATGGTAATGGATACAAATGGTTTGGACATCTCAAAATATCCAACTGAAAATGACCAAAGTGGTTTAAACCATAAAAATAGGTGGATATCCAATTTTCAAGTCACTATACATGGATAATATATTCTCCCTGACATTATCTTTAAGTAACTGCTAATATTACGCAGGAGTCCTAATTGGAATATGGCTCGTACATTGAGATATCGATATCAACGTCATAGTTATTATTATCATGGATATGTGAATATTTGAATCTGATTCACATATTGGCTATTAGTTAATATGAATATAGGTTCATATACATATATTCAAGACATATTAATATAATTCACATAATTAAATGTGAATTAGATTTACATTAAATTTTATACTAGGGAGTTGGATTCATTTGTTGGGAAGTTGATTTTTTAAATCTTTCAAATTGATATTTTTAATTTAATTAATTAAAAAATAATTAAATTAAATATCAACTCCTTTATTGAATTGAAAATAAGAGAGCGAACATGATGGGTCCACCATGGACGCTCGCCATATTTGTTGGAGATCAATTTGTTGGTCTCTTTTCTTCTTGGTTAAGGACTCTATTATTTGATTTCTATTTTGCGAATAAACTTCGTAAATTAGTTGACATTTTCATGAAGGATTAGAAATCAATCATGATTGTCCAAAATAAAATTAAAGGCAACAATTGGGGCGGTCCCCTTGAAGAGTAAGACTCTTCTAGGACCGTCCATTCGTGTATATAAAGCATGCTTTAAAAAATGAGACCAGACCAGCCGTTCAGACTAGTTGGATCGCTAACAAGTATAACCCAATCGATTCAGCCGGTGTTATGTAAGTATTTTTTAAATAACAACAACAAAACAATAAAAAACCAGATATGACTAGGAGTCCAACCCATTGCACTGGGTCGTGTTGACTCAAGTTGGATCATTTTTGATGGTTTTGGATTACCTATAGGTTATGGACCATAGGCAACTTGGCGTAACAAAACTAGTCAATGATATTTTAGGATTTTGAGATTATACTAAATTTTTAATATCATCTTATAAAATAGAGAATAATGGTTGAATATAGTCCCCGACTTCATTCACAAAACGCCAAAAAATACAAGAGCTTTTAATATCATCTTGATGTTTACATGACAGAATGTGCATCCAACTTCCCAACCTATCCAACCTATACATGGTTGGACTTTGGACAAATAAATATGCCATATAGTTCAATATGGTTCCATTACTCAGTGGTTCGTCCATGAATTTGGCATATCCTAAACTTGTGCCATATAATGGTTTCAACTATGATTTTTATTATGAATTATTATTACTATTGTATTAAATTACTATTTCATTGTCATGTTTAATTTGTTAGCATTCCACTTTAGTAAATTTGAATTGTAATTTTATTAACATGAACATTTATATGTATATTATATTTCATTTTCTCAATTCAAAAAATTGATTCGACCGACTCGACCATTAAATTAAATCTAGTTCCATTTTCTCCATATCAATAAGAATGATGATGTCATGCTGACATTATAATAGATCTGATTGGTTTGAACAGACGATCTGACCTGGTCAGACCAAATCGAAGGTTTATGAGTTCAATGTCCAATACGATCTTTAAAATCTTGATATAAAGAGAAGAATATCCTCTCTTTCATAAGGTATGAGAATTCAATTCTATTGAGAGCCACCTTTTATCTTAATCAATGAGAAGATAAGTAAGAAGATAAGACTCTCATCAAAACCTCTCCTTCACCGTCCCCATAATCATCTCTGCAAACACTAGGTTGTCCGCTTCATAGTCTCTTCTTCCTCTATGTTGTCTTGCCTTCGTGCTTTGTGTACATATAGAAGGACTTGATTTCGTACGATGAAATTAGGAGGTAGAGATCATCTAGATATTTATTTATGTGGACAACTCAGTAGATAAGATCTCTTAAGTTTGTGGGAAGTAATATGAGTCATCGTTGTACCCGCGATAGAAAGCATCATTGGATTGGACTTGATTCATGATGTCTCGTATTTACTTATACGCACACCGGGTTGATATATAGACCTTATCAGGGCATCAACCTATTAGTTTGTCAATTGTACTTATTTAGACATATAAATATATATTTATCTCTGGTCAAAGGATGTGTGCATATTCTTGACAATAGTTGATACATTCTTTGATATCTCGATTTTATCAAGTTAACTCTTAAACTTAACTCATCCGACACCTCCAAGATTTTATTCCTATGGAGAGGACTTGTGTCAAGAGTGTTAGTCAGGTATCAATTTCTAGAGAAGATTGCCATCTCTTTTCAAATTGGAGATCCTTCTTGAATATTGCTTGATGATGTTGGTTATGTCAACGATTTAAATCTTTTGATCTACAACCTACATCAACCTTTATGATCTAACACTTTATATCAACAACTGTATGATATCAAGATGGCCATTATACATTATCCTTATTGTACCAAGGGACCTTATAAGTACAAACACAATTCATTCTTTAATTCATATAAAGTAATGAGATAATTTGCAATAACTTATACTACATAATGGCCCGTCTTGACTTGCATATCTAACATTTACACTCTTGTGATCTCTTAAAATGGAGCAGAAATAGTTTCTATTACTATATGATTTT
The DNA here is from genome assembly GCA_037367405.1 of Ottelia alismoides. Classification (NCBI taxonomy): domain Eukaryota; kingdom Viridiplantae; phylum Streptophyta; class Magnoliopsida; order Alismatales; family Hydrocharitaceae; genus Ottelia; species Ottelia alismoides. The sequence continues at coordinate 168,076 of JAZKJV010005074.1, read as the reverse complement.
GCATTAGCAATCAATTTTTTTGTTATACGATTGCATTGTTGTTCATATGATGAGCACCTTTTATATGTTTGATTAGTATTTTCCACATTTTCATGTAGTGTGAGGTGTGACTGTTGGACATGTGAGCCCCGAGCGAACCATTTCTACAATAAATGTTATTGTAATACTGTTTATATATTAATAAAAGTTATTGATTTTTACTCCCTATCTGAGATTAATGAATGGATGCAGTTCTAAGCTCCCTTAGTGCAACTAGGATCATTTACCACGACCATCTTAATAATTGTAATACAACTATTGATCGAATGGTTGAATCATAGAGGATGGTGCTTGGATGATATCTAAAGAGTTAGATTGAGGACTCATCTAATACTGTCAAATGATTGTTGATAAAGGATCTCCAACCAAAGAAGGAGATGCAAGTCCTTACTCCAAAGGTTGATATCCGACCGACCTCGTGATGCAGGTCCTCTACATAGGAATAGAGATTCAGAGGTGTCGGATAAGTTAGGTCAAAGAGTCGACTTAACGAGATTGAGATAACCAAGACCTATATCATATTCTGTCACGATACATGCACACATCCTCTGAGCGGAGACAAATGTGTTTCTATATATCTAAGTATATACATTAGGTAGACCATTAAGTTGAAGACCTAATTAAGGTCGATACATTGATGAGTTGGTGTGCATACAAGGACATATGGATCTCTCAAAGGGATCATATAGTTTTACTACTGAACCGGGAAACATAAGCTCACTCATGAGATATTAGGACCAACCAAATTCTATCGATTGTCATCTTGCTTTGAAAGCATGACATGATATTTAGGTATGATATATGATTTTGGAAAGCATATGATCTATACCAACTCCCAATGATCAAATGAGAAACCTAATGATAAAACCCCAAAGAAGACAGTTCAAAAGATCAAAACTTTGGGTTTATTCTAAGTCTTCAAGTATGCATGATGTACATGTATTAGGAATACTGGAGAGTGATGTGATCTTAATCGATTGCACAACTGTGACGCTTCCAGTCAAAGAGAGTGATGAAACACGTTTGGATTTTAGTGACTCCACTCAGAAGATTGATTATCCAATCTTAGTCCAAATGTTGTACATTGATCTGAATATGATTCAAATTCAATGAGAATATTAGATATTCTATCTGACTTGATCAGACATCTTTGAGCGGTCCTCTAGATCTAGATATGAGATTTGATCTCAATATCCAAGTCACTATACATGGAATATACAGTCGCTCTGTCCTTACTCCAAATATCCGTGGAGAAAGGCACATTATTCTTGAAAGCGTTCAAGAATAATTCTATTACTGGTAATACTGAGCATTGAGATAATGATGATTAATATGATTTAATTATCGTTAATAATGTGGATATGATACACTTTATTTGGACACATGTAGAAAGACATCTAATATAATTAAATTGAATTTAATTATCATAAAAATGATTAATGTGGATAGCACTATCCACAATAATTATATTTGTATTATTAATATGATTCATAATATCATATAGAGTTTAATTGTAAATATCATTTACAGAATGTTAAGTTAATGTGAATTCGATTCACATTATACAAGTAAATGTGAATTAGATTCACACTGTACAATTAAATGTAAATGTGATTTACATTTAATATTATATGGATGAATATGATTCATAATTATCAATGCATAATTGAAATTGTCACAAAATAATTTAGAATTATTTTGATGAAATTAAAGTAACAAAATTGTTGCAAGTATGTAGAAAATATGGTGAGATTTGAGAATCTTATCAATGAGGAAAGAAGAGTCCTCCATTCCTTATAAGGAGTGGATGACCACACAGAGGACTCCATGGCGGTCGTCTGTTGAAGAGGATTTTTTGCGGGTCTAAATATGTCTCACACAGGGTGAAAACACAGTCGCTGTGGCGACCTGTTAGAAACCCAACTTCAAACAAGAATTAACCCACAAATAAATATAAAGCAATGCATAATAAATTGTGGAGTTAAATTTTTTATAACTCTTCAACAATACATGTATAAGTGCAAGTATGTGTAGAGGTCGAATACATGGAGCAAAAATGGACAGATAGGGCAATTTAATGCAAAGGTAAATTGTGTGATCTTTATCTATTTTCCTATGCGGGTTTTTAATTTTATATTCTTTAATTTTATTTTTATTTTATATTTTTGTATTTTCTTTTTTAATTTTATATTTTTGTATTTTCTTTTTAATATTTTTTAGATTTTTTATTTCCTTTTTCTTTTAGTTTTCTAATATAAGCATATATAAGATTATATATATAATAATAGATAAAAGAGTTATCAATACAACTACAAATAAATAAAAATTATGGAATTAAATATTTTTGGGTTTTAAATAATTTTTTACTATTTTTGTAATTTTTAAGGAATTTTACTAAATTTTATATAATTTTTAAGTTAAAAATACCCAAAAACAAGGATAAAATAGATAACCAAAATTGAAATGAAGAGGAAAAATAATAAAATATGTCCAAAATTTTTCAAATCAATTTAAATACTAGATAATAATATAAATAGAATTATAAAATAGATAAACTATTTTTAGGATTTTTAGGAATTTTTACTCTTTTTATACTGAATTTTGGAGATTTTGATTTTTATATATTTTCCTTTTCAAATTTTAGGGTTTTTTATTTCTGGAGTTACAGAATAAATAAACAAATATATATTTTTGGAATTTTTCGAAAATATTTTATATTTTTAGGTATTTTATACTGTAGGCAGGGCAAAAATATGTTCAAAATGATTTGTAATAAATAATGAAAAGGTCCAAAATTACAAAATAAAAATATGGCGTGCAACTAGAAGAAATCAGGAAAAGTTCGGGGGGAACTTTGCAAAAATTACAAAATAATTTGAAGAACCAATCAAAATTTTTATCCTAAATATTAAATATAAAAATGAGCTAGGAAAGAGTGCAAAATACTCAGCACTAAGGCGCGGATGAACGACGATGGCTCGCCCACTTGACACGTGGCAGGACTAGGCTTCTCGATAACACTTCGTTGATGAAGGGCCCCATTTTTATCGCCTTGGAAGATCTGATGGTCGTGGTTGGTCTTGATCTAACGATGATTATACTTCTAGAATAATCAGGCGAAGATCGACGGTGGAAGAACTAGGACGAAGCTGTGGCGACGCAAACTTCCTCCGATAAAATCAGACTCCTCTGACGTGCTTTCCTATTCCAAAAGTGTCCAATTGGCTCCTGGGACCTTCCTCTATCTGTTGGGGATGTCAAAATGCCTCGAAGTCCACCGGATCACGCCCATGAGGTCAGAGAAGCTGGGCTGCTCCAGGTAGCTCCGACGGGCGTCAAAATCGCTCCCAGGTGACACTATGCTCCAAGTACCTACGTGAAATGGTTATAGGATTAAGGGCAAATTGCCTCGACCCTGTAGGGGGGATGAAGCATAATGGACTAAGATGACGTCTACTCCGGTGAGGTGAAGGAGTTGAGTGCGGGGATCTTTCTCCAGAAGGAGACATGTTGAATGGATTGAGGTGAAGCGAAGGAGAAGCGAAGGGGAAGCGAGTGAGGGTGGTTTGATGCGTTGGAACGGTCGATGCACGATGGAAATGTTCTCCAGTGCTAGCCTTCAGCGAACTACGAATATTTTGATTAACACGAATGTGATTAATCAAAACCTACTCTAGAATATGAAATTAAATACTACAACTAATAGATATCTAAAGGCGAAGAAAAATGTACCTCAGTGGCCTGGAGACCACGAAGCAAGAACCTCAATGGCTGGTGGCCGAGGATGATAGTGGAAGCGACCTTCGACCTCGCCTGACCTCGCTCGAGATGATTGGAGAAGCCCTGTCACTGGCCTCGATCTGGAGCACCAGAGAAAGGGCCAAGCTTGGTCAAAAGGTGGTCAAAATGGGAGGAGGCGCTTGGGAGTGATTATGTATAGGGTGAACAAGAGGCTCTAAAGATCTATGGAGGCATCGTGATTCAGTGATCCTCGACCCAAGAAATCTTGCAGGCACACATGAGGGAAGATCGAAGAGGAGATTCGGTGAAGGAACCATTCCCAATCGATTCTTGCATCGATGGGAGAAAAAGCAAGAACAGTCAGAGGCTAGGTCTGACACGGCTAGGGAGGCGATTCAGAGAGTTGATAAGGGTCAACTCTCCAAGCTTGGTTGGTCCACGTAGACCAACCAGGAAAAATCATCCCAAAACACTTTAAAATTCAAAAAGAATAATAAATGATTTTATTAATTTTAAGTCATAAAATAAAAAAATGTTTATTAATTTTTTCAAAATTATTTTATTATATATTTTATTTATTTTTTTGAGTTATTTAATTAGAAATTAATTTTAGGGTTCCGTTTGTTGGTATATTTATCTATGTTTTGAGTGTTTTATTTTTTATTTTTTATTTTTGATTTTATTATTTTATTTTCTTATATTATAAAGTTATAACTTATTTTTATATACATAAAAATATTTTCATCGCATTTTTTCTGATGTGATATATGTACTTAAATAAATAGGTATAGTTATTGTATATTCCTCTATATATCTTTGTATTTTATTTTATTTTAGCATCTTATTGATGGTTTTATTTTAGTTTTTATTATGTACATATGCTATAAATAATATTTACAAAATTATAAAATTATAAAAATATAAAAATAATAAAGAATAAATGAAATGAATATTTTATTCAGGTATATTGTACAATAGGGTTCCAAAACCTAACTTTCACACCTCAACTCCAAAAAATATGAAACCACCTTTATTAAATAAGTAATTAAAAGTTATATACAACTAAAGGTGATTTTTATATATTTTGAGTTTTTATTTGAGAGATATGGGTCTGGGAAGTTGTGATTTTGGAATCTTATTTAGAGTATAAAAAGTACACTGTATATTATTTTGTATGAAATAAATTTTGTATTTTTATATATATTATTATCTACAACTTTCTTGTACAAAGTTTCGTTACTTGAATTGTAAAAAGTGGAAAATAAAATAGATCCCAAAAAAGAATAAATAACATATTAATAAATGGAATTTTTATTGTATTATTGCCCCTTATCTCTCCCCTATTTTATTCCTTGTCGACCTAGTGATCTAGATGCCTAGGTCTCGGGGTTTAAGGTCATAAAATACCTTTGGTATTTTATTCCTTTCCTTTTCTTTATTCTATAATTTTGACGTTAAAAATAATATTTTATACAATATTTATACAACAAAGAAAGGATGTTATTTTGTGCAAATTAAGGTTATTTACATGCATTAGATAGGATTTTTAAGGCCAAAATGATAGAATAAAGGTGAGGAAATGGAGATTCATCACCATCCACCATAATGAGGAGGGAGGCTCTCCTCCATCCTTATTATTTTACATTTAATTGACTTAATGAGAATTAAATTTATTATAGAATTTGTTCAATTTATTTAATTTTTAATTAATTAATTATTTTTTTTTGAATTATTGCAATAAAATCAAGACCATTGATTTCAATTAGAGTGCATCCTATCCATCCAAAATTATATATAGAAGAGCCATCTCTAGACTTTTCTACACACAAGTTAAAGCAACAAAACTCTCTTTCTACTCATATACACGTCCAAAGTCTCTCTCTCCAACCCTATTAGTCGTTCACTTTAGGGCTTTATTGAGAGAACTCCGTTGTCGTCACGCTACCGTTGTGCTGTCAGATCGACTGCTCGTGGATCTTTATTTTCTTTTGTACCTCGTGCTTGCGAGTAAGACTACGAATTTTGTGAGATGAAATTGAGAGGTTTCATACTCGTACATTAACTTAGATTGCAGGAAGCACATATCTCATTCACACGCCCGCAAGTGCTCGCTCTGTCATATCGGACTTGAGACATGAGGTCTCTTCATTTAGAGACAAGAGGATCACGATAAAGCAACAAGAGGTAACCCTAATACTTATTGAGATCAAGATGAAATGACTTGAGAAATGGTTCCCATGTAATGTGATTTCATCGAAATATTTTAATTTCCTCTGCCCTTACGACTAGTGCGATTAGTCGACCTAGATTGCATACGATGCGATCTTTACCCTTCCATGATGCACAATGCAAATACCATATCCTTCAAGTGTTATTAGAGCCTTGGTCAAAGGTCTTAGATGTTATCCAAATTCTAAGGGAACAAGGTTTTGGATATCGGATGCGCGGGGACTTGTTGATTTTGCGTAGATGCATTTTTTAAGTTCTTGCTCATACAAAAGGGCTAATGTTTGTGACTTATTCCAATGATTTTTTAGATACTTAAATGTATTTAGAATATCTAAATATATTTCCAAAATATTCTCCAATGATTGGTATTTAACGGACATTGTTTTAAAAATCAATAGTCCCTGAAGTGTTGTTATTTTTGCATGTAAACCCGGATATGTAACTAAACATATTTTGGTTACTGTTTCCTATCTTGAAATATGTTAAAAATACATTAATTATGTTAATAATTAGACTGAAAATTGCTTGAATTTATTTTGCACTATTCTGACTCCGTTTGTCCTAGATATGTGATATTTAGTGGAGATGTGTTGGAAGATGATTACATCAACTTAGGAACATTTTTTAATGTGATTTCATTTAATACTAATCGTGAAAATTATGAACTTGCCCTGATTAACGATGTTTCATATATTTAAAGAAATATTGATAATCATCAACCTCAATTGAATGAATTTTTCATGACGAAATCCTAGTTCAAATTACAATAGTTGTAGTTCAACTTTTACATGCGAAACCAAACTTATTTGCTTGACATGACTAGAAATTTAGGAAATTAAAAATGTTTTAATATGCATAAGTTTTTGAGTGGTTATTATATAGTATCATGTCGGTCATCAAGAGCATATGATCGATGAAACCTCTTAGTACAATTTGTACTAATTTTGTTGTCTTGAATTGATTTGGTGATGGTGTCTAGGTCGTGAATATGCTAATGAGTTAACTAATTGGTACTCTGATAAATATCAGATTTATCTGTATAAATAATATATTTATCTCTCTTACTTAAGAAAATCAACAAGATTCAATGTCAATTAACCTTAATTGTCTTTTTATGTATTGTAAATAATTAACCCTAATTATAATGTATTATATAATTTTGCTATTATTTTATGTATTTCTTTATTATCAAAAATCAAATAAAAAATTAGAATAAACTTGTACGTAATAAATCTAACATAAATTATAATTCAAAAATAAAAAAATATAATGTATGTATTTGTTTTAGTTACTTGTCTAATTATTATCTATGTATAGATAACTATATATCTTGTTGACTTCTACATTAAAGTTGTAGATTTCATCAAGATCTACAACTTTCATGTTTTGACTTTCTTTTTCTAATTTTACGTCATACTATTTCTTTTGTATTTTCTTCTTCTCATTTTCTTTAAGTGCATTGAGCCACGTGGAACCCTATGGGCTGCCTACATGGCCCACCTCTCCTTCTCTCACGTGTCTCGCCATAGGTTGTTCGATCTGATCTTAGAATCATATCTGGAGCGTTCGGTGGTGCTTCTCTCTCAACCCTTGGATATGATCCCCAAATCAGATTGTAGCCGACCATAACTGCTGCCTCTTGGGTAATTGGATCATTAGATCCAACGGTTGGGAGCTCATCCCTAACCTATGGCTCATCTCCTTAAGGCATTGCGAACTAATGAACCACCCTTCTTCCTCTCCTTTTTCACAATGTTCTCAACCAACCCTCTGACCAACTTCCATCGCCCTTACCTTCCCCTAACGTTCCCCTTTTACGATAACCGTTGAACTAACCCTAGACTTAACTACCTTGCTAACTAGTGGTGGTTGAAAGCACCGCGTAGGAAAGCAACCACTGCAATCTCCTCCTTTAAATAGCCTTCCACCGGCAATCTCTGTTGGTTGTCCACCCTTGCATGGGAAATGTCCCGATGCCTCTACGCCTCTCTATGACAGAGAGAGGTTATATCGACGAAACGAAGATCACCAAGAGCCCTGGTGTCGACCCATGGCCGGTAGGCCATGCTACAACGTCAATTGACATATGTTTGAGCTTCCTCCATCGACCGCGGAGACAAAGCGACGACCATAGGATCATCATGATCCTCAGCCCAAGCCACAACTTCTGCAAGAGACCTTCGTCATGCACATGTTAGTTAAGTAGATTTTTGCGTTAGTTCTTTAGTTTCTCTAGCCATGTTGTTGGACCCACCTTCTTATCTGCAATGTTCTCGACCTTCACTGTGGACCCAACATCCACATAGAAGGCTTCATCCTCTTTGATTCTTGTCCTGCCATCCCTACCACCACGAACTCTTTCTTCCCCAGAAATGGCAGAGGACCCATCTAGGTGTCACCTTCTTCGTGCACAGACCTTTATTTCGCCCGCTTCTCACATGCAACCACTCCAATTTCACTTCGTCTATCTTCTTCTAATATTTGCGGTTCAATAAGCCTTCAATGGTCAGAAATCATAGGATGCTCTGATATGGACCTCCGTCTCCGATGAATCAACGTTGTCAGCCACTTCCAGGTGTTATCACGCCCTCACCGACCATGCACCACCTTCGCGAGGCGTCACTCAATCTTCCCCGACCTATAGTAAGAGAACATCAATGCGAAGGAGGAATGAAGGGCTCACTGGAGCTAAATTCTCATACCGCGTCTTGCGGCGGTGCTCTTCTAAGAATGAGGTACAACTGCCATTGGATCTCCCCAATTTTGGGATGATCTGAAGATTCAATTTCAACCATGTCATCTACTCCAAACTTGCAGGCATGTATGACTCCATACCAGATCCGAAACATCAGATGTTGACACGCCACACCTTCCAGCCCTAGTCTGACCTCACGTGCTTCCTACACGTGGGTTGGGCATTTTACAGCGTCTCCTCTATCGGTTTCCATTATTACAAAAATACCACAACGTAGGGGGTATACCAAAATTCAGGAATCGAGTTTTTAATATTTGCATTTTAGCCCCTGTAGGGACCTATATGTAAGATTTTTATCATGTTTAATTACAATTGTGGCCATGGCTTCAATGTTGAATAACTTGAACATCTTATGTCCAATCAATGTGCTTTCAATTTCATTGCAAAGCTCATTTAACCTTCTTTCTTATGGCTTCATTAATTCTCTATTTGTTTGCATGATTATTGATTAATTATTCATAGATTATTTAGATGCTTTTTATTCACATTGAATGAGGCTTGACTTTGAATTGATTGCTCAATTGGATTTATATTTCAACCTACTTATTGCTTAAGTCAATTGATTAATTGTAGGGCATAATTACGTGTCTTATATGCATTTGATTTGTTTAAATCATTTTGTCCATTTTGTTATTATTATCTAACCCGCATAAAAACAAACATACTTTGAAAATGCATTCTATCTTCCACATTGATTTTGTGCTGCATTTACTTTGTGCATTGATTGTTTCGACCTAGATGATTTAGTAATCACTTAACATAGAAATTTAACACACGATTAATTATATTATGGCTCGTGTCTTTGTATTTGACCATGGACTTTCCCGGGTTTAATAATTAAAACCAAATCATCCTCGCATAAATTCTAGATTTGGTTCTATTGATTGTTAATTGGCTCGTGCTACTTTGAGTGCATGCTATCTTATTTGATTTGCGATTCATCATAACGACATAACTTCATTAATATAATTATTTAAATTTTATATTCTTGTTAAATTAATTATTATTTTATCTAGGTCATGTTGTGTTGTGTTGTTTTATGGATTATTTATCTTGTTATAATCTACGATATCTGATCTATTCTTCTTTTGTGGCAGGGGCCCGTGGAAACTTAGGATGCTCGGAGTCAGTACAGAGGCTAGATGCTAGAGCTTAGAGCCCGGGTATCTAAGCTGAAAGAGCTGCATAACAAAAGATCAATCAATCCATTAGAAGATTATTTGTGTTATTATCTTTGTTATACATTTTTATATTTATTTTGGACTAGGACATTATTTGTGTGTTGAGTCTATTTCACCGATTATTTGGGTGGGACTCAACTTGAGTTCCCGATATTAGAGTTTAGGCACACGACTCCTAAAGCTTTCTTAGACTTTATTATTTGTGCTTTATCTGTAATATAGGACACACTAACACATCTAATGAGATTCGCTATCTTTGAAGATTCATGAGACACACTTTATCTATGTTCAGCCTAGCTCAAAATAAATTGATTCTTATCTTGCTAATAGAACTCATGATTAGGTACGTATTTTGTCAACTTGCATGCATTTAGATAATTTGATAGTCATTCTTGCAAATGCATGGAGAGAGCCAGAGTCATTGCAAGTGTTTCTCTTAAACATGCATCATGATTCTTTATATATGCATGGCTTTTTCCGGTTTCCTTTCCTCTTGTTTTCCAACTTAGGATTTTTTAAAGGAAATGGGACTGCACGGTAGACGATGATTTGATGTGCTCAGATTAATTATATGAGTGATATCCTAATCTCTAAAATTGGGATTGCTAGTGCAAGTTGGCCTAATTAAAATGGAGCTAAAAATTAACCTTGTTTTGGGAGAGCAGACCCCTCATTATTCGTAGGTACATTATATACGATTGAGAGGTGATGACGTATCCATAGGATAGAGCCCAAATTCTAATTTAACCTCTTCGCAATGAAGTATATTTTTGGATTATCAACAATAAAAGAGACATGGTAATTATACCATACTTTGGTCTTCACTGTGTATTGGTGAAATATCGTGTTTATTTTGATCTCATTTGACTCTGCTTAAACCTCCCTATAGCTTAAGCTACATTTCATCTCCCTAGATTCATTCATCTAGAGATTCGGCTAATAATGGTCCCTCTCTCCCTTAGTTTCTTATTTTTTATACTTAGGCTTATTTTCAACCTAAGTATAGGGGGATGCCATATCATCTCTGATTGTTCACCTCAGGTCTCCTTTATATTTAATCTCCTTGCTAAAACTATTTCTCAGCTTAATATAGGGGACCTGAGTATATTTTGTTTCAATTCTGTACATCCTCTCTATACTTAGTATGAGCTATGACTTCATATCACTTAGCACCAGCTAAGTATAGATGGATGTACTGTATATATTTACATATATACATTAGCCATAGCTCATACTTTGAATTTTTTTAATAACCTTTTGGACTACATGTATCATATTACTAAATTTGGAACTGATTTTTGTAAAAAATGATTTGAAAGATATTTAGAAAATTTTATATACCTATTTTGGCATGGTTTTGAATCCATGTAGCCGACCCTACTTAATTGTGGGAACAAGCTTTGTTGTTGTTGTTGATGATTTTGGCTTGGTTTTCAAAAGTGTTTTACATGATTTCTGAAAATACGGCCTTACATGTTTGGAAAATTATTTGTAAAATATTTTGGAAAGTTTATATTAATGTGGCAATATCTTGTATACTTAGGTTTGAAAAAATAGGGTTTTACTTGTTTTTAAAATTTTGTAAAATGTTTGGAAAATCTATAATTATGTGACAAGGTTTGTAAAAAAATTTTCAAATTATTTTCAACGTTAAGGATGTAAATTGAGATTAACAAATTGTTATATAAATAAAACTAACTTTATTCAAAATAAAAAAAAACAGGAAAAAAATATATATTTTTCTTTAGTGTCAATTCTAGTTGCTAGACTTTAAAAGGATTAACTAATTTTTCAATAAGGGAACTACAATATCTCTTTGATGAACAGGATTTTGCGAGGGCCTAATGCGACCTACACAAGGTGAGACCTACATTATCGCTGAGGTGACTGCTCACGAAACCCTAGAACAATCAACAATTAACCCACAAATAAAGGAAGCAAAGCAAAGCAAAATGTGGAGTTAAAATTTATTATAACTCTACAAAAGATTTGTATAGGGCAAGTAGTGTAGAGGTCGAATGCATGGAGCAAGGGGAATAGACAACAGAAATTGGCAAAAAGATAGTAAATGTTTTTTTGTGTTTTTATGAGTATTTTTTGAATTTTTAGTTGATTTTTAATATTAATTTTTATGGAATTTTTAATTTATATATTTTTTATTTTCTGATTTTTAGTTTTCTTTTTCTTTTTAATTATATAGAATAAGTATATGAGGTATAAATATAATACAGAGAGTATAGATAATAAATATACAAAATAGTTACAAAATCAGAAAAATACCCTAAGGTACAATCTTATTTATTTTATTCAGGTATTTAAAATATTCTTGGTATTTTTGATAATTTTAATAATATTAATAAAAATATAACTAAATATAGCTATATATGAATAACTATGGATTTTTAGATTTATAAAATAGCTATAAATACTTTAAAATTGAGAACATAAATTGTTTTTGATTTTTTACAGTATTCTCTATTTTTGGTATTTTTCTCAACATTTTTGCTATTTTTTGTTTTAAATTGGATAAAATAGGAAAATAGTGAGTAACAATATACATCCAACTTGTTTTGGATTTCAAAAATAGTTAAGTAGCTCAAAAATTTGCTAATTTTAATATATTGAAAATGTAATAAAGAAACTATAAAAATAAAAAATATATTTTTTGGATTTTTTTAAATTTTTTTAGAATTTTTCTAGGGTTAGAGAGGTTTTACTATTTTAGGGTTTTTCTTTTGAAATTTTTAATTATTTTTTATCAATAGGTGTAAAATACAATAATAAATAGCCCTTAATTTTTTTAATTTTTTCAAAACATTTTTCTAATTTTTATGGATTTTGTAACGCAACTAGGGAATAAGTGCAGTATTTTTGGATCTGTAAATATAGGAAATTAATTTTAAATGTCATACAAAATTATATGTGATGAAATATAATATAAGGTAATTATTTAAAATTTCCATAATTTTATGATGTAAAATGATTTTTTTTAAAGCAAGAAATAAAATAAATAAAAATATGATACTAATAGGGTCTAAAGTACAAATAAAAATAAATAAAATACATTCTAGAACTAATTCCCAAAGTATAAGGGCCTCTGCGTAATTTTCCCACGAATATTTGATTCAGTTCACGCTAACCAGGGTATAAATGTAATTTACAAAACCTGGTAGGGCATACATGCAATTATCCTAATATGTTTTGAACTGAAATAAGAAGTTTCTAGACTAAACAATAACACACGAAGACAGGGGGTCCCTGCCAAAAACCCTCCACCTCACGTGTATGGGCACACAAGGTGACATAGTAAGGGACCTAAGTACAAGTAGAAGAACTACAAGGGCTACATGCAAAATAACAAAAAGTTTTTATTCTACAAACAAAATTTTATGGATTAAAAATATAATATAAAAAGGCAAGGTGGTATAGGGCGAAATTACCCACCCCCCCAAAGGCACTGGTTGACGGCTCGGATACTTTCACTTAAACACATGACGGCTGATGGATGATAGATAGCCCTTTGACGACAAATGACTGAGATTATATCTCAGTGACTGGATCAACAATTGAGGGCTTCTATATCTAACAGTTGTTATGCAAGCTGGAGCCCCTCATCGATCCAATGGTGGAGAGCAGGTGAGGAAGAACAAGTAAGAACGCATGTTCAAGCGAAGTTTGATCTGCTCCCCTGCACGACTCCAACAATCTCTGACTTCACAGTGAGGTGCAAAATGCTCAGGATGGTCATGGGATGCTCCTGGAGGCTTCAAAGAGGTCTGAGGGTAACCAGAGTAAGCCCCACCGGAGGTCGAGGAAGGGAAGAAGCTCCAGGTACCTTGACTGAACCAAAATCGGACCCTAGATGGGTCTTTGTCCTCCAATACCTGCACGATTAGCTTCAACGAAGAAAAAGCAAGGTGCAAGAGGTGTTATTGATCAGAAATAAGCGAAGATGGAGGCTGGCAGAGGCTCTCCAACATATGACAGAGGAGGAGAGACGATTCCCTGATCCAGCGAGGATCAGGTCGAATGAAGGTACTGTTGGACATACGAGCCCACAACGAGCCATTACGTAATAAATGTTATTGCAAATATCATTCCCTGATCTGAAATGAAGAATAAACAATTTCCATAATAGGTCCCTTAGTACAATTAGTGTTATGTACTATGGCCATCTTAATGATCATACAACTGTTGATTCAATTATTGAAACATAGAGGCTGGTGCTTGGATGAATATTTAAAGAGTTAGATTGAAGACTCCTCAAGTACCGTCAAATGAATGTTAAGAGAGGATCTCCATCCTGAGTAGGAGATGGACATCCTTTCTCACTCGCCGATATCTGACCGACCTCTTGACGCAGGTCCTCTACATAGGAATTGAGAATCAGAGGTGTTAGATAAGTTAGGTCAAAGAGTTGACTTAATGAGATCGAGATAACCACAAGTCCTATGTCGTATGTTGTCACGATATAGGCACACATCCTCTGACCAGATACATATATGTTATTATTTGTCTGAGTATGTACATTTGGCCGACCAATAGGTTGATGACCTAATCAAGGTCTATACACCAGTGCGCTGGTGTGCATATAAGGGCATATGAGTAATACGATCTCTCAAAGGGATCATACAGGTTCATTGTTGAATCAGAAGACATGATCTCACTCATGAGATATTGGGAAGAATCAAATTCCGTGCGCGGTCGTCTCGCTTTAGATGCTTGACTAAATTTGTAAGGTTTGATATATACTTTTGGAAAGTATATGATCAACACCTAGGTATGATATACTACTTTTGGAAAGTACATGATCGATACCAACTCCCAATGATCGAATGAGAAACTTAATAATAAATCCCTGAAGTAGATATGTAAAATTGATCTTATACTTCAGGATTATTCGTGGTCTTCCAGTATGCAGGATGTACAGGTATTAGGAATACCTGAGGGTGATGTGATCATAAACGGTTGTATAACCATGACACTTCCATTCCTAGGGAGTGATGAAACGGGTCTGGATTTTAGTGACTCCTCTCAGTAGAGAAGTAATCTGATCTTAGTCCAAATATTGGACATTGATCTGAATGCGATCCAGATGCAATAAAAAGATTAGATTTGAGGTCTTGATTTAATCAAGCATCTATGGGAGGCTCGAGATCTGGATTTGAGATGTGATCTCAATATCCATATCACTATACGTGGAACAATACAATCACCCTATCCTTATCTCCAAGTATCCGCGGAGAAAGCGCATTATCTTTGAAAGAGTTCAGGATAATTTCATTGTTTATATATGTATCCGAGCATTGAGAAAATGGATAACTAAATTTGATTTAATTATCATGAATAATATGAATGTTATTAATATTATAAAGAGAGTTATCTTAGATAATTAAATGTGATTTGATTATCAAAGATGTGAATAATGTGAATGTGATTCATATTATTTGGGCACATGAGAATAGAGATCCAAAATGATTAAATGTGATTTAATTATCATGGATATGAATAATGTGGATAACACTATCCATATTAATCATATATATTATCAATCTCTATTGGATAGATAGACTTCATATTTTCAGTAGGAGAGCCATTAGTCTTAGAGAATGTCTCTATGACCTAGATATTAGAATACACTCATTGTTTATTTTTAAATGTTGGGAATAAACATGAATTCTGGAATAGACCAATCATAAAGAGTTATGATGGAGATATTTCAGATAGCAATCTAAAATCCAGTGGACTATACTAAATTAAAAAATTAATGAATGGTTCATTAACATTTCTAATACTGAAATTAAACCTTAAAAAATCAATAGGAAAATGAAGATCATTTGACAATGATCTGGCATCAAGCCTTGGACATTTGTTTGTTGATGTGATCAATAGACTAGTAAGATATGAAACTTTAGACCATCTAAAGGTTCAAATCTTACATACTTGTGAATATTGTATTCAAAAGTAAAAATGTCCAATACACCCTTCCTTGGAATGGTGTAAGATGTAAAGGTATTCAAGATCTCATACATATTGATGTATGTGAATCACCTATACCAGAGTAAACATTATGGATATGTGATATCTATTGATGATTGTTTGTGATGTGAGATTTCTTCTCTTCACTTAGAAACCTTTGAAATGTTCAAAGATTCACAATTTTGGTTTAGGACCAAAGTTTGAAGGAAGATTAAATGAATTTTGATCTAATCTAGGTAGTCAGTACCTATTAGATGAATTCATGGAATACCTTATAGAGATATGAATGTCATTTCTATCTCACTCCTCCTAATAAACCTAAACTCAATGGAGTTGTAGGGAGATACAATTGGATCATGTGTGACATGATTTGATCAATGATGATTCTTAGCATAATTACCTCTTAGTTTCCAAGTTATATATGTAGTAGAGACTACAATATATATCCTTAATAAGGTTCCAAGCAAGTAAGATGGAATTTAACACCTGAGAGTGCTACTTCATTAGAAAAATAAAGGATGGTATTGGATACCTACTTTATGACCTTGAGATTCTTAAAAGATCTCATCTATGAGAATGTGATTCTTAGAGGATGAGACTCTTGAGAATCAAGATGAAAATGAAGTGAAGGAACTCATTTAATCTTGAGAAGATAGTTAGGCTCCTAAAATTGGAAACTAAAAGGACAATTAAAGATGAAACTAATACGTCTTTAAATAAGTTTGAAGATGGATTCCATGTGTCAGTTGAATCTGACAATGATCTGACTTCATGTGATGAAGCTTCTGAAGATCATGGCATGGAAGGATGGATGTTAGCAATAAAGTCTAAAGTAGACTTCATATACAAATGTTGTATATGGACCCTCGAGGATCCACCTATATGGGTACGACCCATTAAGGTGTAAATGGATCTTCAATAGAAAGAGGGAACCTGACGAGAAGGTAGATACCTTCAAAGCACGGTTCGTAGCCATGAGTTGCACACCGAAGAGAAGACATCGCTTGCGATGAGACATGCTCTTCAGTGACCATGCTTGAACGCATCAGAATATTGCTAACTATAGCTACGCAACTTGACTATGACATCTTCATGATGTGAGTCAAGATTGCATTCCTCTATGAATACCTCTCTGAGGATATTCACATGAAGTAGCCCCAGGGCTTCATGGTTGAGGAAAGCAAGATGTCCAAGCTAACGAATTCCATCTTTGGACTCAAATAAGCTTCTTGTATTTGGAACATAAGATTTGATGAAATTATAAATGTTTTGATTTCAGATAGAATCTTGATGAACTGTGTGAAGCTTAGTGGGAGTGCCATTGTGTTCATCATACTAAATGTAGATAATATGCTAATCATTTGGAATGATATAAGGAAGATAATAATAAGTGTTTTATAATCTGGTCGTTCCATACCTCGAGATATGATCTCAAGGATACCTCTTAGATATTAGTTCTGAAGTTGTTCAGAAGCAAAAATAAGAGGGTATTGGGACCGTCACATTAATGGTACACCTTGGACATTTCCATTTTCTGGAAAAATCCAAAAAAGGCTTCTTTCCCTATAGATATGGTACTGACCTATCTAAAGGGATATCACCTTAAATAGTTGAGGAGGTGAATGCTAAAACTGGTTGCCCTTTGTGCATCAGTTACGAGAAGCTAAAAGTATGCTAGATGTGTACAAAAGCCAGATTTCTGTCATGCAGTGGGAGTAGTAACTTGTTACTAATCCTACTATGGAGATAGAATACTTGATTGCAGTAATAATAATATCTTCAAAGATGACACACCTTTAGATATAGTATTCTATAAGTCTTATCTTCAAGAAATTAAGACTTTATAGATGGAGATCTAAAAGGTCTTAACTACGAATACCTTAGGAGATAGAGATCTCTAGGAATAAGGGTATTCTGATAAGGATAATAGAAATTACACACTGATTATAATATTGAGGTGTAGTGTCAAGGACACTATGTCTGACATTGTTGAGTATTGGTTGCATGAGATGCAACATTCGCATTGGATGCAAACACTGTCACTAGGAGATATGAAAGTGCCGTAAAAGGACTTGGCATAGTCTCTTGGGAATAGAGTGACTAATCGGATTACCTAGCTATTTTCTAAATAGCCTATGATTGTCACATAAGCGTGGGTTTAAATGATTATCCCATTAATAGCTCTTTGGGCTAGTGGGAGATTGTTGGACATGCGAGCCCACGGCGAGCCATTACGTAATAAATGTTATTGCAAATATCATTCCCTGATCTGAAATGAAGAATAACCAATTTGCATAATTGGTCCCTTAGTTCAATTAGGGTTATGTACCATGGCCGTCTTAATGATCATACAACTGTTGATTCAATTATTGAATCATAGAGACTGGTGCTTGGATGAATATCTAGAGTTGGATTGAGGACTCATCAAGTACTGTCAAATGATTGTTAAGAGAGGATCTCTATCTAGAGTAGGAGATGGCAATCCGTTCTCACTTGGCTGATATCTGAATGACCTCTTTATGTAGGTCCTCTTCATAGGAATTGAGTTTCGGAGGTGTTAGATAAGTTAGGTCAAAGAGTTGACTTAATGAGATCGAGATAATCAAAGTCCTATGTCGTATGCTATCACAATATAGGCGCACATCCTTTGACCATAGACAGATGTGTTACTATATGTCTGAGTATGTACATTTGGCAGACCAATAGGTTGATGACCTAATCAAGGTCTATACACCTGCACGCTGGTGTGCATATAATGGCATATGAGTAATACGATCTCTCCAAGGGATCGTACATGTTCATTGTTGAACCGGAAGACATGAGCTCACTCATGAGATATTGGGAAGAATCAAATTCTATGCGCGATCGTCTCGCTTTGGAAGCTTGACTGAATTTGTAAGGTTTGATATATACTTTTGAAAAGTATATGATCAACACCTAGGTATGATATATGCTTTTGGAAATTATATGATTGATACCAACTCCCAATGATCGCATGAGAAATTTAATGATAAATCCCTGAAGTAGACAGTGTAAAATTAATCTTATACTTCGGGATTATTTTGGGTCTTCCAGTATGCAGGATGTACAGGTATTAGGAATACCTGAGGGTGATGTGATCATAAACGGTTGTATAACCATGACACTTGCATTCCTAGGGAGTGATGAAACGGGTCTAGATTTTAGTGACTCCTCTCAGTAGAGAAGTAATCTGGTCTTAGTCCAAATATTGGACATTGATCTGAATGTGATTCGGATGTAATAAGAAGATTAGATTTGCGGTCTTGATTTAATCAAGCATCTATGGGAGGCCCGCTATCTGGATTTGAGATGTGATCTCAATATCCAAGTCACTATATGTGGAACAATACAATCGTCCTGTCCTTATCTCCAAGTATCCGCGGAGAAAGCACATTATCCTTGAAAGTGTTCAGGATAATTTCATTGTTGATATATGTATCCGAGCATTGAGAAAATGGATAAATAAATGTGATTTAATTATCATGAGTAATATGAACTTGATTCATATTATAAAGAGAGTTATCTTAGATAATTAAATGTGATTTGATTATCAAAGATGTGAATAATGTGAATGTGATTCAATTTATTTGGGCACATGAGAATAGAGATCCAAGATGATTAATGGTGGTTTAATTATCATGGATATGAATAACGTGGATAGCACTATCCATATTAATCATATATATTATAAATATGATTTATAATATAGAAGAGAGAGCAATTTGTAATTTACATTTGTTAATTAAATGTTGATGTAATTGGATTCACATTGGACAATTAATTCACATTTTATTATGGGTTGTGAATGTAATTCACAATTTTCCAATGGCAAGATTGTAATATTCACAAAATAATTATGAATTATTTTTGTTGAATAATTTACAACAAGTGTTGTTGTAAATCTTGGAGATTTCCACGGAATAATGTAATCTCATGAGATATCATGAGATTACATGAGATTGCCACCAAATCCCATATTATGGACGGAGGCAATCTTCATTCCATAATCTCCATGCCTGATTGATTTAATTTGGGATTAAATCATATTGATTTATCAATATACATTTAATCCAAATTAAATTAATTGTTTTTAGTTTTTACAAATAAAAATCTTAACCGTTAAAAGAAACACAAATCAATGTGAGCCATCAGATTTGTGTTACCCATGGATTGAGATCCATGGATCCCAAAATATTATAAATATAAGGGCACCCCTTGCTCTTCAATTGATAATGAGAACATAATGCTCTCTCTCTCTCTTTCTCTCTACACACCATCCCTCTCTCTTCCTCTCTCATGGCCGTCTACCATGGACGCCCTAGAGAGAGTCTCCATCGCCGCAGCATCGTCGTTATGCTGCTGGTTTGATTGCTCGTGAATCTCCATCTCCTTCAGTGTGCCTCGCTCATAAAGAAGATGTTGGATCTCGTGTGTCGATATCAGGAGGGATCATCGGCATGGATTGCGAGGATCACGTGTTTCATCAACACGCTCGCAAGCGTCTCCTCCGTCGGATCAGACTTGAGACATGAGTTCTCTTCGTTTAGAGACTCGATCGCAACCACGCTTCAAGAGGTAGTCCTATTACTTATTTGTGGTTTGGATGAAACGATCTGATAAGTGTTCTTGGATCATGTGGTTTCGTCACATGAAAATTTTTAATTTCCACTACATCGAGCAACTACTACAACTAGTCGCTCCCGATTGCATACGACGCGATCCTCAGGCTTCCGTTATGCGCTTAAGGATCATACCATATCCTTCAGGTACGTGGGCATAAAGGATATGGAAAAAATCCTCAAGCGCATCACGGAAGCGTGTCGTATCAGATACGATGGAGAACGACTAGTCGTATTAGTTGTTCGGTGCAACAGAATCTAAGAAAAATTCATGCGATGAAACCACATGATCCAAGAATGATTATCGGATCGTTTCATCTATAACCACAATAAGTATAATGAAATACCTCTTGAAGCATGGTTGACCGAGTCTATACGAAAAGAGACCTCCTGTCTCAAGTCCGATCATTGGAGAAACGGCTTGCGAGCGCGGGGATGAATCGTGTTGTCCTTGCAATCCAACGAGTTGATCCAAGCAAGGTGAACTCCTGATCTCTTCGAACGAGATTAAACATCTCCTTCATGAGTGTAGCACTACAAGAAGACGGAGAACCGCAGAACGTCGAAGCGGCAACACGGTGGCGTAGGCGACGACAGCTATCTCCCTTAGGGTTTGATGGACGGCCACCAAAGGAGAGGGAGAGAGTGTTGGCGTGTGAGGAGAAAAAGAGAGAGAGATGTGCTACCAATAGCATGTACAAGAGAGCATAGCATGCCTCTCTATTTATAGGGTTTTAGGATCTATGGATCTCAATCCATGGGACATATAAAATCAATGGATGAGATTGATTTATGTCAATCCAATGGTCAAGATTGTTGTTGGTAAAAACCAACAACTTATGATTCAATTTAGACTAAATATATTTGATAAATCAAATATACATCAATCCTAAAATTAAACCAATCAAATAAGGAGAAGATTTCCGTGGAGATCATGCCTCCCCAAGTAATAGGGTGGACGACCACCAATTCCATATAGGACTTGGTAGCTGCCCACCACATACCAAGTGGGGGCAATCTCATGGATTTCCATGAGATTGCATATCTCCTTGAATTTCTCCATTATTTATTCCAACAACTTTTGTTGGTATTTATTCACCAAAAATAATTCACAATTAATTTTGGGAATATTGCAATCTTGACATTAGAAAATTGTGAATCATATTCACAACCCAAAACAAAATATAATTTACATTTTCAATTAATTAGACAATGTGTATCCAATACACATTAATAATTAATCAACAAATAAAAATTTTAATTAGATCTCTCTAATATATTATAAATCGCATTTATAATATATTATGAATAATTGGATATTTCTATCCACAGTATTCTTATCCATAATAATTAAATCACATATAATTATATTGGATAATTCCTCATACATCATGATAATTAAATCATATTTAATTATCAATTTCTCAATGCTTAGATCTTATGGAATTATTCTTGATTCATTCAAGAACAATGTTATTTCTCCTCAGATACTTGGAGATAAGGACAGGGCGATTGTATTGTTCCACGTATAGTTACTTGGATATTGAGATCATATCTCAAATCCAGATCCCATGGACCTCTCATAGATGCTTGATTAAATCAAGACCGTAAACCTAATCTTCTCATTGCATCTGAATCTCATTCAGATAAATGTTTAGTACATGGACTAAGATTAGGTCACTTCTCTATTGAGAGGAGTCACTAAAATCCAGACCTATTTCATCACTCCCTCGGAATGGAAGCGTCATGGTTATACAATCGTTTATGATCAAATCATCCTCAGGTATTCTCAATACTTGTACATCCTACATACTGGAAGACTCATGATCATCCTGAAGATATAGATCACTTTTACACTGTCATCTTCATGGTCTGATCACTAAGTTTCTCAATCTTGGTCCTTGGGATATGGTACAGATCATATGCTTTCAGAAAGCATATATCTTACTTTCAAATTCATGTCATGCTTCTAAAGCATGACGACCATGCATGAAATTTGATCAGTCCCAGTACCTCATGAGTGAGCTCATGTCTCCCAGATCACAAGTGAACCTGTATGATTCCTTTGAGAGATCGTATTACTCATATGCCCTTACATGTACACCAGCTCGCCTGTGTATAGACCTTGGTTAGGTCATCAACCTATTGGTCTGCCAAATGTACACACTTAGACATATAACAATACATCTGTCTATGGTCAGAGGATGTTTGCCTGTGATGTGACAGTATTCATCATAGGTCTTTGGTTATCTCTATCTCGTTAAGTAAACCCATTGATTCAACTAATCTGATACCTTCGAATCACTATTCCCATGCAGAGGACCTACATCAAGAGGTCGATCAGATATTAGTCTAATGAGAAAGGATTGCCATCTCCTTCTCAGGCTGGAGATCATCACTTGTTAATCATTGATGATACTTGATGAGTCCTCTATCTAACTCCTTAGATATTCATCCAAGCATCAACCTCTATGATTCAATCAATGAATCAACAGCTGTATGATTATCAAGTTGGCCATGGTACATAATCCATATTGTACAGAGGGACCTTATAGTGCATTCATTCATTCAATATCAGAATGGGAGTGAAATATAATCAATAACTTTTATTGATAAATCATTTATTACAATAACATTTATTGCAGGAATGGTTCGCCTCGGGCTCACATTGCTAGCAATCTCCCACTAGCCGTTAGAACCATTCAGGAACAATCCTTAAACCCATACTCATTATACGTCGGTCGAAAACCTTCTGTGTCAGAGGTTTGGTAAGAGGATCAGCAACGTTGTCGGCAGAGGCCACCTTGGTGATGATGATATAACCACGCTTTTGAATCTCCCGAATGATGTGGTATTTCCTTTCTACGTGCTTGCTCTTCTGATGCCATCTGGGTTCCTTTGCCTGGTCAATGGCTCCCGTGTTATCACAGAGTAGCAGGATGGGAGTATTAGAGGAAACTACGCCAATCTCTAGCACTAACTTGCGCAACCACACCGCCTCCTTTGCAGCATCTGATGTGGCAATGTATTCGACTTCTGTTGTTGAATTAGCTGTAGTGTCCTGCTTCTTGCTTCTCCAGCTCATAGCACCGCCATTCAACATGAATACAAACCCTGATGTCGACTTTCGATCATCAGTATCCGATTGGAAGTCAGAATCTGTATATCCCAAGACTTGGAGATCACCATCTCCATAGACCAAGATGTAATCTTGCGTCCGTCTTAGATATTTAAATATGTTCTTTACTTCATTCCAGTGTTGTTCTCCATAGCAGGATTGGTAACGACTTACCACTCCCACTGCATGGCAGATATCTGGCCTAGTACACATCATGGCATACATTAAGCTTCCTACAGCTGATGCATATGGGCATCCAGCCATGGCTTTCTTTTCCTCAACAGTTTGAGGAGCCATTCCTTTAGACAGGTGGATACCATGTCTTAAGGGTAGGAATCCTTTCTTGGAACTATCCATATGGAATCGTTCAAGAATCTTCTTAATGTATCCATGTTGTGACAATCCCAATATCCTCTTCTCTCGGTTTCTGAACAACTTCAGATCCAAGATGTAAGAGGCTTCTCCAAGATCTTTCATCTCAAACGTATGGTACATCCAAATCTTCACACTGGTCATCATCCCTATATCATTCCCAATGATAAGGATGTCATCTACATATAGCACGATGAACACAATGGCGCTCCCACTAAGCTTTTTGTATACACAAGGTTCATCAGGATTCTGCACAAAATCATAACTCTTTATGGTTTCTTCAAATCTGATGTTCCAGCTACAAGAATCTTTCTTGAGCCCATAGATGGATTTCTTCAGCTTGCATACTTTGCCATCCTCAGTCATGAAGCCCTGGGGCTGCTCCATGTAGATATACTCCTCGAGGTATCCATTGAGGAAAGTCGTCTAGACGTCCATCTGCCATATGTCGTAGTCAAGATATGCAGCTATAGCTAGCAATGTCCTGATGGATTTAAGCATAGCCACAGGGGAGAATGTTTTATCGTAATCAATGCCTTCTCTTTGTGTGTAGCCCTTGGCTACGAGCCGTGCCTTGAAAGTCCCATTAGGTCCCCTCTTTCTCTTGAAGATCCATTTACACCCAATGGGTTTTACCCCTTTAGGTGGATCCTCTAGGGTCCATACACCATTCTTTTGCATGGAATCAATTTCTGACTTCTTTGCCAGCATCCATCTATCCATGTCATGATCCGTGAGTGCTTCATAAAATGAAGTAGGATCATTGTCAGTTTCACTTGACACATGGAATCCATACCTTTCAGGTGGTGCAACCACCCTCGAACTCCTTAGAAGAGGTATGGGTGTTTCATCTTTATTTATTTCTTCAGTTTCTGGCTTAAAATGCTCAGAATCCTCAGGGGATTGAATGAGTTCCTTTACTTCATAGTTATCTTGACCTTTAAGGAAATCATTTTCCAGAAATTTCACATCTCTAGAAACAAAAACCTTTTGAGTCTCAAGGTCATAGAGTTGGTATCCAATACCATCTCTAACATACCCAATGAAGTAACACTCACGAGAGCGAGATTCTAGCTTACTTGCGTCCACGTTCTTCGCATGGACCAAGCAACCCTAAACCCTCAAGTGATTAACACTAGGTTTGGTTCCATACCAGAGCTCATGAGGAGTCTTAGGTACAGATTTTCTAGGAATCTTATTCAGGATATATATTGCAGTCTCTATTGCATATCCCCAGAAACTAAGTGGTAAATGTGCTTTGCTCATCATTGAACGAACCATATCCATGATGGTCCTATTGCGTCTTTCATCAACACCATTAAGTTGGGGAGTTCCAGGAGGAGTGAGATTTAAAACAATTCCATTCTCTTTAAGGTATTCCTTGAATTCATCTGAGAGGTACTCGCCACCTTGATCAGATCGAATTCGTTTAATCTTCCTATCGGTTTGGTTCTCAACCAAAGCTTTGAATTCTTTGAACTTTTCAAAGGTTTCAGATTTAGGATGTAATAGGAAGACAAACACATATCGCGAATGGTCATCAATAAACGTCAAGTAATATCGATATCCATTTCGAGTCGTGGTATTGAAGGGACCGCATACATCAGTATGTATTAGGTCAATAATACCTTCGCATCTTGTAACCTTGTTACGGAAAGGCATCCTGGTCATTTTTACCTTGAATGCAATTCTTGCAAGTAGGTAAAGATTGAACCTGTAGAAAATCTAAAGGTCCATCCTTTATTAATCTATTGATCTTATCAACATACAAATGACCAAGCCTTTGATGCCAAATCTCATTCGAAAGATTTTCATCCTCCTTGGATCTTTTAGGGTTTTTATTAGTGGATGTAAGATTCATAACACATATATCAATGCACAATTCATAGAGTCCTCCAGAAGTCAAAATGCTATCTGCAATATATTTATCATAACGATTTATGACTATTTTATTATAGAATAGGAATAAATATCCATTTCTAACTAGCTTAGATATAGATATTAAATTCCTTCTGACTTCAGGTACATAAAGACACTCTTTAAGTACTAGGACTCTTCCACTAGATAATGATAGCCGACAAGTCCCGATGGCGACTGCTGCAACACTTGCATCAGATCCCATCTGGATGACTATCTCCCCTTCTTCAAGTTTTCTAGTTTCCTAAAACAAATGCAACAAATTGCATACATGAACAGAAGCACCAGAATCAACAACCCAACTTCCTTCTCATCCAACGAGAAAATTGGTTTCAATGATAAAAGTAGATTCCATACCTGCTAGGGCTTTACCTTTGTCGACTGACTTCAAGTAATCCGGGCAATTATGCCTCCAATGCCCCGACTTTTTGCAGTGGTGACAGACGTCGGTTTTCTTCGATGCCATTAGAGTGGATGCATTGGAAGATGAGCCAACATTTTGTCCGTTCTTCTTTCTCTTCTGGGCCAGGCCCTTCCGAGAACCATGCTTCCGACCGCGCTTCCCTCTGACCTGTGCAACCATTGCACTGCCAACGGGGCCATCTTTCTTCATCACGTCTTCTGCAGACTTTAATGCAGCAAGAAGCCCAGCATTTGTCAACTCCAGCTTGTTCATGTGGAATGACACAACAAAGTTATTGAAAGACTTGGGCAATGATAGCAGAATGAAATCAGATTGCATATTTGCATCCATGGTTGCCCCTAGAGTCTCCAGCTCCGATAAGTACCCAAACATTTTGAGTACATGTTCATAGACCGAAGTCCCTTTTGGCATCTTGCAGCGAATGAGTTCTTTCATAACGTTGTACCGCTAGGTGCGGTTAATGTCACCAAACATATCTTTCAGATTTTGCATTATCTCCTGGCAAGTACTCATCTCCACATGTTGTTTCTGAAGAACATTGGTGAGAGAACCTAAGATGTAGCACCTAGCCAAGACATGATCTTCATCATACTTGTTATTGTATGCTTTCTCTTCCTTTGATTTAGGGTTTTCATGCTTATCTTCTGAGAGCACATAACTTATGCGCTCAGCTGAGAGTACAAGATCTAAATTACATATCCAATTCGAGTAAATCGGTCCAGTCAACTGGTTGACCTCTAGAAGCCTGCTCAGTGGGTTCATGGAATTCATTTTCTGAAATTGAGAATGCACTATGTTATAACATATAATCATATATTCAAATTTATGATATTTGATTAGGGTTTTTAAATCAAATTATTCTTGCATTGTCAACTTTGAAAGTTCATTCCCTTAATCACTTTCAAAGTAAGAGATATACTTACCGCTATATCTCAAGCAAGAATCGGGACATCCTCTTTATCTTTGTTACATCCCAATAATATGAGAAATTGTTACTGCAATAAAGAGAAGCGGGAACACATTCCGCCTTGCAAGTCCAACTTGCATTTCCCAATTCGGTCTTTAATACCTGAGCCCACCACCCCTAAGGTGATGTTGACACGTCATTAATTGAACCAACCGTCAATAGGAATAGAACTAGCTATGCGCAATCCAATATCGCCCCAATAATATGAGGATCCGATATTGGGGTCACTACGCATACAGCCTTACTCTTTCGAGAAGCAAAGAGTCCGATCCAGATGTGCTTGCATATAGGAGCTGTCACTTCGTACATGCGTCTCTTATATACAATCCCTAGCGACGGAAACCCTTCGCCTTGACGGAAGACCATGGATGTCACTTATGTGATCCTCTACTTCTTATTCAAATTTAATCAATTATCATGAATCACATTCATATAATTAATTCTTCCAAGGGAATTATCAACTCTATTCATTAAGAGTAATTTTAATTGGACATATTTAATTCAATCATATTAAATTAATTATATATCCAATTCAATCAATCAAACTTGATTGTTATACTTGAATATATATGGTATTGTTCTCAAAGTACGTATTAATTTGTATTTTAATAATTAGAAAATACACTTTGATTTCTTCAGCATTATCAAGACCCTACCCGCTGTCATGGCCAGTATCGGCGAGAGTGGGACGGACCACATACGTTGCAACCAGCTACCCCAACGATCTCCGACTACACACCATATCCGCCTTGGGAAAGGATAATGCCAAATAGATCAATTTGTACTTGAGATGATCATCGGTTCTTCAACCGAAATTATACCATTTAGTAATAATCAAAAAAAATTTTATTATAAGGAAATTTGCTAGACAAATTCCCAATCCTATTCAAGCAAGGAGTTTGATGATTGTGTTTCCAATTTTGATCTAGATCAAATCTAATCAATTTATTGGTTGAGGCCAATTCAATTAAGGAAATAATCATTTTTCAATATTTCTCAAATATTTTCCATAATTATTTCTTGAAATTAACAATTAATTTCATTAATTGACAATCACATGGTTCTTGATTAGGACTGTAATTTCAGCAGTGACCCCTACTTACTAAAATTAACATATCTCAATCATTTTAAATCCAAATTAGACAAAATCAATTTTCATAGATTGCTAATTTGATTTAGGAAAGAACTCAAGTGATTTCACTCATTTCGAGTCAAGTCTAAACAGTAATTAACTCATTAATCATGTTAAGATTTGCAGTTCCCGCAACAGTGCATACATGTTCATTAAAACAACCATATCTCGAGCAAACGGAATCCAAATTATGTAAACTCAGATCCTATGGTTTCCTTATTTAATGGAAAACAAAATCCAAGTGTTTAATTCGTGTTTAAACAATTTAAACAGTGCCTAATTTATTCACTAAATAGAAGTGCAAAAATCAAATGCAATAAAAACTTTCGTGACTTCCACGAACCCAAGTCGTACTAGGTTTGCGGATCGTATTCAAAACCTTCAACCTGGCTCTGATACCACTTGAAGGATATGGAAAAAATCCTCAAGCACATCACAGAAGCGTGATCGTCGTATCGGATACGACGGAGAACGACTAATCGTACTAGTTGCTCAGTGCAGCGGAATTTAAAAAAGTTTCATGCGATGAAACCACATGATCCAAGAACGATTCTCGGACCATTTCATCTATAACCACAACAAGTATAATGAAATACCTCTTGAAGCATGGTTGATCGAGTCTCTACGAAAAGAGACCTCCTGTCTCAAGTCCGATCGTCGGAGAAATGGCTTGCGAGCGCGAGGATGAATCGCGTTGTCCTCGCAATCCAACGAGTAGATCCAAGCACGGTTAACTCCTGATCTCGTCGTACGAGATCGAACGTCTCCTTCGTGAGCGTAGCACTCCAAGAAGACGGAGAACCGCAGAACATCGAAGCGGCGGCATGGTGGCGTAGGCGACGATTGCTATCTCCCTTAGGGTTTGATAGACGACCACCAAAGGAGAGGGAGAGAGGATTGACGTGCGAGGAGAAAAAGAGAGAGAGAGAGAGAGAGAGAGAGAGAGAGAGAGAGATGTGCTACCAATAGCATGTACAAGAGAGCATAGCATGCCTCTCTATTTATAGGGTTTTAGGATCCATGGATCTCAATCCATGGGACATATAAAATCAATGGATGAGATTGATTGATGTCAATCCAATGGTCAAGATTGTTGTTGGTAAAAACCAACAACTTATGATTTAATTTAGATTAAATATATTTGATAAATCAAAATACATCAATCCTAAAATTAAACCAATCAAATAAGGAGAAGATTTCAATGGAGATCATGCCTCCCCAAGTAATAGGGTGGACGGCCACAAATTCCATATAGGACTTGGTAGCTGCCCACCACATACCAAGTGGGGGCAATCTCATGGATTTCCATTAGATTGCATATCTCCTTGAATTTCTCCATTATTTATTCCAACAACTTTTGTTGGGATTTATTCACCAAAAATAATTCACAATTAATTTTGAGAATATTGCAATCTTGACATTGGAAAATTGTGAACCATATTCACAACCCAAAACAAAATATAATTTACATTTTCAATCAAATAGACAATGTGTATCCAATACACATTAATAATTAATCAACAAATATAAATTATAATTAGCTCTCTCTAATACATTATAAATCACATTTATAATATATTATGAATAATTGGATATTTCTATCCACAGTATTCTTATCCATAATAATTAAATCACATATAATTATATTGGATAATTCCTCATACATCATGATAATTAAATCATATTTAATTATCAATTTCTCAATGCTTAGATCTTATGGAATTATTCTTGAACCATTCAAGAACAATGTTATTTCTCCTCAGATACTTGGAGATAAGGACAGGGCGATTGTATTGTTCCACGTATAGTGACTTGGATATTGAGATCATATCTCAAATCCAGATCCCATGGACCTCTCATAGATGCTTGATTAAATCAAGACCGTAAACCTAATCTTCTCATTGCATCTGAATCTCATTCAGATCAATGTACAGTACATGGACTAAGATTAGGTCACTTCTCTACTGAGAGGAGTCACTAAAATCTAGACCTGTTTCATCACTCCCTCGGAATGGAAGCGTCATGGTTATACAATCGTTTATGATCAAATCACCCTCAGGTATTCCCAATACCTGTACATCTTGCATACTGGAAGACTCATGATCATCCTGAAGATATAGATCGCTTTTACACTGTCATCTTCATGGTATGATCACTAAGTTTCTCAATCTTAGTCCTTGGGATATGGTACAGATCATATGCTTTTACAAAGCATGTATCTTACCTTCAAATTCATGTCATGCTTCTAAAGCATGACGACCATGCATGGAATTTGATCAGTTCCAATACCTCATGAGTGAGCTCATGTCTCCTGGTTCACAAGTGAACCCGTATGATTCCTTTGAGAGATCATATTACTCATATGCCCTTACATGTACACCAGCTCACCGGTGTATAGTTCTTGGTTAGGTCATTAACTTATTGGTCTGCCAAATGTACACACTTAGACATATAGCAATACATCTGTATCTGGTCAGAGGATGTTTTCCAGTGATGTGACAGTATTCATCATAGGTCTTTGGTTATCTCGATCTCGTTAAGTCAACCCATTGACTCAACTAATCTAATACCTCTGAATCACTATTCCCATGCAGAGGACCTGCATCAAGAGGTCGATCAGATATCAATCTAATGAGAAAAGATTGCCATCTCCTTCTCAGGCTGGAGATCATCACTTGTCAATCATTGTTGATGCTTAATGAGTCCTCTATCTAACTCCTTAGATATTCATCCACGCATCAGCCTCTATGATTCAATCAATAAATCAATAGCTATATGATTATCAAGTTGGCCATGGTACATAACCCATATTGTACAAAGGGACCTTATAGTGCATTCATTCATTCAATATCAGAAAGGGAGTGAAACATAATCAATAACTTTTATTGATAAATCATTTATTACAATAACATTTATTGCAGGAATGGTTCGCCTCGGGCTCACATTGCTAACAGAGCATTCAAAACTCGAAGAGGGAGATGATAGGAACGTCAGATGGGTCAAAGAACGCTCGGAAGACAAAAAATAGTGGTCGAAGCAGAAGCTTCGACGAACTTCGATTTAAGAATTTGAAGGAATAAAATGTAAAATGAGCGAAATGAAATCCTAAACTACTCTATCTACCATGAAGGGAATAAAAAGAGCTAAAGAGACTAAGCTTCGACCTAAGAATGAGGGAACCAAGGTGGAGCTCCGCCCAACTACTCCGGCGATTCTATGATATCCTCCAACCAGCCTCTTCCTCCATGCCAATTGCTAGGGCGAAGAAGATGATGTCACCATCGACCTTGGGGACGAAGAAACCCTTGTATTTCGAAGCAGAAGTGGGATAAAAAATCAAAAGGTGAATGGTGTCTTATTTTTTTAATTTTGCTGATTTTTTTTGTATTTTTAGCTGAGGCTACTGCAAATGCACGACAGCTGGACTGGCTTCTCCTTCTTCTTCCTCCTCACCCACCCCTGTAGCTGGTACGGCTGATGCAGAAGATGACGATCCACCTTTTTCTTTATTCACCCCACTCTTGGTAGCAGGCGGAGGCAAGGCCTTACCGCTCCTGAGAGTAACAACATTAGAATAAACAGTAATATCATTATCAGACTCGGACAGGACATCACAATCTACCTGCTCTTTCTTCTTGAAATTATTGGGGTTGTCTTCGACCTGAGCCGGAATGGTGGTTTGGGTGGCGGTCAGGTCGTCAAGCCGCTTGGTCATTTCCGCTAGCCCTTTGACAAGCTGGGCCAGACAATCCATGGTGGGGTTCGCAGGGGGTACTTCAGTGGTTTCAGCGTGCAGACCACGCTGTTGTTGCTTAGATGGGTGTGGAGGTTGTTGCTGGTGGTGCTGAGGTGGTGTAGGAAGTTGATGTTGCTGATAAGAGGGGGGAGGATACTGCTGATATTGCTGAGGTTGGGCAACCGCATACTGATGGAAAGGCTGTGGGTGGCGGTACTGCGGCTGCTGGTATGGCTGATTCTGCCTCCATTGATTCGAATACTGGGGAGGCTGATGGTACTGCTAATGAGGCTGAGAGGAATGCCCAAAACGGCCACCCTGAGGTTGGTGGTATTGCTGGTTGGCAGGTGGCTGTCCCTGGGGTTGTCCCATAGGACAGGTCGGCTGTGCATCGTTAGTCCATACCCCGTTCACTTCCTGAATCAAGGGTGGTGGTGGAAAAACTGGATCAGGTCCTGAAAGAAACTCTGGCTGGTACACAACCATCTGCTGCTGCGGCTAGCCCTGGTCGGGTGCCTGCACATAGTACACGTGCTGGACTGCCGGTGGCTGCTGGCTCGGCTGAGGCTGATGCTGCGGTTGCTGCTCGTCCTTCTTCTCAGATGGAGCTTCTGATGGTATTGCCGATTGAACAGAGTTGATGGTGCCCACCAACAGTTCAAGGTATTTGTTGATCTGATCAAGCTTGTCCAAGTTCTGGGTCCTCTTCTCGATCACAACGAGTTTTTCGAGGTCCTGTGATCGCTTCTCAATAATGTGAACTTTAGAGAGATGGCCCCCGATGATACTGAGGTTGGAGATCTCATCTCTCTCTGCCTCCTTAGACGCTGCCATGTGTACTTGTTTCTGGAGGATCTAGGCTGCTTCTGATATGCCTTGAATGAAGAGAGGGCGGCCTCTCCTTCGACCATTTCTTCAAATATCTGCCAGACTACATCTTCATCCTTGTTAAAATGCGAGCCCCCACATGCTACGTCAACGAGCCTTTGGCTCTCAATGTACAGTCCCCCAAAGAAGTGCTAGAACAAGCTGGTCTTAGGAATATCATGATGGGGACACTTCTCCTGCAGGTCAGTGAATCTCTCCCATGCTTCATGTATTGACTCATGGGGTCCTTGGGAGAAATTACTGATTCGGGCTCGCATCTGGTTGAGCCGACCGAGAGGATAATACTTATGCAGGAAGGCTGACTTCAGCTCCTCCCAGGTCGTCACAACCTTCCCCAGATGATTGACCCAATGGAGGGCTTTGTCTTGTAAGCTGAAGGGGAACGCCATCATTTTGACAATGTCTATAGGGACATTGGGATAGTGAGTAGTGCGGCAAATGCGGGAGAATTGCTGCAGGTGAATGTACGGCTCTTCACTGGTATTTCCATGGAATGCAGGGAGAAGAGCAATAAACTGGGGCTTCAGCTTAAAGTGAGCGTGTACCGGTGGAATGAGGATCCACTCGGTCATCTGGCTGTCTCCCGGATTGTACGTTTCCTTGAGTGTAGGCTTGGGTGGTGGTAATTCAGGGTCATCATCATCAGGACCACCACCTCCACCTCCACCTCCTCCTCCTCTGCCTCCTCTGCCTCTGCCTCCTCCTCCCTCGTCTCGGTTCATCATATCATTCAACATATCCTGAAAGGCTGTCTGCGTGAGGGCCTACTCGGTCAGCTGCTGTTGGATGGCCTAGATAGATGCCAGTAGTTGTGCATTGACTTGATTCTGCTCTGGCACCTGTCCCTCTGGTTGGGGTGGCTGCTGACCCTTGCCCTTTCCTCCGGGAGCCATGTCAGGGTCTGAGTCGGACGAAATAAACTCCAGAGTAGTCTCCAGGGCTCGCTCTGTCTTCTATCTGCATAA
This sequence comes from Ottelia alismoides, assembly GCA_037367405.1. Taxonomy (NCBI): domain Eukaryota; kingdom Viridiplantae; phylum Streptophyta; class Magnoliopsida; order Alismatales; family Hydrocharitaceae; genus Ottelia; species Ottelia alismoides. Next base: position 133,993 of record JAZKJV010005074.1, on the reverse strand, counting down.
TGAGATAGTCCAAATCAGATCACTTGCAGTTGTGTTCAGCTGCCGTGATGAAGCCGAAATTCCGGTCAACCCCAACATGTTGTGAATGGAAAAGGATGTAGGCTGTAATCGACTCCTATTCACAACGGTGAAAGAGGGACAAAAGTGATCCCAGTTTATTGGGTGGGCAAGAGAAAGGTAGAAAACGAGGAGTCTGGAGATCGATCCGCAAAGTCCGGATCGGGTACTCGGGAATCGCCTCGAATTTATTGGCGGAGTTGAGTTCATGGAATCGATGTGGGTGTCGGCAAGGTCCTGACGGAAACCATCCATGGATCAACTTCGCGAAGCACAAGAGAAGATTGGATGTTGGAAGAAAGATACGATGGTCAACGAAGAATAAAAGGAGTGTAAAACAGTAGAGAGGCTCGGTTGAGCGGGGTGGTCAAAGGGAGAAACAAAATGTGCGCAAAGGTGCGGGACTTGATCTTTGAACCTTAATCTAGATCCATACAAACACAATACAAAATCGGGTTCATCAACTCACGCCATGTGAAGCCGTGAAGGTTCGGCTACTTATTATCTTTTCATTTTTAGAGTTGTGATTTCAGGCATATCTTATAACAAGTCCTGAGTACGCTACCCTATAGGAGAGAGAGTACCACCAGAAGAGTATCCCGTACTTGTCCTCCTCCTGTGTAACCTGTAGTCTGTACTCTTTGGAGTCCTTGTAACCCTTCATGGATCCCTACTCAGCCAAAGAAATAGAGAGAGGAAGCCGATAGGCGAAACCAATACTTTGATTCTCGCTCGCAACGGAATAACACCCCCGTGAAGGCGTGGCCTATGCTCAATACTTCGGACATGGTCGATGCTCTACACAACAGAGAGTCGTCATTGGTGACTAAGCCCTACTCGCCTACGTACGATAGAAGCGCCATTACTTCGGAAATCCAGACGATACACAAGGCAGTTGCAGATTGGGTTTTTGGCTTTAATCCTTAGGGGTTCGCACACGCTCAAGGGAGTAGGGTTTTGGTCCCTCTCCAAGGTACCTGAAAACAATGAGGGCTTTATGAACCCGGTACAATGATAGTCCATTACAGATTTTAATTAAGGTCAAAGTTTATTTAGCAGTCCCCTTGTTTTAATTTTTTTGGTTTTCACTTTTTTTTTTAGTCTGTTTTCATACCAGCACCTAACGTTTTTGTAGATTCTTATTTAAGTCCTAGGTGCTCAAAATCAGAGGGAGATAGCGGAAAAGTCGTGCAAGTGGTTCCATGATGGAAATCTCACCATTGAACCGAATGATGCATGCTGAGTTAGAAGACTTACAGTGCATCCCAGCTCTCTCCATGCGGTATGCAAAACAGAATTTTTAACCTATCTACATGTCGGTATGCAAGGCACAAAATCGCCCTAAACATTAGCTGCTATTAGCGTGAAGAACTATAAGTCGCTCATTCATCTTTAGCCCGAAAGGTTCGGTCTTGGCTCACCCCTCCTCTGCTCAACACACTTGAGTTTAGGAGATAGCGCTTTATGGGGCTCGCTGTGGCACAAGGGCTAAGAGACAAATGAACGGCTTGTTTAAGTTTGACTAGATCCATACAAAGTAGACTATAGGAACATGCATTCTTATTAATGTGTGGACCTAGCTACCGAGTCAAGCAACCTATATCTAGGGGCCCCAAGCACACAAAACAAAGTAAAATAAAGGCGAAAAGCTCAAAACTTCAGAAAACAAAGAAAAGAAAGTGATGAAAACCCGGAAAACCGCGGTTAGGCCCCCAGGTGAACAATCACCCGGGCACTGGACCTCATTGTGAAGAGTAGAGTCCTGTTAATTATTACATGCCCAAAATTGTCTCTCTCTCACCATAAATTACAAAAATGATCCTAAGTGTTCTAGACCTATCTAATCCCCATCTCTTTGCTTCCTTGGTGCTCTCTCCAGATGGTCATGAGGTGAAGACCACCCTCCTCCAAGCTCGGCCGCCTTGGCTCCCTAAGAAGCCATCCTCGCGTGGCGTGCCCTCACATTAAAGTCACAAAGAAATTGAATTAGTATAGCTCATTCAATCAACTAAAACAGATATAAATTAATCACAATAAATAAATCAATAAAGCATGGTGATTAATTACATTAGAAATAGCTGCTCACAAAATCAATGATGAATCAAAAATTTTTACACAAGAATGATAAAATAAAGTAGGCTATGCTCATTGCTCCCCGGCAACGGCGCCATCTGATAACTGACATTTTGCGAGGGTCAGAATTATGTTGTCGCTGAGGCGACCACTCACAGAACATCGGTTAGTCAGCAATTAACCCACAATAAAAGAATAAAACAATTGAGCCCCAAAAGTGTGAATTAACATTTATTACTCTACCACAAAATTCATAGTGAACAAGCATGTAGAGGTCGAACCACAGAGAGCAATACAAAAATGCAGTAGCCTATGATGTGCATGTACCACAGAGTCATCCTTGTGTGAAGCTTATTTTTGTGGGTTTTTATTTTTATATTATTATTATTATTTTATATTATTTTTTATTTCTATTTTAATAATATATAGTTATGTAATATATATATATATATCGATATAATTTATAGAATATAAATATATAAAGATATATACCCATAGAGGGTTTGTATAAAGTATATAATACATACCTGGTGTATATATATATATGTATATATATAATATTTTTTTATTTAATTTTTAGATTTTTATATATATTAATAAATATGTGGATATATATATATATATTTTCTTTTTCAATAGGGGAATATATATATAAAGGAGAGAGAGGAGTGATACAATATTGATAAAAATATATAAAAACACTCAAAAATGCAGAAATAAAATCTTTTTGGTATTTTCATGATTTTTTACTGTTTTTGTGATTTTTGGGTATTTTTCAAAACATTTTTGGTATTTTTAAGTAGCAAAATAAGGGAAAATAGGGAGTTAGCTACATGCTGGGGGCAAAATGGAAATTAAAAATATACATCAGCCATAAAATTTTTCCCAACTATTTTAGAAAAAAGATGATAAAATATAAATCCTACAGGAGTTGAGTTTGCAATTTCTAGGATTTTCTAGAATTTTTTATATTTTTTAGAAGTTTTTGAGTATTTTTGAATTTTTAAGGTTTTTCTTTTGAGATTTTTAATGATTTTTGGACTGACACTTAATTGGGATAAAATAGACCATAGTTAATTTTTTTAGAATTTTTCGAGGTGTTTTACTATGTTTTTGGTATTTTATAAGCTAGACAGTATATAAAATGTATGTTTTTGATTTTTAATAAATGCAAAAATGCGACAAAATTAAAAACTAAAAATATGGCGTGCAAGAGCAAGCTAACATGAGCTTATATCCATTTTTGCAAAATTTTTCAAGTTACTAGGAGGCATGAAATAAATGGACAAAGCATACAAAAATATATGGCCTAGCAGGGGCATTTTTGCAAATAAAAATAAACTCAGGGACTTCTGTGCAAAAACACCAAAAATATTACACGTGAACTGCAATTTTAAGGGATAAAATGAAATACAAAATCTGCCAGGGGTTTGACTGCAATTTTCACGTGCCTCACGTGGGACTACACGTGGGGCGCGGAAGGACCTAATTACAATTCGGGAAAATATAGGGGTCCTACTGCAAAATGTACAACTTATTTACAACGTGCGAATTTATTTACAGTATTAAACATTAAATACAAAAAGTTCGAGGGGGCTCAGTGTAATTTACCCCTTAAGGCGCGCAAATGGATGGCGATGGGCGCTCCACTTATCCACGTGTCAGGCTCTCGAAGCCCGATACCCCTTCGACGATCTTCGGCCGAGATTGTTTCTGATGTCTGATCGAACGACCGAGGCAGCTGCTACATGGACGACCCTGATTAGATCTGGGGCCGTCTCCTTCATCCGACGGTGGCTGCTGATCACGAAGAACAGGGAAGAACAGCTGGCTTCCCTGGCTTCAATCTTTGATTTCTCCGCCTCAAGACGCTCCTGGTTGATGGCGATGGGTTCCATACTTCCGGCGAGGTGGTGCGCACCGTCCGAGGTACTCCAAAAGGTCTAGGACCCCCTAGATCGGTTCAACGAGCTCGGAGAAGAAAGGGGGGTCCTGGAACCTCGCAGGGGATCAAATCGAGCCCCAGGGGGCTCCGTTCAGCTTCTAACCTGCACCAAAAGCATGAGGGGCTCGAGGGGGTCTTCCTCGACCAGGTGTTAAGGCTAAAACGATAGGGAATGACTGGGGGTGGCGAGGTCCGGCGAAGCGGAGGAGTTGGACCTCGATTCGCAGAGCTGGAGAAGCTCTGGTTGATCTGATGCGTGGGTTAAGCGTAGAACGCGTAGGGAAATGAAGTGAGGTGAAGCGAGGGGTCGGATCGTGCGTAGATCAGGGTAGAGAGGTTCTCCGGAGCTGAACTCCGGCGAACTTCTATCTGGGTCTAATCGAGCACCTACGGTCCTACTGATTACTCTAAAGACTGGATTAAAGATTAAAAACTAAAACTAAGCTACAAAACGAGATAAATCAGCTCTTATACCTGGTGGTCGACCAGGGAGCAGGACCTCCGGCGAGCGGCGGCCTTGGGCACTTCCTTCGACTCCCCCGATCGACTGAGACTACCAGGAGTACCCCCCTGTCACGAGGATCCTCCAAGGGCTGGAATTGAGGGTGGAAAGCGATCGAAGGGAGACCAAAATGGGGGAGGAGGTCGAAGGAGTTCTTTATAGACATGATATGCACCCTTATTGACCGGGGCACCACGAAGAATCGGCAGGTTAGATGGTCGATCTGGGTTGGTGGCGGTGATGTACAATGATCGGGGATCATTTTGTCAGAAGACGTCGATGGCCAACGATGGACGAGTCGAGCGGGAAAAAAGGGAGAAGACGGGTGGAAAAGACCAGCCACGTCATTTCAGCCGCCTGGGGGTCGAGTTGACCAGGCGGTCAACAAAATGCTGGAAGCTGATTGGGCCATGTCAGCCCGGATTTGACTTATTATTTTATCCTAATAAATGAATTTATTTAATTTTACTTATAAAATAAAAAATTTTAATTAAATAATATAGTATTTATTTATTATTTTTATTTAATTTTTCGAAGTATTTTATTATGGTTTTAATTCAATAATGTATTTATGCGTGTATTTACATGTATTTTGTGTATTTTATTTTTATTTTGTTGATTTTATTTTATTATTTTATTGTCTTATTTTATAAATTTATAATTTTTTTGTGACTGTGAGGGTATTTTTATTTAATTTTTATGAGTTTATTTTCATATTTAAATAAATAAGGATATGTCTATGTAGGTATACTTGTAGGTCTTTTACCTGTATATTATATATACTTTATTTATTTAATGTATTTTCTTGATTTTTATTTTAGATTTATATTTTTAATATATTATGTATAATATGAACAACATTATAAAAATAAGAGAAAAGAAAATAATTAAAGAATTTTTCCCTTTTTTATTTATGTACATATTGGATCATAGGTATTTTGCCTACTCTCTTGCATAGACTTATTTTATTTTGTAAATCCCCTTTAGTTTTATTCTAATTTCAGTATGTTCATGTATTATATACATTATTTTAATCAGGCAGGCTTTACAATGGAGGCCAAAAACCTAACTTTTGCAGATGGACTTCAAAAATTATGAAACCAATTTTATTAAATAGTTCTTGGAAAGCTATATACAATTAAAGGTGAGTTTGAGTGATTTGGAGCTTTTATTTGCAAGATATGGGTCTGTGAAGTTGAGATTTTGGATTTTTATTCTGTGTATAAAATGTACACTGAGTATTATTTTTACACAAACTCAATTTTGTATTTTTTATTTACATTATTATCTACAACTTTTATGAACATAGTTTCTTTATTTGATGAATGAATAATTATGTACAAAATAGGTGTCAAAAATGCATAAATAAATGCATGAATAAATGAGGTATTTATTGTATACTGGCCCTTATCTCCCCCTACTTTATTCCTTGTCGACCATTTCCATGCTGGCCTTGGTCTCGGGGTTAGGGTCATAAAATATTTGCAATATTTTATTCCTTTTTCTTTTCTCCTCTTTATTCTATAATTTTGGCATTAAAAACCTTATTTAATGTATAATTAATACAATGAATGATGAATGCTATTATGTATAAATTGATGCGATTCACATGCATTTGCTGGGGTTTTTGAGGCCAAAATGATAGAATAAAGGTGATGAAATGGAGATACATCACCGCCGCCCAAGGGAGTTCGGATGGGTCTGCTCGGAGCGGGCGAACGGAGGAGAGGAGGGAGGGGAGGCGCTGCCGGATGTCCGAGAGGCGGGAGTGGGCGGAGGACAGGGACAGGGAGAGGGACTCCGATTTTTCCAGGCTCAACCGGAGGGCCCGCTGTGCTGCGAGAAGGTTCTCGATGCCCCCTGCCACCGCCCAAGATGGAACACCCCCCGCGCCCTTGCAATGAGACAAATCTCGAAGCCCCCACCCCTGCCTCTGCCCCCCGCCTCCATCAGCGAGCCCACCAACTTTGCTCGTAGCTGGAACACCCCCGCGCCCCTGCAACAAAACGAAGCTCGAAGCCCCTGCCGCCGTAAAGCCCCCCCCCCGCTAGCAAGCCCACCGACCCTGCAATGAAATGAAACTCGAAGCCAAAGCTTCCCCTACCACCGCCCAAGCTGGAACACCCCCCGCGCCCCTATAACGAGACGAAGCTCGAAGCCCCCTGCCACCGTAGCTCCCCCTTGCCTCTACCCGCTAGCAAGCCCACCGACTTTGCTCGTAGCTGGAACACCCCCGCGCCCCTGCAACGAGATGAAGCTCGAAGCCCCAACCACCGTAAAGCCCCCCCTCTCCAGTAAGCCGACCCTAGTGCCGTCCAGCCGGCTCCAAGCTTTCCTTTCTTGCGTCCGCTACCAAAGCTGGAAGCCCCCTTTTTTTTGGCTAATCGTAGCCGTTAGATTATAGGTTGGTTAGATTAACTTGTTCATATGGTTGAGTTAACATATTAAACTAACGGAGGTTTATGAGTGTGAGGCAGAGTGATTTTATAGGGTTTTTCATTTAATTCATGATCATGCACGGTTATGATTTTAATTGCGGAACTACTCAGGGTTATGGGTGTAAAAATCCCTTTTATTTTTTTGTGTAGAAGGCACATTTTATATTATTTTTATGTGAAATAATTATTTTATTTTTCTATGTATTTTTATCTACAACTTTAGTGTGCAAAGTTTATTGACTTGAGGTATAAATAATAAAAAATAAAATAGGTCCCAAAAATGACTTATTAATGAGTTGAAAATTAGGTTTATTGTATTTATTGGCCCTTATCTCCCCCTACTTTATTCCTTGTTTACCCAGTCATCATGATGCCTAGGTCTCGGGGTTTAGGGGCATTCAATACCTATGGTACTTCATTTATTTTTCTTTTATTTTCCTTATTATTTTATTTTGTCTTTAAATATAATATTTTATACAATAATTACACAATAAATACTATATGTTATTTTATGCAAAATAATGATGATTACATGCATTTAGCTAGGGTTTAAAGGGCAAAATGAAAGAATAAAGGCGATGAAATGGAGATTCATCACCCCCTATACTTGCCTTTGCTAGTTTCTAACAAACACTTATGCCTACAAGTGCAGAAAAGAAAATAAAGAAAAGAAAAAGAAATAAATTGGATTGATTTTAACTTTCAAACTTGTCTTCATAAAATCAAAATTTGGAGCTCAGTTGGATCTTTAATAATTTATGTTTGGTTGGAACCTTATTGGGAATCCGACTTGAAACACAGTAATTTCCAAGAACTACAAAACTCTGCCTAAGTCTCCTCAAAAGTTAGGTCAGAACAAGTCTATGTCATATGCAGTCTCTTATGACTATGAGTCTATCTTATACAATGTCAGTGATATGTAGCTCCCCTTGGTTGAATCGGTACAAGTCAATCTTCTCCAACATGGTGACCCTAATTCCCCAATCCATCAACTCTTTCCTTGAAAAGCAGGATATTCCCTTCTAAGTTCAAGTGCAACTAACTCAAGAAGTAGAGGTGGATAAGAGAATGGATGGTAGCCATTTTAGCTACCTATCCTGGGATGCTTGACCAATGTAGCCAAGTCACTTGGTTGCACGCTCACATCGATATTTGACTTTGAATCTCAAGCTTTCTTATTGACTATATGCACATATATACTCTGACGAGAATTGATTTTTCTTTGATTCTTGCCCATCAATTTTTTTGGATTTTTTGATTTTTCATTTTTGTAATACTATATACAATAACCTTTACATACAGATTGTTTGCTCTTAAGCCAGTAGACTATCCCTATTTTGAAGCATTATTACAACACACAGACTTCTGTCTTAAGGCCATATCGCTACTGGACCAGGTTGGGGTACAATGGCCACAAAAGTGTGACTTTTGATGTTTCCATTGGCTTTGTGTCTCATGCCAGCAAATCCAGCCCTTTACCACTTCAACTGAGGTGAGCAAAGTGTAAGGTGTAGGTGTGCAAGTGTGCATCTATATTTACAAGGATTTTTTACAAGTTGAGAGTTAGTGAGTATTTATAAGATATATATACATGTTATATACATTGTTGGAAGGCTTTTATTTGAGTTGTTATTTACACAAGGTTCTTAAAACATTTTTGAAAATATTTTCGCAAATAATTTTGCCAAAGATTTTTACGAACATTTAGAAGCCTTGAAAATCATTTTGCAAATATTTCCCAAACAATATACATTGCTTTTTCAAAAGATTTTGCAACCATTTTCAAATCATTTGCAAACAGATTTTCAAAAGAATTTATTTACATGAATTAAAGGAATTTTTCAATAAAAAGATTTTATTATCTTTATTTTAACTTTAATTATCCTATTTTAAAAATCCAAAAATATTTTCTCTATTTTCCTTTATTTATATATGTCTTATTATCTAGATATCAATATATACCCGTCATTATTCTTTATATTAGTATTACTATATTTTATTTATAAATATAAAATCACAAAACATTTGCATATTTAAAAATCAAATAAAAAATAAATAATGAAAAACCCACACAAGAACACAAATATAAGACACGAGAAAAATACAATTTTTGCATTCATTTGCACCATCTATCACGTTTGCTCCCTATGTTCGACACTCTACACATACTTACACCTATATACACATTTGTGAAGTAATAGTAAATTTTGACTCCAAATTTATTTTGTTTTTCATTGCTATATCTATTGTGGGTTAATTGTTGAATTATTTGGGTTTCGTGAGCGGTCACTTTGACGAATGCCGGTCCGCCTTGTGGATTGACAAGACCCTCGCAAAAATCGAGTTCTCAACAAATGGCACTATTGTTGGGGAGCAACGTCGTATAGATTTCATTCCCCTGTTCTTCTCTCTTGTCTACTTGTTTGTCTTTATTTCTTTACTTGTCATTTTATTTGATATTATTTGTGAACTGTCTATCCCTCTTCCTTGTTTGACTTTGTTGTAAGGGATTGTAGATCGAGTAAGGCTCTCAGGAGACCTAGACAACCATGTGAAGCGGAGTCAACTTTTCTAACCTAACCGACAAGAGAGAGTGGCAAAAGAAGACTTGGAGGAATTTTGAATACAATGCCTTTTGTCTTTTATTTCATTTTGTTTTATCTTGTAACTTAAGTGAGAGAGAAACATTTAATTGTAATAATTAGACTCTCCAGGACACTACAAATTCACAAGGTCCACTGCCCGAGTGATTGTTCACTTGGGGGGCGTCGATTTTTGTTGTGTTTTCTTCGCTTTTCTTTTTCTTGTTTCACTTGTTTTGAGTTTTTCGATTTTAATTTTTTTTGTTTTGTATAATTGAGCCCTAATTCTAGTCAAGGTTCAAAATCTCAATTTTGATTTCATTTCTGTCACCTCCAATACCGAAATTTCATCGAAATTTCGGGAAATTTCGATAATTTCGGTGGAAAAGTTGGAAATGGCTAAAAAACCAATTTTTTCAATTTTATTGTAAATTATTATTTTCCAAGTTATTAGAAAAATAAATAATATATAAATACACAATTATTTTACACATATTTCTCATCTATACCCCTTATATTGTACATATCGGTCAGATCAGCCATATCGGTCATATTGTAGAATATGTTAGATATTGTAAATGGAGTTAATATAAGTATTTCAAACAATAAAACAATAGATATACACTTATAGGCTTATAGCATACATATCAATCATCTTATCATCTATGAATATGACGGTATATCACACACCATATCGAACATATCGTTGTTAATATGTAATACTTAATAATAGAGTAATAGTCTTACAAGTTACAACAAAGAAAAATACATATATTTCATGTAGAGTAATAAGAACACGCACATTAATTATCAATGCAATAAAAGATTAAAATATATTACATGGTGATATGTTCGGTTCAGAACCAAGAGTTCCGCAATGGATCTGAATCGCCCCCCTTCCTTGTTGTCTCTCATAACGCATCACGGATTCAATGAACTCGCAGTAGTTCTCCCATGTCATGTACAGGTACATGTCCTTGTAATCCATCACATACTGCCTGTATTGGTGGTCATCGATGCCTATGAGTATCCCGAGACTAGGATAAGCAGCACTAGATCCGGTATCGCGAGTGGCACGACGAGGCTGTGAACTACTAGCCTGAGATTCTCAGGACGACGACGACGGAGTAGGAGAAGATCTCTACAGAGGAGGAGGAAGAGGAACTGGCATGTGCTCAGGGAAGAAACCATAACTGTCACCCCAAAAGAAACTGCCCTGGATCTGCTCAGGTTGTCTACCTTGGTAGTTGTCACTGTTGTAGCTACTGTATCCCCCATACCCATTGTAACCATATGAATATGATGGAGGTGCGTACGCTTGAGGAGGAGGAGGTCCTGGAGGAGCAGCATGAAAGTATTCTGGGAAGACGCCAAATGATATCTCATCATGCGACGATCCATATCCGCCTAAAGGACTTGGTGTTCCTCCATGATACGGGCTGTCAATGTCCATCCAGCTCAAGGAGCCTACAGATGATATCAAATCATCCATGTAGCTATCGGTTGGACGATGGCCACGACCGTACTCGTAATCCATAGGTCATGGACTCGGACTTGGAACAAACTGTCCATGTGTGTTCCTCTGTCACTCCATATATTCACGACCTGCATGTAGCCCTTCCTCAAATCTTGTACCTTATAGTCCACGACCACCCCCTCCTGACCCACCTGAGTATGTTTCCCCACCATCACCTGGTCCACCACAACCAACAACATCATCATCATCTCCACTGTCATCCTTTGACTTCGATTTGGATTTGGAGCTAGTGGAGAGAATTTCATCAACAACCGCATCAATCTCGGCCTCCAACCCTCCAAGAGGGTCTGTAATCTGCTCAGATCTTGCCAAATAGATTCCTACATCTGGTCCCATTTGCTGGCTTATATTCTTATTTGGTCTTCCACCTGGTTGATTGAGAACAAGAGCACCATTGGAATCCATCTACCTCTAGAGAACATCTTCATCAGCATCGTCATCGTGCATCTTGAAATGTATGCAAGATCAATAGGGTATGTGTAGTCCTCTTTGTCTTGTCCCTCCCTTGCATGTTTCAACTTCAGCCTCAAGTTTTAATGCATGTAGACAAGATCACTGAGCTTTTGTTCTCCCAACCTGTTCCGTCTCTTCGAATGGATCAAGTTGAATGTGCTCCAGTTCCTCTCACAACCACCAGCAGATGTGGTTTGAGAAAACACTTTCACTGCCACATTTCGTAGGTTGGGAGCTTCCATCCCGTATAATAACCACCATTCGGCCCTACTAAGAAGAGTATTGCCTCGTCCATTTATCGCAGTAATTCGACCAAAGGAACTCAAGGCATCCCGTAAATACTTAACCTGCACACATAGGTTTAAGTCATAAATTATTACATAATACTCTTAAAGAATATTTTTGTGAGTCCTATCTAGCTTCAAATTCAGGATTACCTCGTTCATGCACAAGATCAGTAACTTCTCATTCTTGACGAGCTTCTCCACCAAAATTTGTACAGCTTCTAGAAGGTCAACATTTGTACCAAGTCCATTCTTATAATGGTACTGAGTATTGAAGTAATAAGCTGGACACAAAGTCACAAAAAATCACAATTCTCATATTCTAAAGATCTATAGAAATTTAAAAAATGAAAAATAAATTAGATTATTACATAATACATACCGGCGTTGTGAAGAGGATGTGAGAGCACCTTGGACCTATGCTCATCTATGATGTCCAACCATGCTTTTGATCCTTTTTCAACCTCTTCTCTGACCTTCTCTCTCATATAGCGCATTGACTCGTAGATCACTCCCATGGTGGGCTTCTTATCGCCATCCGTGATCCGCAATGCAGAAACAACTGGATCCATGATCCTCGTGACCCGAGTCACATCATCCCAAAAGTTGAGATCATTGATCAATGTCTCCACTTTCTATCCTCCTTTAGGCCGAGCTTCAAGTATCTCGAACCATTCACTTGGCAACACATGGTTTTCAACCCTGTATTTTGTTGTTTGAGGCTTTGCAATGCTATAAAATTGGTTTCAAAGCGTGTGATGCCAGGCCTCACCAGCTCACCATTGCACATCCGTCTCATCAATGCCAACACTTTGTCGTGGTTGTAAATGAATGCGGTGATTGTTCGTGCTTTCTCCACCATCCTTGAGATGAGCTTCCTCTTGCTAAAATCCTTTAGAATTAAATCAATGCAATGTGCAGCACACGGTGTCCAAAAAATACCATAGCTGCTAGACTTTATTATTCTTTCACCCACTTTCTTGAAATTGCTGCCATTATCCGTCATAATATGGACAATGTGATCTTTCCCAACCTCTTTAATGACGTCCTTCATCAACTTCAGCAGGTACTTATGGTCCTTCACATGATCAGATGCATCAATATATTCCAAAAAGATTGTCTTCCCATCGCAAAAAATAAGGAAGTTGATGATCTGCTTCCTCGTGTAGCTCATCCACCCATCGCACATCAATGTCACCCTGTACTTTGGCCATCTCCTCCTCAAGTCAATGATGTACTCAATCATCTCCTCATTCTCCATCCCCAGATATTTGTTCATTATTTCGTAGGATGTAGGAGCTTTCACTACCGTTCCTGCTGCAGCGATCTCATCAATGGCATGCTGCAGAAATGGCCTGGTAGCAATGTTTACAGGAGTGCTCTCCCCAAAGAAGATCTTGCTGATGGCCTTTCCTACCCTTTCTCATGCATTGGTGAACATACCCTTCACTGTTTTCTGCCTCGGATCCTTGCTTGCCTAGTATTGCATGGATCTGTTTCTCATCAAGAAGGGATAAATTCCCTTCCCCTCGTGTTTTTTGGTGGGTGGTGGTACTGGTGCGCCTCCAGAACCACTCCCACTACCACCTGCACCATAGAAGCCGCCCCGTGCACCACCGAGTTCTCTCCTCTCGAACTCGCTCCTCATTGATTCTTTTGTTGCCCTTCTATATGCCCTCCTCTCCGTTGTAGTCTGAATGTCAGCGGGGTAGACAAAGTCATCGTCATCTGAATCTGAAAGGACGTTGAATTCTTTCTCAAACATGAACTCTTTTAATTATTCATCCCTTCTTACCCTCTCTGTATCCCTTTCCTTCTTCCCGTCCAAGCTGGCCTTCACCTTGTCCCTTACATCTTTAGGACGTGCACTTGGCAACATTCTTGTTATTGCAAAAAGATGGTGCTTCATCCTCGTGATCCCGCCTCCTCCCAACTTCTTTCCACAGAAATTGCATTGTGGTTTCGCTTTATTTCCATCAGGAGCGGAGGCAAACCTCCAACCAATGTCCCCACTGAAATCGCCCCTCTGATCCTCAGAACTGTCAGATCTTGATCCGGAACTTGAATGTGCCATGATGATGATTACCAAAACCTTCTAGGAAATTGAAGAATAATCATTCAAGAGGCATACAATGCGATCGATTAAGAATTTGCTAATTAATTTATGTTTTAATTTTCAGATTTAGTATATTTTTAATTTTTCCATCACCTAATATACATAAAATTGTAAATACTTGGTGTTTGAAAATGAAAGTATACTCTTAATATTCCGATTTTCAGAAAAATACCTTAGATCTATACGATAGGGTCTTAGATCTAGCAATTAGGGGACCATTTTCTAGAAAGACTACCTAAGTGACACAAAATAAAACCAATAGATGTAACATATGATTTTTGGATTTACTCAATTTTTAAATTTCATTTACAAAAAAAACCCAAAACACGTTTTCTACTTCCATAACTTAAGATCTAGTTTATCATTGAAGATTTCATCATCATTCCACATTAAAACACAAAAGCCTCAATTTCCACTTCCATAGATCTTACAAAATGTTCTCAAAGTACGTTTCACTTCATGTTATACACAAGATCCGAGATAATACGTTCATAACTATCATTATTGTGCAATTAAAACACAAAAACCCTAATTTTCATCTCCAAAAATAAAGTTAGATATTCAAAATCTCTCAAAAAAACACCATACCAAGCTCTATAAACATCCTAGGAGTAAAACCCCTAAAAAATTGAAGCATTTGATGAAGATTTGGCCAAATTTGGCTTACCTTGAAGCAAGCGGCGAAAAATGACCTTGGAGGAAGTTTGAAGAGGTTGCTGCTAGAACTTGGTCGAAATGGGCGAGTTTCGACCGAAATTTCGATCCATATCACCAAATGGGTGGATTTTTTAATTACAGATTCCCTTTGTCGGATGAGATAACTATATAACCTGAAATCTCGATGATATTTCACGAGATTTCGGTCGAAATATGGGAAATCGATATTCATATGGGTTTCGATACCCTCCACCCGCCGAAAACGAAATTTTGGAGAAATTTCATGAGATTTAGTTCCATGATTCTAGGATTTGCTTTCTCGACAGATTAAGGTCCAAAGCCCCAATTAAATTGCATGTACATATAGTCTGCTTCTGGATCTAGCAAAATTGAATTGTTGATTGTTTAGACTTGAGACCGTGCACTGAGAGAGGTACCATACATCGCTTGCAGCACCTGTTGTGGTGGGCACCGAGGTTGTCTCAAAAATCGGACCCTAGGTTTCATATCTAGATAACTAGCATATTATTCTTCATGCTAATAGCATATTCTATTTTAGGTTGATTTCATAGCTTGTATTGTGTATAAATAGGTTTCAATTTTGCTTAGCACCCTGCTGAAAATCGAGAAAATGAGGGTTGTACTGTCTCACAAGGCGAGACCACAATTGATGTAATGACCACTCAAAAACCCTAGTAAATCATCAATTAACCCACAATATGTATACAACAATGAAAAGCAAAATATGTGGAGTTAAAATTTATTATAACTCTATAAAAGATATGTATAGGTGCAAGTATTATAGAGATCGAACAAAGAGAGCAAATGGGAGAATGGTGCAAATTAATGCAAAAATGTTAGCTTCTTTTTGTTTATGTGTTTTTGTGGGTTTTTATTTTATATATTTCTTTAATTTTTGTTTTTATATTTTTTTAATTGTTTTTAATTTTTATATTTTTAGTTTTCTTTTTTATATCAATTTCTAGTTTTCCTTTAAATATATAATGTAAGATTATATGAGGTTATATATACAATATAGGATAATATATATAAGCAACTAAAAATAAAGAAAAAATTACATATTTAAATATTTTTGGGTTCTAAATATTTTTTTACAATTTTTGAGATTTTTTAAGAATTTTTGTTCATTTTTATGGATTTTTAAAGTAAAAAATATCCCAAATCAGGGATTAAATTGATAAACCCAATTGAAATGAAGATTTAAATAAAGAAAATTATAAAATAGAAAATGGTATTTTTAAATTTTAAGAATTTTTCAAATTTTTATAAATGATTTCAGGGATTTTTAATTTTTATGTATTTTCTTTTTATATTTTTAGTGATTTTTGGTCTGAAGGCTCAAAATACTAACATAAATAAAATATATTTTTTGGGAATTTTTCAAACCAAATTTATATTTTTATGTGTTTTTATGCTAAATTGGGCAAAAACATTATTTTTTATAAATATTTAAAGCACCTAAAAATGAAATCCAAAATTATAGCATGAATCTATTATCAAACAGACACCTAAACATATTTTTGGGGATTTTTTAAAGCACAGACACTATTTTTAGTAAATTGAACAAACACACAAAAAATCAATGAACTAGTACAGCCATATATTAATTAAAGATAAATATGAGTGCCTTTCTCCAATTTTTCTAAAAATATATAACTTGAATTAAAATTTTAGACTAAACACAAATAACAAAACCTGCGAGGGTATACATTTAAAAATGCCACCAGACGTGGGACGGCATGTGAGGTGACGTGGACTAGACTAAACTGATAATAATAAAACTACGAGGGTCTTTTTCCAAATATTATGAAAATAAAATATCAGTAGAAGAAAGTTTGAGTATTAAATATTAAATACGAAAATCGTTGGGTAAAATATGCAAAATACCCAACAAAGGAGAGATCCAATGGTTCTGATCGATCCACTAAGACACGTGGCACGCTCTGGTGCTGCGATGCCGGTTCGTCGTCCACGGCTGAGAATAGATATTGGATCAGGATCTTATAGTATTGGCTTGCAAAATCAGACGGTAGTTGCTCTCTTGGAAGAGCGGGGGCTGATCGGATGATTATGAAGTCCCTTGGATGAACTCATGAAGAACATGGCCCAGATGAACTTCGATTGGCCATAGCAGCCTCCCCGAGTCTCCTCCGACGCTTCTAAGATGAGGGAATCACTCCTGCAGGACTGCTGCAGCTCGTAGACTCTTCAAATGGTTTCAGGGTCCATCGATGTGACCCTGGAGCATATAAGTAATTGGAGGTGCTTCAAGTGTCGCTCAATCCGTCAAACGGGCTCCTCTCGACATGAAAAAATGTCAACCGACTAGAGATGGAAGGGCAAGCTGGTCAAGACTTTTATTGGGTGGATTGGCGATGAGATGAGGTGAAGCAGTTCATCTCCGACGAACGACGTTAGAGGGAGGTGGGCGGACTAGATCTGGAAGTGATCTAGGTGGTTGGCTGGTAGAGCAAGGTGAAGAAGCGACGAGGAAAGGAATGGGATGGCAGGCGAGTCATGAAACATAAGCAGAGCACGGTGGGGGGTTCATCGAAGTTAAACTCTGATGAACTACAAGTTGAAGATTTTGCGCTAATACAAATAATCAAAATCTAAACTAAAGGCATAAGATCAAAATAGAAACTAAAATCTACTGAGAAAATAAGTAAAAATTCCTCAAGCAGTGTTGGGTCGTGAAGTGGACCTTATGGTGGCGGTGGTCATCGGAGATGGTTGGAAGTCTGCCTTAGAGCCGCTTCTTGATGCGTCCAAGAGCTGGGCGAAAAGGGTGTCACCCTCCTCAAGATCGAGAGATTCAATTGGAGAGGAAAAATGGCCAAAAAGGATATTCAAAAATGGGAGGAAGGTGACGGGGTGCTTCTGTACAGGTGACTGGATGGCTGAGAAGATCGAGGTGGAGCTGATGATGCAGAGCTCCTCAGACCAGGAGATCAAGCCCACAAGATAGGGCTAGGATCGAAGAGGAAAAACATTGAAGGAATCAACCCAAAAGGATGCATAGATCCTTTGAGAATAAATCAAGATTGGTCAAAGGTTAGTTGTGTTAGAGCTACAGGGCTAGGTCAGGAAGTTGACCAAGGTCATCTGGAGACACAACCTGGTTGATCCACGTGTACCAACCATGAAAATCCAGCCATAAAATTATTTATAAAAACGACAATAAATAATAAATGATTTTATTATTTTTAAGTATAAAACAAAAAATGTTTTTTTCTGTAGTATTTTATTATTATTTATTTTTAAATTTTTTGGGGTTATTTATTATAAGTTAATTTTTAGGGTTTTATTTATAGGTATATTCATATATGTTTTGTATAATTTATTTTTATTTTATATTTTTGATTTTTATTATTTTAATTTCTTATTTTATACATTTACAACTTATTTCTATATACCTAAATATTTTTTTATATTTTTCTGATATAATATGTACATTTAAATAAATATAAGTATATATTATATAGGTATAAGTATAGATATTTTATCTTTGTATTTTTTTGTATATTATTTTATTTTGGTGTTTTATTTAGGGTTTTATTATATTCTAAATATGTACATATATTATAAATAACATTTACAAAATTATAAAAATATAAAATTATAAATATAATAAAGAATAAATAAAATGAATATTTTATATAGGTGAACTATACAATAGGAGTCCAATACCTAACTTTCACACCTTAACTCCAAAAAATATGAAATTACCTTCATTAAATAGTTTATTAAAAGTTATATATATTTAAAAGTGTTATTAATATATTTTGAGTTTTTGTTTAGGAGATATGAGTATGGGAAGTTGGGATTTTGGCTTTTATTTAGATTGTAAAAGGTATATTGTATATTTTTTGTGTGAAATCAAATTTATATTTTTTTATATATTGTATATACAACTTTCATGTACAAAGATTCTATATTTGAGGTATAAATAATGGAAAATAAAATAGGTCCCAAAAATGAATTAATGACGAATAAATAAATATGGTTTTTATTGGATTTATTGGACCTAATCTCCTCCTACATTATTCCTTGTCGACCAAATCAATTCTTGACTTGGTCTCAGGATTTATGGTTATAGAATACCTTCGGCATTTTATTCTTTTTCTTTTCATTTCTATATTATATAATTTTGGCATTAAGAACAATATTATTTATACAATAGATGGAATCATTGATGAATGTTAATTTGTAAAAAATAATGTTATTTACATGCACTGGCTAGGGGTTTTAAGTCCAAATTATAGAGTAAAGGCGATGAAATGGATATTTATCACCCCCTTATACTTACCTTTGCTAGTTCCCAGCAAACACTTATGCAATTAGTGCAAAAAATAAAAACAAAGAAAAGAAAAAGAAAGAACTTGGATTGAATTTAATTCTCAAACTTGTTTTCACAAAATCAAAGTTCGGAGTTCAGGTCAGACCTTGGTGTGAGAATGTGTGTGGAACCTTGTCGGGAACCATATTTAAAACACAACAACCATCAAGAGTCATAGAACTCAGTTCAAACCACCTCAATATCCATATCAAGACTAGTCTATATCATACACAAATCCTTATGACTATGAAGCTGACTTGTACAATGTAAGTGATAGTGGCTCTTTCCTACTGAAATGATAAAAGAACTGACTTCTCCAGTATGACAACCCAATGATTCCCCAATCCAGCAACTCTTTCCTCAAGGAGCAGGGTATTCCCTTCTAAGTTCAAATACATCCAACTCAAGAGGAGAGGGTGAAGAGAAGAATGGACGATATCACGTGCAGCATTCGATCCAGGGATGCATGACTAGCGTAGTCAAGTCATCCAGCTGCAAGCTCACATGATACGACTTTGAAGCTTAAGCTTGATTATTGACTATACAAATATGTACACTCTACAAGCATTTTATTTTCAATAAGGCATGTCTACTTTTTTTGGAGTGCTTTTCCATTTTCTGAATACTATATACAATAGCATTTACATAAGGAGTTTTTCCTCTTGAGCCAAAAGACTATCCCTCTTTTGAAGCATTATTGCAACAAACACTCTCATATCTTTAGATGCCGATGCATTGGACGGGTTGGGGTGCACTTCCCTCCCTAAATGAGGACAAATGTTTCCACTATTGTGCATCTCATACCGGCAAATCCAATTCCCTCACCACTCCAACTGAGTTGAGCCAAGTGAAAGGTGAAAATGTCCAAGTTAGGCCACAGCCGACAAGTGGCATGCGTGCGTCTCGAAAAGTTCTAGTTGGGCAGTTGTGGTGACTTGAACCTAGCCTTGAGTCTCAAAGAATTAAGTCCAAATAGACCTGAAGTACCTCAAATCTAGTTCCCATAAGGTTCCGGTGAAGTTAGGTGCATTAAGGTCCAGCCAAGCTCCAATCTTTGACTTTACTCATACTAGTTCAATTATGAAAGTCAATCTAAAAAATGCAAATGTACAGTGCAATGAAAAATATTTTTGTGGTTCAATTTTCCATTTTTTTACTTTGAAAAGGTTTTGCAAATTTGATGTAGTTTTTCAAAAAGATTTTGAAGATGTTTTTGTGATTTTTAAAACAATGAATTTTGGAAAAGAAAAGTAGGTACAAATATTTACATAGAGATGTATCTTATATTTACAAGAATGAGGGTTTTAAGAATTTACCCAAGGGGTATGTTATTAATTTTATAGATAAATATGCATAGTTAATAAATATATTTTGTGTGATGTATTTATTTCTCAAACTTACTTGAACATGATTTTTCAAATAAATTTGAAAACTATGGTCCAAAATAATTTTTACATATAATTTTTACAAACATTTACAAGCATTTGAAAATCATTTTGCAAAGGTTTTTCAAATATTATATATAGATTTTTCAACATATTTTTGCAACCATTTTCAAAACCATTTGCAAATAGTTTTTCAAAGCATTTTTATTTCATACATTGAAAATAAATTTTTACAAGAAAAATATTTTTACAACGTATGAAAATATTTAACAAATCATTTTCTGAATAATTTTCAAAAGATTTTTCAAAAATATTTTTAAACTATTTTTAAACATTTTGCAAAAAGTATTTTTACCTGATTTATTAATCAGTAATTAAAAAAGAATTCGAGGGATAATAAACATGTTTTTATTAATTTATTTAATGAATTATAAACATATATATAATATTTTATACTATTGTTTATCCATAATTATTGAAAATACGAATGTACGAGTTATAACTAAAGTATATACGCAGTATATACAACCCCCCTATACTTAGCTTGAGCTATGTCCTCAAAGATTAGAGAGAAAAAGAGAAGACATAACCCGTACTGAGTATAGAAAAGCCTAAAGAATAAATGAATGAAATACTTAAGAAATTAATGAATAAGAAGTTGATTGCCCCCTATACTTAGGATAAAGTAATCCTAAGTATAACAGACTGTAAACAAGGTAGGGAGGGTCGAGGGTGGGAATGAACAGATCACACTCAGATTGTCTCCTCCTATACTTAGGGTATGATATCCCTAAGTATGGTCAAGAAGAGGAGACAGTGATGAGGATGAAAGAATGAAAAACTTGGGTGTACACCCACCATACATAGGACAAAGTATGTCCTAAGTATAGAAGTGGTCAAAAAGAGGCGACATCTTTCTAGAAGAAAAAGAAAAATGAAAACAAAAAGAAGAAACGACATTTAACTCATCTACCTCCCCTATACTTAGGACAGAGTACGTACTAAGTGATGAATCTCCGTTTCATCATCTTTATTCTAACATTTTGGCCTTAAAAACCTAGTAAATGCTGTAAATAGGCTTAATTTAGGCATTTTATCATTCATGCATTATTTTACAAAATGTGTATAAAATATGGTTTTAAAGCAAAAATTATAGAATAAAGAAAAGAAAAAGAATAAAATATTGCAAATATTTTATGACCTGAAACCCTGAGACCTAGGCATCTCGATAACTAGGTCAACAAGGAATAAAGTAGGGGGAGATATGGGCCAAAAACCAATAAAAAGACCTTTTATTTAAATCATTTTTTATTCATTTTTTGAGACCTATTTTTAGTTCCACTTTTTATAATTCAAATAAGGAAATTTTGTACATGAAAGTCGTAGATAATTAAATATAGAAAAATACAAAATTGATTTCACATAAAAATAACGTACAGATAAAAAGTTATGATCTGAATTGAATAAGATTCCAAAATCCCAACTTTCCAAACCTGTATCTCTCAAATAAAAACTCAAAATGTATCAAAATAACTTTAATTGTATATAATTTTCAATAATCCATTTAATGGAGATCGTTTCATATTTTTCGGAGTTACGGTTTGAAAGTTGAGTTTTGGACCCCTATTGTATACTTGTACCATTTAAAATATTCACTTTACTTATTATTCATTATTTTTATAATTTTATATTTTTAAAACTTTGTAAATATTATTTATAATTTATATACATTAAATTTAGAATAAAAACATCATTAAAATACAAAAAACAATACTTGTATGAAATACATAGGTATAATACCTATACTTATACATTAATGAATATACTTCTATTTGTTTAATTGTATAAAATAAATCAGAAAAAAATAAAAATATACTTAAGTGTATAAAATTAAGTTGAAAATATATAAAATAATAAATAAAATTAATAAAATTAAATATACAAAATAAAATAAAACATTAAAAAATATAGATAAATATACCTATACATAGCCTCAAAAGGTAACTTGTAATTACAAACCTCAAAAAAATAAATAAAAATCATCATAAAATAATTTAGAAAATAATTAACATTTTTATTTAGTAACCCAAAATTAATAATTTCGTTTAATATTTTTAATCGAATTAATAAAACCTTTTGCCAAGGACTTTTCTGGTTGGTCCACGTGGATGAACCAGAATCATCCGTTTGTTGACCTCGGTCAACTCTGACCGAGGTCTGGCCCTTCGCAGAACTATTATTTTGACACTCCTTCAACCATTTTTCGAGGGCGCTCCTTTCACCAAATAGCCCTGTCCCCTTCTTGACTTATGATCCCCTATTATCGAGGATGCACGCCCAGGTCTAACCTTAGGGATGATCACTGATCCGCTCCATATGCCTCATTCTTTTCTCCCGTTCCTTCACCTATTGAAAAACCCTCTTGATTCCCTTGAGTTTTTGACCACTCTTCCACCCGCGAAACCCAACCCTTGGAGCTTGCAAACCTTCCAGGTGACAGCAGGAGTGGGTTGCACTCGTCAGGAGGAGGCGCGGACGTTGAATCGAGCAGATCCGTCTCGTTGGAGTAGGGCCGCCCAAGCTAGTCATCGGTACCCCCTTTGGTGCGTTTCTTTTTTCTTTTGTGCTATTTTCCATATTTAGGTTATTCGTAGTAGATCCTAGCATGTCTCTATCCTTGATTTCATCCAAAAATCATCATGATCCTCTCTCGATCTAAGCCCGGTTGACCTTTGAGCTTTGCCGACCATCGTCAATCAAAACCCGACGTTCCATCCGCCCATTCTGCCCTACTGCGGGGTTGAGGCACTTTGCCCTCGAGCACTTCACCCTTTTCTTGTAGGTCTCGCGCTTGCCTTCGTGCTTGGAGCAATTTTTGGTCAAACACCGGAGATCCTGGAGCCTCTCAGCTCTGCCACTTCCGTGCGAGAACGTTGTTCCACCCCAGCAAGTTTTGTCGCTCCCAGCATCTTGAGGAAGCCTGCCGGAACACTCGAGGCCGTTTAGGAGCATCATCGAGCAACGGAAGAGGAGGAGCGGAGCTGGGGAAACTCACCTCGCTGGAGGAGGATCCTTGTTCTTCCACCGTCCCTCTGCACCATTGGATCTGGCGTGGATCTTCCATGTCATTCAGCTGCCGTTTGATCACGCCTAGCATCGTCCGATTGTCATTAGCCGTTTAATCTGGGTGGTAGAACACGAATCATCATCGGCTATCCTTGATCCGACACGTGTCTAAGTGAAAGCACGTCGGCCGTTTGATCGCCCGCGCTTGGGTATTTTGCAACTTAACCTGGCCATCTTTTTGTATTTATTATGTAGTACGCGGGTCTAGTGTTTTTGCAGATATATCCACGTTGCTTTGTTTATTTGTATTTTGTCTATGAACTTTTTACTTGTGTTATAAAATTCTGAGAAATTTACATGTTGACCCCCTAAATTCTATATGTTCACAAATATACCCCTGATAGGGTTATAGTTTCTCTTTGTTGTTTTTATTTATTTCATGCATCTATAAAATCTAAAAAAATCCACAAAAATAAAGTTAAGTTCCTGTTGCATTGCACTTTAATGCCAATTTTTTTTATTTTTCATTTTTAAGCCTTTTTAATATTTATAAAAAATTGAAAATATGCATTTTCATTCCTCTTTGAACTAGAAAATACATAAAAATTATAAAACGTTTTTGAAAAATTCCAAAAAATATATATTTTGTGTATTTTAGTGCCTTTAACCTTCAGACCAAAAATCATTAAAATATATAAAAGAAAACTCCAAAAAATAGAAAAACACTAAAAATCAATACAAAAATATGTAAAATACATAAAAATCAGGAAAATATAGTTGTGTCCCTAAATTTTTTCCATATTATTATCTTTATATTAAAATTAAGTTGGTGAATTTTTAACTCTATTTTTTATTTTATTTCTCCATTTTAATCTTGATTTATATTTTTTTCCCGGTTTTGAGTAATTTGGACTTTAAAGATAACAAAAAAATTAGCAAAAATATAGAAAAAAATAGTAGAAAATTATAAAAAGCCCAAATTATTTTATTTCCTGTATTTTGCTTATTTTGTCCTATATATATTATATCTCTCTTTTCTTTATTGCATATATATCTTATTTTACATTTTAAAAGAAAAAGAAAATACAAAAAAATATAAAATATAAAAAGAAAATATAAAATCAGAAAATTAAAAAGCAAAATATAAAAATATAAAAATTAAAAAGAAAATAAAAAAATATGAAATTAGAAACCCACAAAAAGGTTTCCAATTGGCTAAGTATCTGAAAGGACACTGGGTGCTTGATTCTTATCTTGCCTGCTTGATACCTTTGCTTCCTATGTTGACCCCTACTTGCTTTCCACTATACAATTTTAGTAGGGTATAATAAATTTTAAGTCTTGCTTTTAATTGCTCAATTATTTGTATGGATTAATTGTTGATCAGCGTGAGGATTGGAGTAGTTGCCTCAGCGACAGTGAGCCTGAGTTATCAGGCCATTATTTAGTGACTCCCATTTCTCATTTTTCACTAAGCAAGACAAACCCACAGAATGGGGTGGATGAGCAAAACGACAGATGGACAGATGTAACGCGAAAGCAAATGTACAAATGGATGTAACATGTCAAGAAGGTAGAAAGCAGACCTTCTTGCGGGACCACTAAGGAATAGATATGACAAGGTGCAGTTCGATATCGGGGTCCTCAGATGACACAAACCGATCAGGATCGTCCTAGTGAAGATCCTCGTCAATCCTAAGATGAGAAGGCATGAACAGGTCAGTGGAAGAAGTGTGGCTAGGTCTGGCCTGAGGTGTCTCGCAGATATCAAAGAGAAATGGCTCGAACTCATCAATGGAAGTAGTCGGGCCAAGTCTAGCCTGGCGACTCTCAATTGGATCATCATCATCATCATCAAAATGCCTGAATTCACTTATGAAAGCAATAAGATCAAATTCAACCTCTGAAATCTCTCCAAATCAACCCTCTGCTCAAAGGTATTAATTGTTTAAATCCCACAGATGTCGTCAACACAACGCCAATCACAAGAAGAGGGAACTCCAAGGACTATGTCTCCATGTCTTCCTCCCTACGGAGGAATTATCGGATCTCATCATCGGTCATAAAGCAAACCTCTATGGTATCAGCATATAGGTCATAGGCATCGTGGTCAACTAATACAGGTGTAGTCACATCAGGTGCTGGTCTCCGGTCGGTATTAGGTGTAGTGATGACCACAACGTTCCCGTCATAAGGATGGAAGTGAATCTCTCGTGATCCATAATAATTAATGACTATCGGGAGGTGAGAAAGGGTCATCTCAGGATGATTGGAGAGTGCTCCCCAATGGTGGAGGTCTCCATGGGCAATACAACGAAATCAACAGTGTAGCTCATGCCCTGAACCCAAATGACAACGTTCTTAAAATAACTTTCGGCCTCTTTATTGATCCATAAGCAAATTGAACAATCATCCTCATTTCTTGAGAGGCCCTAAATGAAGACTATGTACCAACGAAAAGTGTATTATGCTAATTGAAGCACTGCCATCAAGGAGAGTGTGATCACATAAATAGTCAGAGTTGGTGCATATAATGAATGGTGTAGAAGTGTTCCCTTTACTAGAAGAAGGGTAGTGGGTGATGGCATGGGCAGTGGCCATGGTCAAAATATGACGCTCAGATTGGCTCCTTTGCTTTCTCTTCTTGGGTTGAGGAGTAGATAAATGGGTCATGGCCTGGAGAAGTGGGGCTTTAATGATCTCATGAGCAGCCACCACTTCAGGTTAATTCAATATTTTCTTGAATTTTTGGATCTCCTCCATACAAGGGAGGAGATCGGAATCAACATCTACACAACGATGAACAAGAGCAGTATGTACAGTGTCATCCTTGGGGTTAAAGGTGGGAACTAATTTGAGTGTGTGTGTGGGCAAGTTATTTGGCATGGGTGGCCTTTCCTTACGATCTGAATCAACAATGTGTCTCCCAAAATCTTTTCGTATTATTGATTTTTTTTCTTTTTTTATATTTGTGGCAATTGCAAGCTCTCATGGGTGTCCTCAAATGAATCGAGAAATCCAAAGGGTGAATCATCAATGAGGCTCTTATTTATGCTAGTGAGGTCGTCAATCCTCGAATTCATATGATCTGTTATGTAGGTCAAGGTCTCAAATGTGGACAACATAAGAGGTGACTCCCAAAGCTCCATTTCAGCAACTTTATTCTATCATTTTGGCCTTAAAAACCCTAGCTAATGCATGTATATACCCCTTATTTGTACAAATTAACATTCATTTTTATTGTATAAATTGTGTAAAAAATAATGTTTTTAATGCCAAAATTATAGAATAAAGAAAAGAAAATAAGAGAAAAAGAATAAAATGGCAAAGGTATTTTATGACCCTAAACCCTGAGACCTAGGCATCTTGATGACTGGGTCCCAAGGAATAAAGAAGGGGGAGATAAGTATACAAAAAGAATATACAGTGTAAAAATTATACTCTAATAAAAATTCCAAAACCTCAAATTCCAGATGGATATCTCTCAAATAAAAATTCAAAATAGACCAAAATCACCTTTAATTGTATATAACTTTTAATAAGCTACTTAATGAAGGTGGGTTCATATCTTTTGGAGTTAGTATGTGAAAGTTAGATTTTAGACCCCTATTGTATAATATGACTATATGAAATAATCAATTTATTTATTATTTTTTATTCTTATATTTTTATATAATGTTGTAAAAATTATTTATAATACTTTTACATATTAAAATTAGAATAAAACAATAAATTAAACACTAAAATAAAATACAAAACTATATAGATGAATATAAAGTAACTATACCTGTATAATAAGTATACAATTTATTTAAGTATATATATTATATCAATAAAATATAATAAAAATATATTTAAGTATCTAAGAATAAGTTACAATTTATAAAATAAGAAAATAAAATAATAAAATCAAGAATATAAAATAAAAAATACTCTAAAACATAGAAAAATATACCTGTAATTAAACCCTAAAAACTAACTTGTGATTAAGAACCTCTAAAAATAAATAAAAATCATAATAAAATAATATATAAAATAATAAACATTTTTTTATAACTTTTTTTTAAAAAAATCGTTTATTATTTATTTTAGACTTTACAATATTTTAAGGCTAGGTATTTCCTGGTTGGTTCACGTGGACCAACCATATCGCGTCTTGAGTTGACCAATGGTCAACTCTCTGGCTTGCTCCTGTAGCCTCTAACACCTCGTTTGACTCCATCTTTCATCGATTTTGGTTGCTTGAAACATCACTATTTTGAAGAGATTCCTCCATGACTTTTCTCCCTCGATGACTCCTCTTACACGCCCGCTCGTCTCCTAGATTCTTGCATCACTGATTCAGCCGTTCTCTTCGATCGAAGCTCCCTATCCAGTCACGAAAAAAACCCCCCTCCGAGCTCCTCTTCCCATTTTGAACCCCTTTTGCCCTATTTTGGCTTCTCCCCTGTGAGCTCTGGATTTATATTGGTGATAACGATATCTCCATCTCCTTGGTGGCATAATCAGGAGAGCTTTAGGGTGTTCCAAACTACTTCCGTTGAAGCCCCACCATCGAGGATAGATATCATGGTTTCTAGCCATAGAGGTATGTTTTCCTGTCAGATTTAGGTAGATGTCAGTGTTAGCTTTCATTTATGCATTTATATTAATGTTTAAATGCTGGTATTTGCTTACTCCATCCATTCGCAGTATGTCGGAGCTCTGCTCCGGCGAACCCTTTTCACTTGTCTCCAACTGTTACTCAACCACCGTTCCACCCTCACTCCTTTCCCCTGATGTTTCTCTACACCCCATCGCATCCCAGCCCACCTACTCCTCTTTTGGGTAGGATTCTGGTGTCCCTCCTCCACCACCTCACTGGGACATCGCCATCACGCACCACCATCCATCCATTTCTCTTCTAATAGGGTCGAAGCATTTTTTTTCCTTGACCCTCTTCTCTTCCTATGCAGGTCAGACTACCCAGGACCCATTGCACGTTAGTTTTGATCCTCGCTGGAGGTATCTGGAGCCTCTAGGCTTCGTAGACCACGTGGGCGAGCTCCGGCCATCGTCGACATGTTTTGAGGCTTCGAGCTGCTAGAGTATATGCCCAAGAAACTTTTTGGACCTTCACAGTTCAAGGAGAGGTCAGAGGGATCAGCTACGCCGGATCGAACCTCGGGAGAATGGTGGTTTTTTTTTGTTCTTATGAGGACCTTCATCGCCGTCTAATCACCCCTCCCTATTAGATCATTTGCTGACCATTGGATTGACCCCACTTCGGACCGTTAGATCTGTGGGGCGGGCTGATCAATAGCACTCATCTGCGAACTGGTATCATCACAAAGGAGGCGGACACGTGGCATAAGTGAAGAGAGATCAGTCGTCCATCCGCGTAAGGCTTTGAGTACTTTGCACCTCAGACCCAAGCAAATTTTCTATTTAATAATTAGAACTAAAACTTTCATCTCATGTTATTTTATTTTTCTAAAATTTGCAAAAAGACCCTCGCATTACTTGTATTTAGATATCAGTCCAATCCACATCACCTTACGTGATGCCCCACGCTATGTGGTATTTTTGCACCGGAGCCCCTGGAATATTATGTATTTCGCTTTAGACCTAGAACTTTTAATTTCAGTTATAATATTTTGTAAAAATTGCACAGAGTTCTATGTACTATATTTTATTTACATATATGCCCCTATTATCAATTGAGTTTTTGTGTGTTTATTGCATTCACTTAAAATAGAAATTGTTCTCCAAAAATTGCAAAAAATGCATGTAGGTTCTTGATTGGTTGTAGTTCTATGCCCTAATTTTATTTTGTAATCTTAAACCTTTTTATTATTTATTAAAAATCATTTAGAGTACAAAAAGCCCTTGTCTACAGTATAAGATACCTAAAAAATATAAAAACATTTAGAAAAATTTCAAAAAAAATATATTTTGTTTATTTAAGTGTTTTTAGCCTTCAGATCAAAAATCACAAAAAATAGAAAAAGAAAACCCTTAAAATTTGAAAAACCCTAAAAACTTCTATAAAAATCTAAAAAATTCTCAAAAACCCCAAAAATAGTTTTATCTATTTTATAATTTTCTCTGTATTATATATATTAAAATTTATTTCGTAAGATTTAGAGTTAATTTGCTTTTTTTAATTTCATTTTCTATTTAGGCATATTTTTTTATCCCTATTTAAAGCTAATTTCATCTTTAAAAATATATAAAAACTAGCGAAATTCACTAAAAAATCACAAAAACAATAAAAAAGTTATTTAAAACCCAAAAATATTTAATTTTGTAATTTTTGATTATATTTATATTTCTTTTATCTATTATTATCTATATATTCTTATATTTCCTATATTATATATTGAAAAAGAAAAAGAAAACATAACAATCTAAATATATATAAAGAACATATAAAAAGTATCGATTAAAAAACAAAAAAATATAAAACAAAACTAAAATTTAAAAATATAAAATTAAAAACTTATATAAAAAATAGACAAGAAGCTCACAATCACTCTTGGGCTTATTTTCCCAATCTATCTAGCTTTGCTCCCTATGTTCGACCTCTAAACACACTTGCACCTATACACATCCTTGTTGTAGAGTTATAATAAATTTTAACTCCACAAATTTATTTGCCTTTCACTGCTATATATTTTTATGGCTTAATTGTTGATTGACCTGGGTTTCGTAAGCGGTCGCTTTAGCGATACTATTGTTCTCTCCTTGTGTAGACTACTTTAGACCCTCTCTAAATCTGAGTTACCAAATGGCATCACTGTCGGGAGAAACTACGCATAGATTGGCTTTGCTTGATTGTTCCTTCTTTACCTATATTTTTTCTTTATTTATTTTCTTATTTATTTGATATTATTATTGAGCTATCTAACCACTCTCTTTGTTGACTTTTCTGTGAGGAGCTGCAGATAGAGGGAGGCTCTTCTAAGAGCTTGCGCACCCACGTGAAGCTAGCCCTGGTGTCTGACCTAGCACCAAAGGAGACCTAGAGAATTTTTGAAGGCAGAGTCGCTTTTGTTTTATTATATTTATCTTGTAATTTAAGTGAGAGGGATTTATACAGTGGATCATAATACAGGTATCCATTTAGTGGAATATGGTACGATATGTGATTTCCCCTGAACACAAATGAAAGAACAATAATAACTTGGACACTCTCAGGTCTTTGCCACATCTCATGAGGTCCACTACCCGAGGGATTGTTTCCTTAGGGGTCTCATCAGTTTTTCATGATTTTCATCTCCTTCCTTTTATTTTGTTTCATGATTTTGTTTTCTTTATTTTATGTTATTGAGCTCATAGGATTGCTTGTTGATATACTAAGTCCAAACATCTAATATTATTGCATGCACCTATAGCCTCGTTTGGACTTAGTCAAATTTTAATTGTTAATTATTTGGATTTGAGACCGCGCGCTGAGAGAGGTTGTATACAGCGCTTGCAGGACCTGTTGTGGCGGGCACCGATTGGCATCGAAGACCGAACCTTGGTCTCATTTCTACGTAGTTGACATTTTGTGATTCACGATAATAGAAATATTTGTACCTAGGGAGATTTCATCAGTTGTGTTTGCATATAGATAGGTTTCAATTCTACTTGGCATCCTTGCATGTAGAGAGCTGGAGGAAAGGTGAGCATTTATGCATTAGCATTCATCATCGTTTTCATCGCCTCGCATTGCTTTTCTGACTCTCTCCCTCTGATTTTGATCACTGAGGTCTAAAAGGAATTGATTCCACGATATGATTCATGCATTTTCATTAAAAATAAAAAAAATGATAACAATAAAATTGGGACCGTTAATATTACTTGACCCTAAAATAGAATAAAAAGAAATGTATTGTCTTGGGGTGAGTAATCCCCTCATTATCTTCACATTTACTTGTTCACATACACACTAAGGTTAGTGACCAAATCCCATAAGCCAACCGAAGTGTTTGTACAATTTTTGTGATTCTCACCTAACTCTAAAACATACAAGATAAAAAACCACACTTTTGCGGTCCTCACCGTGTTGAGTAGGTGAATAGAGGGGTTATGTTTGCTTTGTGTGCATTTGTCTGTGATTGTATGCGTGCATACTTGATCGTCACTGTGCATTATCGCCTTTTTCTCACATCTCTTGATTTGATCATCATGTTCTCCCGATCATTTTCCTTATATTTTGGAGATGGCCGACTAGAGCGATTTTTATCCGGACTTTGTAGACCGTGCATACCCTCCGGTCGGTCCACCTCTATTTTTCCAGGAGGACTTTGCTCTTGACTTTTGTACATATCCACCTCAGCCACAGTTTCAAACTTCGAACTTTGATCCACCACTACCTTTACATTTTCCACCTTCACATCCACCCGAGACTGACCTGTTGGAGTCACCTTTCATGGAGTCCACCCTTGATCACTTGACCAAGATGATGGAGCATATGAGATAGCGGATTGATGACCTCACTAGTATAAATAAGATCCACCATGATACTCCACCATTTGATGATATGGGTTCACTTGAGGATTTGTGTGAGAGCTTGCAATAACCCAAAATTCAAAAAAATGAGAAAAATTTAAAAACACAAAAATATATTGGGAGACACATTGTTGATTTGGACTGTTAGGAGAGGGCACCCACGCCAGATCATACGTCCACACATTCATTCACACCTTGTCCCACCTTTGACCCTGAGGACGACATTGTACATACTGCTCTTAGTCGTCCTCGTGTAGATGATGATTCTGATCTCCTCCCTTGTATGGAGGAGATCTAAAAATTCAAAAAATATTGATTGAACCCAAAGTGGTGGCCACTATTCATGAGATCATTCAAGCCCCACTTCACCAGTCCATGACCCATTTATGTGCTCCTCAACCCAAGAAGAGAGCGGAGGAGCAGATCTGAGTGTCATATCTTGACCATGGTCACTGCCCACTTCATCACCCACCATGCATTCTCCAAGAAAGGGAACACTGCTACACCTTTCATTAGATGCACCATTTCTGATTTTTCATGTGATCACACTCTTCTTGACGGTGGTGCTTCAATTAGCATCATACCCTTATCGTTTGTACATTCTCTTTACATAGGGCCTCTCAAGAAAACCAGGATTATCGTTCAATTTGTTGATGGATCTGTCAAGAGGTCGAAGGGTATTCTAGAAAACGTTGTCATTTGGATTCAGGGCATGGGCTACACTATTGATTTTATCGTATTGCCCATGGAGACCTCTACTGGGGAGCACTCTACAATCATCCTGGGACGACCCTTTCTCACCTCTATGAGAGTCGTCATTGATTACGGATCAGGATAGATTCATTTCCGTCCTGATGACGGAAGCGTTATGATCATCACTGCATCCACTACCGACCAGAGACCTGCATCTGGTGCGACTTCACCTTCTTAGCTGACCCTGAGGACTATGACCTTGATGAGACGATCATATATTTTTGTTATATGTTGGATTCTACTGAGATCCGAGAATTCCTCTCCAAGGAGGAAGACTGGGAAATCATAGACCTCGGAGTTCCCTCTTCTGGTACTTGGCAATGTGTTGATGACATCCATGGGATTTACATGATTGACACTTTAGAGCGGAGGGCAAAATTAGATGATACTAATGAGGCTGAATTTGATTTGATTTCTTTTATAAATAAGTTCGGGCCTTTTGATTAGGATGATGATCCATTAGAGACTTCGCAGGATGAACTTGACTCTGCTTCTTCCGATGATGAGTTCGTCTCATTTCATTTCAATGATGACCAAGCAGAGACACCCAAGGCCGGATGTAGCCACATTTCTTCCACCGACCCGTATGTGCCTTCTCACCCTAGGATCACTCAGGATACCTTAAAGGTCAATCCTGACCGGTCAGTTTCTAAGGACCCTGATATCGACCTAAACCTTGTTCGATCCATTCCTCAGTGGTCTCGCAAGAAGGTTTGCTTTCCATCTTCTTGATCCTTGTATATCCATCCTCTTGTATATTCGATTTCATTTAGCTCCTTCCATCCACCGTTTCGCTCATCTACCCCATTCCCCTGTGTGCCTTTCTTAGGACGCTCTTTGTCCTAAGTATAGGGGGTGGACGAGCCGAGTGTTCATTCTTCATTCTGTTTCATCACTCTTGTTGTTGCCTATACTTAGGTCTCTTTACCTAAAGTATAGGGGGAGTGATTTGTACATTATCTTAGATTTTATCTATCTTCATATGTCTTTTTTCTTTTCTTTTTTTCATTTTCATTTTTTTTTCTACTGAAAAGTTGTTGCCCTTTTTTGTTAGTCTTCTATACTTAGGGCGTATTTTGTCCTAAGTATGGGGGGGTCTGCACCCTGAGTTCTTTCATTCTTTGATCCTCTCCATTGTCACCTCTTCTTCTCTATTATTGGACATCTTACCCAAAGTATAGGGGGAGACTGTCTGAGTACGATCTGTTCATTCCCACCCTTGACCCTCCTTGCCTTGAGTACAGTCTGCTATACTTAGGATTATTTGATCATAAGTATAGGGGGACGGTCGACTTCTTATTTGTTTATTTCTTTGTTCATTCATTTATTCTTTATGCTTTTCTATACTAAGTACGAGTTTTGTCTTCTCTTTTCTCTCTGATCTATGAGGACATAGCTCAAGCTAAATATAGGGGGTTTGTATATACTACGTGTATACTTTAGCCATAACTCGTACTTTCGTATTTTTAATAATAAAAATGGCTAAAACACTGTATAAAATAATATTATCTAGTTCATTAAAATCGCTTAATAAAATGATGCATATTGCTTCTCTACTCCAATTCTGCCCGGAGCTGATCGAGGCGACGACCGGAGTTTCAGCTTAGCTACTCCACAATCTGGCGAACCACATAGGTAAGTATTTTCTATCCTATCTTCTCATTTCATTTTTTATCTAACATATTTTCTTCCTTATTGTTCTAGATCAAACAACACCACCATTCATCATTCACCACCCTCATTCATCATGATTATTTTAATTCATTTTTTTAATCATCACGACCATTATCATCATACATCACACACACACTACACATTTATTGTATTTTTATTTTCAAGAAAAAATATACAAAAAAATTGCAAAACAAAACACAAAAAAATAAGAAAACTGCAGGCAGCCTTCCGCGGCGCCCTCAAGCCATCGCCATCGTTCACCGCGGCCTGCCGCCAGGCCACGGCCGCCTTCCAGCGCGCGGCCACTCGCCGACCCCTGCTCTGCAGCCGGCAGCCGCAACATCCCCTCGCGTAGGGGCTCCACTCAGCTTCAGGCCACCACCACCAGCACTGCCGTCGATTTCGCCACCTACAGGCTTCCCGCGCGGTGATGCGAGCGCTGCCCAGCTCCAGGCCGTAGCCCCACCGTCGTGCCGCCTCCGGGGAGGCCCCCACTCCAACGTGTGCACCGTCGATCCCCGCCGACCCCGCTCCCTCCAAGCCGCGCCCGCCTGCGGGCGCTTCGAGCAGTGCCTCCTCCACGCTCCAGACCGCCCGGTGCAGCCCCGCATGGCCCAAGCAGCGCCGGCCCCGCCGCCCGGCGCCTCTACCACCGCCCGCTGCGTTGCGCCCTCGCCATCGACGTGTGAGCGTGGCCGCTGCCGCTACCCACTGTGCGTCGCCCCTCACGCCCGCCGACCCAGCCCCCCTCCACGTCTTTTGCCCTTGCTTGGGGAAAAAGACAAGGTCTATTTGTTTTATTTTTTTATTTTTTAGAAAATTTTCATATTTAACCTGTTAGTTTTCATTAATTGCAAACAGGTCCCTGTGTACTTTTTCTTTATTAACTTTTATTTTCTGTATTGCAAAAAGACCCTTGACTTTGATCGTTAATTTGGACAGCCATCTTACATCATTTATGTTAATTAAAAATAGCATTTTGTATGACATTTAAATCTTTACCTTGTGGCTATTTTTTTGTATTTTTATGTGCCTTGGATAATTTATTAAAAATCAAAGATTGAAAATCAGTGATATTTTGCCCATTAAAGCTCTGAAATTCTCACATACATATTTCTTGCCCTAATAATTATGAAAAAAATTGTAGATGATGCCTCTAAGTGCGCTTTAACTACTATCCAAGTTTCATCGAAATTAGAGTTGTCTTTTGTATAGAATAAATTATGGAGTGAATTCTGTAATTGATTTTTAGTTAAATCCACAAAGATTATTTTTCAGAAATTTCAACTCTCCTGGATTCCTTATTAAAATATCTGTTTGAGATAATTCATTCTCTGGATAATTTCATTTCTTGGATTTATTAGAAATTAAATACTCACAGTTGCTATGTTTTCAGTAAAAATTTCATAAAAAATTCATAAAGTGTCAAAAAAATCCAAAAATTTATTAGCTTAATTTCATCATATTTCTCTTCTAGTAAAGTTTTCATAATTTTCTCATATCATTTGCATTAAAAATTGCATAAAACCTCTAAAAAAGTTTGTATTTTTCATCGTTGCATTTTAAATCCAAAAATTACAAAAAAAAACTAGTTTGCATTAATCATTGAATTGGGTTTACAGGAGAAATACAATTTGGTCAATTTGGACTAATTTCAGATTAAAATTATTTTTGGCTAAGTTGTTGATTTTCTTAATAACTTAGTTCATCTGCATCAGTGCATCTGCATTTTTATTGCATAAAAAAATTAAAAAAATCCACTAGGAAAACCGTGATCTAATCCCTCTAATCTGAACCCGAGTTGTTCCTTTGCCTCCTTGAGTCGGCCCTAGGGTTTGCGCAGGTTAAATAAACATAAAACCGCACTTAATATCATTCGACGATTCATCGATCCGTGCGGTTATTTTTTATCGATCCGAATTTATCTGACTGCAACGGAATCGTTAATTTGACGCCATTAAAAAGGTAGATACTGGAGCAATCACCGAGTCGCTTCTCCTTATCATATTTAGACCAATGACATGGCAAAGCAATCAAACAGAGGAATCAAGACAATCTTGCATAATCTTGTGAAGCCGGAGAGAAAGAATTGGTCCCAACTCTTGTATTCTGTCCTCTAGGCATATAGAACCACTTACAAGTCTTCCTTGGGTATGTCACCCTATCGTCTTGTGTATGGAATGTTGTGTCATCTTCCCATAGAGCTAATTCATAAATCATTATGAGCAGTCAACATTTGCAATTTGGACTCATAGAAAGGCGATCAGCAAAGAAAAGTGGATATGAACAAGCTCACGGAATTTCGAGACTATGATTATGATAATAACGTGACACACGTGAAGAAGGTTTAATGCTCGCATGGCTGGCACATCACATGAAAGACCTTTAAGACTAGACAAAATGTGTGGTTATTTGATACAAAGTTGAAGATATTCCTTTGTAAATTAAAGAGTAAATGGACAGGGTTATTCGGAATGAAAGAAGTGCAAGAAAATGGAAGCATTTTGATATCAGAATTGTCATCTGACGAACAACCATTCGTCGTTAATGGTATGTTACTGAAGCCGTACCATGATCATGACACTTTCTTGGCCGTTATCGACTCAGTTCAAGTGATAATCAATGAAGAAGATTCCACAACCTCAGCAACATCAAAATATTCAGATAATGCTCCTCTAAAACTCTTTCTTTAGTTTTCTTATTTTCTCTTGTTATTTTGTTCTGTTTATTTTACTTTTGCTTCTTTCTTTCATCCATCTTAGTCACCACTGCTATACTTAGGATATGCCTCATCCTAAGTATAGGGGATGAGTGGGTCCACCCGTTCATTCTCTGATCCTTCACCTATCTCCTCTCTTGTTGATATTCATGTCTATACTTATGGATATTTTACCCTAAGTATAGGGGGAGACAGGACGAGTCGCTGATCTATTCATTCCCACCCTTGACCCCCCTTGTAGGAAGAATACAGTCTGCTATTCTTAGGATTAATTGACCTAAGTATAGGGGGTTCTGTCGACTTCGCATTGATTCATTTTTTATTCTTCAGCAGTTGTAGTATAGGCTTTTTTAAACTTAGTACTACTTATGTATTTTC
Source organism: Ottelia alismoides (assembly GCA_037367405.1). Classification (NCBI taxonomy): domain Eukaryota; kingdom Viridiplantae; phylum Streptophyta; class Magnoliopsida; order Alismatales; family Hydrocharitaceae; genus Ottelia; species Ottelia alismoides. The sequence goes on along the minus strand of JAZKJV010005074.1, from coordinate 96,536 downwards.
TTCTCTTCGGTCTATGAGAACATAGCTCAAGGTAAGTATAGCGGGGTCGTATATACGTGGCATATAATTTTGCCATAACTTGTACTTTCGTATTTTCAATAAGTATGGCTAAAATACAATCAACTAGATGTAAAGAACACACTTGTATAAAACTCATTAAAATTTCTTTGTATATACTGATTAATAAATCATGTAAAAATGTTTTGCAAAATGGTTGGATTTTTTTGTAAAATCTTTTGAAACTTTTTTGAAATTTTTTTGTAAAATATTTTCAACCATTGCAATATGTCTTGTTTGTAGATATTTATTTTCTTTGTGTAAATAAAATGTTTTGGAAATCAATTTGCAAATGGTTTGGAAAATGGTTGCTAAAGATTTTGAAAAAAAACCTATATATATTGTTTGAAAAATAGTTGCAAAATGATTTTCAAATTTCGTAAATGGTTGTAAAATTATTGTCAAATTAGTTTTCAAAATAAAGTTTTTAAAAAGTTTTCAAATTATTTTGAAACTATATATACAATTCAAGTAAATAAAATTCTTTAAATTTATACATAACCTTGTGAATAATCAACTAGTGTAAATACTTAAATCCCAACTTTTGTAAATACCAAAGAAGCACTCCCGTGTAAATATCTCCGCATATTTCTTTCCTAAAAATCTTTTGGTTTCTGAAAAAGCCCTAAAAATTCGCAAAATCTTTTCAAAAACTTGCATAAAAAATTGCAAAACTTTTTCAAAAATCCATTAAAAAATTCAAAACCAGAAAAATTACATCACAAAAATATTTTCCTTACATTATACTTAGCATTTGCATTTTTTGGTCGATATTGATAATTCAACTAGTCTAAGTAAAATATCAAGATTGGAGCTTGCTTCGACCTTAATCCTCTGAATCACAAGAACCTTATAGGAACTAGAATTAAGGCACTTCAGGTCTTCTAGACTTAATTTTTTTGAGACCACGAGACTTGGTTAAATGTCATATTGACTACCTAAGTAAAATATTTTGGATCACACATATGACTCTTGTTGATAATGACCTAGCATGTACACCTGCACCGTGCACTTTGCTCACCTCAGTTGAAGTGGTAAAGGGTTGAGTTTGCTGGCATGAGACACAAGCTAGTGGAAACATCAGAAGTCACATATTTGTGGCCATTGTACCACAACCTGATCCAGTAGCCATGAGGTCCAATGACAGACGTTGTGGGTTACAATAATGCTTCAAAAGAGGGGTAGTCTACTGGCTCAATAGGAAAAGGTCCTTATGTAAATGTTGTTGTATATAGTATTAAAAAAATAATAATAACTCCAAAAAATGGACATACCTGAATGAAAATAAAATGCCTATCACAATGTATACAGATGTATAGTTTAATAAGAAAGCTTGAGCTTAAAAGTCATATTCATGTGAGCCTGCAACCGGATGACTTGGCTACACCGGTCAAGCATCCTAGGATAGGGAGCTACAGTGGCTACCGTCCATTCCTTTCTCCACATCCTCTTCTTGAGTTGGTTGCAATTCAACCTAGAATAGAATACCTTGCTTCTTGAGAAAAAGAGTTGCTCGATTGGGGAATTAGGGTCACCATGTTGGAGAAGATAGACTTTTACCGCTTCAGCCAAAGATAGCTACATATCACTGACACTGTACAAGAGAGGCTCATAGTCATAAGGGTTTGTGTATGTCGTTGACTTGTTCTGACCTGGCTATTGAGGAGAGTTGGGAAGAGTTTTGTGGTTCTTAGAGGTTTTATGTTTCAAGTCCAATTCCCAATCAAGGTCCCGACCAAACTAACAATCCAAGGCTCTGACTGAGCTCCAAACTTTGATTTTATGAGGATTAGTTTAAGAGTTAAAATAAATCCAAGTTCTTTCTTTTTCTTTTCTTTATTTCTGCACTTATAGGCATAAGTGTTTGCTAAAGACTAGGAAAGGCAAGTATAGGGGGTAATGAATCTCCATTTCATCACCTTTATTCTTTCATTTTGGCCTTTAAACCCTAGCAAAATGCATGTAAATATCACTATTTTGCATAAATTAACATATATTATTTACTGTATAAATATTAAAGAAAATATTGTACTTATTGCCAAAATATAAGAATAAAAAAAGAAAAGAAAAAGAATGAGATGTCAAGGACACCGAAGGACCCTAAAACTCGAGACCTAGGCACTGGGTCGAAAAGGAATAAAGTAGGGGGAGATAGGGTAGATGAATTGTGCAGAAAACACATCAAAAAACTCAGTTTTTAATTCATCAATAAATCATTTTTGAGACCTATTTTATTCTTTAGTATTTAGATCTCAAATACTGAAACTTTGTACATGAAACTGTAGATAAAAATAAATATAACAATAAAATTTTATTTTACATAAAAATAATACAAATTGTACATTCTACACTCAAAATAAAAAGTCAAAATCCAAACTTTTCTGATCCATATCTTTTCCATATGAACTCAAAATCAATCAAAATTACATTTAATTGTATATAACTTTTTATTAGTTATCTAATGAAAGATGATTCAATTAATTTGGAGTTAAGATGCAAATGTTAGGTTTTGGACCCCTATTCTATAATATACCTGAATAAAATATTAATTTTATTTATTCTTTATATTATTCACTATTTTGCATTTTATAATTTAGTCAATATTCTTTATAGTATATATACATATTTAGAATAAAATAAAATCATTAGAAATAAATAAAATAAATAAATGTATAAAATTTATATATGAATTACCTATACTTATATAAATAATAAATACTTATATTTATTTAAATATGCAAATAACTTCAGAAAAATACAATAAAAATATATTCATATGTATTTAAATAAATTTAAAATAAATAAATTATGTGCTTAAAATAATAAAATTTAAAATACAAAAGAAAATGAAAACATACAATATATAAGTACATATACCAAAAATTATACATGTAATTATTACCTTATAATAAATCATCTCGAAAAAATTAAATAAAAATATAAATTATATACTGCATAAAATAAGAAATATTTTTTTCTATTTTTTCACCAAAAATTAATAAAAGCATTTCAGCCTTGGATTTTTCTGGTTGGTCAATGTAGACCAACCAGAATCAAACCCTAGTTGATCTATGGTCAACTGCCCCCCCCCCCCTCTTTCAGGCGTGTTAGACCTGTCAACCACCCATCTTCTCTCCTTTTTCCTAGGAGTTTAATCACTCCAATCAACCTAATTTCGTACGCAAACCTACCATCAATCATCTCTAATACACACCAATGCCCTAAATCCTTTGTACATAGCCCAATCTCGCTAATCACCGGTCAATAAGGGACATCATCTCTGTTTAAAAATAAACCCCCTCACCTCCTTTCTCCATTTGATCCCTCTTCTAGTCATGAATCTCTGTGCCTTGTGTGTGTGCTTCCTTTGACAGAGAGAGCATCCCCCAGTTGTCAGACGGAGCAAAGGAGGAAAGATGGCAGTCTAAGGTGGAGCTTCGACGACACCTCTGCTCCTTGGTGAAAACCATGTTCGAGTTGTGCATTTTATCTATTTTTAGGTTGCTTTAGTCTTAGTTTTTCCATTCATACATCTTATTTCATAATTAGATTTGTGGTGTAGCCATAGTTCCAATATTTTCAATCGTCGAAGCACCCATCTCCAGCTCTATTCCGTTGAATTTGTTACTGTGTCCGACCCCCTAATTCCCCCCACATCCTTCCTTGACACTTTCTACTCCTCCTGCACCTACCTGCACCCTCTGATGTTGTACAGATTAGAGGATCACGGCTCCCTCTCTATCGTATGCCAGAGCCACCTCCATTTCGTCCATTTCCAATTTCAGCTTCAATCATGGGCGAGGAGGATCGCCTCGAGCCCTGTTTTGTATTGCGCTGGTCACCAGGTCGAGAGGAAGCCCTGGAGCGAAGAATCGAAGCCTGTTAAAGCCTTCAAGTTGTCTGAGTGAGAAGGACCTCCATATCCCTAATGCTGGGATCTGGAAATCTTTGGCGGGTACCAGCATCCACGGAAGAAGCCCAAGAACCTCCTGCACTTGTCGGAGGAGCGAATCGTCAAGGGAACTCAGAGTATTTGAAGATCAAAAGTCCAACAGGGAAGTGTTCTTCCCCGTTCTTCCAGACAGTCCCTCTGCCATCCGATCGAGGAACACTGCCAGGTCTAATCTAGACTGTCTGATCCATGGTGAATCAATGCCGGTCTGAGTCTCACAATCAAGCTAAGTGCGCCCACATAGGGCATTTCTGGTCGCTCCCTTCTACCGATTAAGGGTTAAATTGTACAACACCCCTTCATTTTATTTTTAGTTATATAAATAATTTCTTTTTATGTAAAAATATTGTAAAGATTGCAACAAAGCCCTCATACTTTTGAAGATTCATATTTTGGCCCTTACCAGCTCAGCTCATGTGGTCCCGCACGTGAGCTAAGCATTTTGCAGGGGTACACCCTCGATTTTTGTAATTGTAAATTACTTAATAAAATTTAAATATCAATTGTAATTTTTTGAGAAATTTGCATGTAAACCCAGCCTTATATTTTAAATTCAAATATGCCCTTTCTAATGTAAACATTTTTGTCTTGTTTGTCTAATTTTTATAAATATAATTCGTGCTCAAAAATTATGGAAAATTTTGATAAGGAACCTAGACATATGCTCTTTCATGCTATATAATTAGTTTTTCAATTTATGTATTTTACATATTTATTAAAAATAAAAAAGAGCCCTGTTGTGCATGTTTATGTTTAAAATTCCAAAAATTAGAAAACCTTTTCTAAAAATTCCAAAAAAATATATATTTTTTATTATTGTATTTTGTAACCCCAAACCAAAAACCCCTAAAAATAAAAAAGAAAGTCATTAAAAATTAAAAAGCTCCAAAATCTTTATAAAATTCAGAAAAAATCTTCAAAAAATCCAAAAATATTTGAGCCTACTTCATATTTTTATTTGTACATATTACTATATATTAAAATCAATTTTGAAAGTTTTGCACTTATTTAGTATTTTTAAAACTCAAAATAATATGGTCTATTTATAAAGTCCGTGATTTTATATATTTTGGACTTTAAAAATATCAAAACAAATACAAAAATACCTGAAAAATAAAAAAATAGTAGAAAATATAAAAAAACACTTAATTTTGCAAATTTTGATTATTTTTAGCTATATTTTATAATAATGATACCCCATATTATATTATATACTATATATGCTTATATATAGTTTATATTATTATTAATTATTATAAATAACTTATAAATATTTTTAATATTAAAAAGATAAAAAGGACTGTACCTTAAGGTATTTTTCTGATTTTTGTATATTTATTATATATATTACATATATAAACTGTATATCATATATGTGTTATAATATATGTATTTATATTCATATACTCTTATATATAATGTTATATAATATTAAAATAAAAAATAAAAATATATGAATGTAAAAAATCAAATAAAAATTTGTAAAACCAAAAACCAATATAAAAAGACTAAGTAGACATTTCTGTACATAATTTAATTTGGTTCGAAATAATCATTAGGCTAACATGTTTTTCACAATGGTTTGATCTCTACATGCTTACACATTATACACCATTGTTTGTATAGTAAAATAAATTGTACTTCACATTTTTGTTATTCATTTATTATTCATATGTTATGGGTACGTGTTGATCATTTGCTTGGTCTCTGTGAGCGGTCGCCACATAGACTACACTCCCTCCTTGTGTGGAGTGCAAGACCCTCCTAACTTGATCGAGTCTGTCTCATTAGTGTTTTGTGTGTGTATGTGTGTGTGCGTGCGTGCACGCATGCGCGTGTGTGTATCTGTGCTATACTTGGGATGAATAGATCCTAAGTATTGGGGAGGTGAATGGCTTGAGTTGTTCTGTTTTCATTCTGTTTCATTACCCTCATTGTTGCTTATACTTAGATATCCTTTACCTTAAGTATAGGGGATTGATGTCGTTCATTTCATTCTTGTGTATTTTTGTTTTATTTTCTTATGTTCCCTCTCTTGTCCCTCAACTTGTTGGTATTCTTTTCTATACTTAAGGATTTTTTTACCCTAAGTATAGGGGGGACAAGCTGAGTCATTGAGTTTGTACATTCTTTTCCTCGGTCTTCCTCATTTGTATAATCTTCTATACTTAGGAATATTTGATACTAAGTATCGAGGTGATGACTGACTTCTATTGATTATATTGTTTATTCTTTGAGTCATTATAGTATAGGATTCTTTTCACTTTTTTTATACTTAGCATGAGGTATGTCTTCCTTTATCGCTTCTTAGTCACTATGAGGACTTAGTTCGATCAAAGTATAGGGGGTGTCGTACATATTGTATATATACTTTAGCCATAACTCGTACTTTTTGTGTTGAACAACATGGCTAGTGTTAATAAAACTAGAGTAAAAATGTTCTGTAATATAATTTGTAAAAAGTTTACTAAGATCCATTTATAAAATTATTTTATAAAATATTTTGTAAATTCTTCGTAAAATAATTTTTAAACTCGTTGTAAAAATTTTTTTAAAACTATTTTTTCTAAGAATTGTTGTAAAACATTTGTAATTTTTATTGTAAAATGTTTTATAGAATTATTTTCTGTACAACATTAGTAGTTTGTAAAGTATTTATCAAAGGATTTAAAATAAATGTTTGAAAATCTGGTTTGCAAATTATTTGTAAAACTTTTATAAAAAATTATTTGTAAAATGTTTTGTAAAATCTTTTGTAAAATATTTTGAAAAGGATTGTAAAATTGTTTATAAAAAAACATTTTTGTAATTTTTTTTGTAAAATTATTTTCAAACACGTATATAAATAAAGTTGTATAAAATATGTGTGTATATAAAGTTTTTGTGAAATTGGTATAAATAAACTTGTAAATTATGTGTATAAAATTCCTTTATAAATACAATTATTTTATAAAATTTGTTACTTAAAACTTGAATATAAAATTCTTATATAAGAACTATATATAAAATTCTTTTGTGAATAAAACCTTTTTATGAAATTTGTATATAAACCTTGTAAATAACATTCTGTTTGTAAATAAAAATCTTGTATAAAATCTGTATAATTGTTGTATATATCTTTGTATAAATTTCTTTGTTAATGTGTATAAAATCATTGTTAATTGTCGTGAATATATTTAATTCTCTAACTTCATCAAAAATTCATAAAAATTGAAAATTTAAAAATTCATAAAAATTTGTAAAGCTCTCTAAAAACCACATAAAAATCTTAAATCAGAAAAAAAATTTCAAAAAAATTTGTATTTGCATTCGCATTTTTAAGAAGGATATTGAGAATTAAGTCTGGAATAAAGTCTAAAGAATGGAGCTTGGTAAAGATCTTAATCCACATAATTTCATAGGAACCCTATAGGAAATGGAGTTGAGACTTTTCAAGTAGAGCAACTTAATTATTTTTGTCCATAAGACTATGTTCACATGTCATCTTGATTGATCTAAGTAGAATATTTCTAGACACACGTATGATTCTTTTAGACAGTGACCTAACTTGCACAAGCACCTTGCACGTAGCTCGACATAGATGAGGTGGTGAGGGGCACAATCCACTAGCTTGAGATGCATGTGAATGGAAACATACACGGTCACTATAAGTGTCCAGTGCACCCACCCTATTCTAGTGTCATGGTCATCTAAATAAGGGATATCGTGGGTTGAAATAAAGCTCTGTATGAGGAATGGTATGTTGGCATAATTTTCATTAAAACCCCAAAATATGAACGGAAAAAAGATTATATATCTGTCAGGGCACAAAAGATCAATGCAGTGTAACAATATTTTCTACCAAAAAAAGAAGCCATTCACCAAATATATACATGACAGCAATGGTCTAAGCTTTAGAGAACTTGCATATCTTAATGGAGACTTGGCTAAATTGGCCAAGCTTCACAAGGAGATGTGACTATATTGATCACACTCCACTTCTTTTATCATTCTTCTATCTTCTTTCCCCTTTCGATTGTGGACACAGCACATACCTGAACTTAGAAGGGAATACCCCGCTCCTCGAGGAAAGAGTATCTAGACTGGGGAATTATGGTCACCTTACTAGAGAAGGATGTTCTTCGTCATTTCAAATGTGGGGAGCAATATTTCACATTCATAGTAAAGTAAGATTCAAAGTTATAAGAGTTTGCATATGAAAACTTGCTCTGACCTCACCGTCGAAGCGAACTAAATTGAGATTTGTGGAACATAAAGGTTGTTGAATCTTAAATCATATTCCCTAAGGTTCTGACAAAGTAATGATCCAAAGGTCTGACCGAGACCCATACTTTGTTTTTATTAAGATTACTTTAAAATAAAAATTGTTCTGAGTTCTTTCTTTTTCCTTTTTCTTTTTATATTTAGTCACTTATTCTTCTCATATGTGTTTGCAAAGGGTCTAGCCAATATAAATTATATGAGGATGATGAATCATCAATTCATCACCTTTATTCATCTATTTTGGCTTAAAATCCCTTACAAAACACATGTAAATAACATTGATTCTCACTCCTTGATAATCTAATCTCATTTGTTAATAGTGTGTTATTATCATTATTTTAATGCAAAATAAATAAAGAGAGAAATAAAGGAAAAAGAAAGAAAAAGAAGACTGTATATACGAAATAAATATAGGTTGTTCCTAACCCCAAGAGTAAATCAAGACTTGATTTAATCGATAAGGAAATAAGTCGGGGAAGATAGGGTCATTAATTTGTAGAAACTTCCAGAAAATCAATTACACGTGAACATATTCATCATTATTCTTTATGTATATATCTTGTACTACTTTATTTATCACCAATTAAATCTCAAATAAAAATGTTTTCTTCTTGAAACTTGGATATAAAAATATGTTTTAAATAACAAAAATAGTTACAAAAATAAATCATGTACAGAATAAAAGGGACAATATTTTGAAAAGTCGTAAAGCCATAATTGAAAGATCAATATCTATTCCAAATAAACTCAAAATAAATCGAACTCACTTTCATTGTGTTCAAAATTAAATAAGCTTTAAATTGAAGGTAGTTTCATGAAAATTGGAGTTAAGATGTGAATGTCAGCTTTCTGGAGTATTATTATACATATATGTCTATAGTATACCTATTTATTTATTTGGACATATTCAAATTTTATTACCTTTACATATTTTACATTATTTATATAAAATATAAATAAAAATAACAAAACTAAAATCAACCAAAAATAAAATAATTGCATTTATACTATAGGTATAATGTACCTATATTGTACATATGTATATTTATTTAACCCATTAAATTAATTCATGAAATAAAACAAAATTTTATTTAAAATACAATAATTATTCTATAAATAAATAAAATGAAAAATTATGTGCATATTTTTAAAAATAATTAACTAAAATTATGCATATTGTATACATTGGTATTTTATACCTATGAATAAAGGTTTTTATTTATTTTAACTTTATAAATTAACTTATTTAATTTATTAAAAATCATCAAAAATTAAGCCATTAATTTATAAACATTATTTATTTTGAAAACTTTTTAATTTAAAACCATTTCTATTTATTTTATAGTTATTTCTAATTAATTTCTTTATTTCTATCATTTTCAATTTGTCATTACTCGGACCGTGTCCTTTTTGTCTGGACACAGGTCCGTTGACCCGGGTCAACTACCCCTCTTCTTCCTTCATGTCTTAGTAGACACTCGGTTTGCTTCTTCTCTGATTTATCTCGCTCGATTCCTTCATCCTTTACTCCCGATTACCTCTCATGAATAAACCTTACATATCCTCATTTCACGCCCAAATAAAATTTCAATTCTTTTTTTCTCAGATCACGTGCTTTTCCTATTTGAATTTCACTTTTTCTCGGCTCTATAAATAAAGCCCTAGCACCCATTTTTATTTCTGATCTACTTTTGAGCGTTCCATCCTGAGCTTGGGCGTTTGAGACAGAGGCTAGTGACAAGAGCTCATCCTCAACAAGAGAGAGAGAGTGAGTGATTGGGAGCCTGAATAACGAGATCCAGATACCGAATGGATTCTTGTCATGCTTAGCTTCTGCAACCATTTCGCCACTACATTGAGGCCGGGATCAATTCGCCATCCAGCTTAGGTAATCATAATTTAGTTTTTTTCTTAGCTTTGCATTTAATGACAATTTTTATTTGATTTTCATTTAGACAAGTAGGTCTTAGATCAGCCTCCGATCTACCAGATGGGAGGTCATCGTGGGTTTTGATTCTCGTTATTATCATCGCAAGTCTTTTCTCCACATTTTCACACAACCTTATCACTCAGATCTGTTTGAGATCTTAAATTTTGATCTCAATCCTCCACCTTCCCTGAGATTAGCCCATTTACCTTCATTTCACATTGTTTTTGTTAAATAATCCAAGCTGAAGGAGTTTCTTCGAGCATTGAATGACATGCAGGATTGGAATTAGCAATCTAGAGCTTCCATGGAGATCTGGAGGTCAACTTTAATAGCATAAGAGATTGAGCTCCATGCCTCTGATCAGTTGGATCTGGACCCAATCACCAACTCTGACCAACATGGAGAATCATGAGGATCCTATTGAGACCATCAGAAGCCCGAGTAGAGCCAGATCGAGGTAGAATAAGGCATTGAAATTCATCTGGAGCAGCCTTCGAGCTAGTTTTTCTAGGCAACTCCAAATCCATTAGATCGAGAAGGGCATCTCCAGATCGCATCACTACCATATGTTCACGCCCCAATTCGAGTTGTTTGATCAAATCCTCTAGCCATATCTCAACCATTCGTAGTGCACATGCATCGCATGTTACTCTGTGAAATTTGCACCTTCAACCCTATCATTTCTTTATTGTAAATAAATACATTTTTGATACGTGTCGATTCGTTATTGTTTGAAGAATTGAACATTCCTCCTTATCTTATTATCAATTTACATTTTAGTCCTTCATTTGAAGACTCATGTGCATCATCACGTGTAATTTAGTTATATTGCAATAAATGTCATGGTAGTCTGTTGGTATTATTTGATCCTGTAGTTTTCTAAAATCTCAAATAAGCCCCTGAAAGCTTAGTTCATGTGCTGAAAAACATAAAAACTTAATTTGCACATTTCCCCCTGCACTTTCATTTGCTTGTTAATATTTAGTCTATTTGTTTCGAATAATTACATATAGGTCCCTTTTCTTTAGCTTTTTATTTTCTCTATTTATAGATCTTAATAAATTTCTAATTAATTCTAGAAAATCCACAAAAATCAACTTAACTTCATGAATATTTGTTTTATCATTAATAATTTCTACTTTAAAATTTTTATTTATTTATTATTTTTAAAATTCAAAAACAACCATTATTTTTCTATTTTACTTTAAAAATTAAAAAAATGAAAAAAACTTTGAAAAAAATATAAAAATTTAAAGTATCTTTCTTTTGTCATATTTTATCACCTAAAAAATTTCACATAAAAAACTTTCAAAACCCATAAAAATTGAAAAATATAGATAATGTTATAAAAATCATATATATTCATACAAAAATCATAAAAATACATAATTTGACTTGTTTTAAAGCTTAATAAAAACTCTTTTATTTAAAATTAGTTTCCAGATTATTTTCTTTTATTTTATACGTTAACAAACAAAAAATAACTTTTTTAACTTTATTCACTATTTTCAATTAATTCATTATAAAATCCAAAAAAATATAAAATTTTATATTTTTTGTACTTTTCTAAGCTAGATAGGGAAAATAGATTTATTTTTTATTTTTAATAAATAATAAAAAGGATAAAATATCTCAATAAAAATATATTTGATAGAATAATACATAATGTATATATCCTAACTTTCTACAAATTTTTAGGGCACAAAAAACTATTTTTAATAAAAATAAAATCTATAAAAAGAAAATGAAGTCTAATTGGGGTATTTCTATAAGTATTTAAAGTTTAGGTACTAAACCTGGGCATCCCAAAGAAGTACATGGCTAGATATGCAAATTTCCCAAAGATTTCCAATAATATATACCCGGAGGGGTATTTTTGCAATTAATACAAGGTTTAGGGTGCCAGATGCAAAATATCGAGAAAAGATTACACTAATATTCCAAAAATGTAGACTGAAATGAAATATAAAATATTCGAGGAGCCAAATACAAAATACCCAGCCTCCTCACGTACACAAGCACATGAGGTGATGTGGAATGGACCTAAGTGCAACTATTGAAATTACAGGTGCTAAAATGCAAAATAACCAAAATATTTTACACTACAGATGAAAGTTTAAATATTAAGAAATTACAAGAAGCGGGAGGGTATATGGCAAAATTACCCCCTCAGCGTGATCCAATGACATAGGGTTGTTCACTTGACACTTGTCCCCAATCAGATGGCCAGCACTGGTTCGCCACTAACATTTAAGATTAGATCTTCAATGGATATCCAACGGTGAAGCCTTTATGTGATCGAGCGTAAACAGCTACATCTGGGATCTAGTTCTTGATCGGATGGTGGGCGAGGGGCCATGAAGAACTAGGGAAGAACTCGTCATTGGCGAGTTTGGATTCACTTAAGCTCGCTCCTCCAGGAAGGTGAATATCGATCAATGGAGAAATGTAAGGGGAAGAAAGTGAGGTGGCTACAAGGGTCGGAACACGGGAGTGACAGCAAGAAACATGGCCGGAGCAGAGAGCTCCAACGATCGAGTTTTTTTTCAAAATTTTGGATACTATAACAAAATCAAACCAAACTAAACAGACCTCTACGCTACTACTATTCTAAGGAGTAGAATATGCAAGAAATAAAGGCTTGCCAGACCTGGGGAACATGAGCTGGAGCAACTCCGGCGAACTAGCATATTGACTCAATTCATCCCAGGACCACCTGGCTGGACCCTTGGCGAATCTCATGTTGTCACCTGGTGACTCAAGCACGGATGGGTTAGGCTTTACAAGGGTATAAGAGGATCAAAAGTTGTAGTAAGATTGAAGATAGACTTTATAGCATGTGGCCTTTGATCGAGAGGGCACGGTTTAGAGGTTTGTCGATCAAGGAGAAGGGTAAGCGTGTAAGTGCATTAACTGAAGAACACGTTTGCTGAAAAATCGAACCCAAAGAGAGAAAAATTCAAGCAGAAGAAATCAGAAAAAACGAAGTCAAAACCTCTGACAGACGTCAGGGCTACATGGACCAGGGAGTTGACCGAGGTCATTCCTCGGTCGCATCCTATTGGTCCACGTAGGCCACTAAAAGACAAATAGAAATTAAAAAGATTAGTTAAAATAAAATAATAAACAAAATAATTAAATAGAACTCAAAATGTAAAAATGTTCATTATTTTATGTAGTATTTTATTGTGATTTTTATTTTATTTTCGAGTTAATTCATTATAGGTTACTTTTTACAATTATAAACATAGGTATATTTACCAATATATTGTGAATCTTATTTTTATTTTGTATTTTTCATTCTATTATTTTATATACATATTATTATACATTTATAACTTATTTAAGTATTTATGAATATATTTTTATTGTATTTTTTTGAATTTATATATACACTTAATTAATTACAGCTATTTATTTTTTAGGTATACATATATACAATTTATCTATGTATTTTGTACCCTTATTTATTTTGTTGTATTTTTATGTTTTTATTTTATTTTAATTATGTACATATACTATAAGTAATATTTAAAAAATTATAAAAATATAAAATTATGAAAATATAGAGAATAAATAAAAAGAATATTTTATTCAGGTACATTGTACAATAGGGGTTCAAAATCTAACTTTTACATCTTAACTCCAAATTAAACAAAATAACAATCATTAAATAGATAATAAAAAGTTATATATAATTAATAGTGATTTTGATGAATTTTGAGTTCTTTTGGAGAAGATATGGGTCTGGGAAGTTTAGATCTTGGATTTGTATTCTGAGTATAGAAAGCATAATGCAATATTTTTGTGTGAAGTAAAATTTGTATTTTTCTGTGTTATTTTATATATAACTTTCATGTACAATGTTTATTGATTCGGGGTATAAATAATAAATAATAAAATAGGTCCCAAAAGTAATTTATTGGGTAGTTTATGAATTAGGGTTTCTTGTATTTATTGGCCCTTACCTCTCTCTATTTTATTCCTTGTCGATCCATTCATCATGGTGCCTAGGTCTCTGGGTTTAAGGTCATTCAATATATATTTAATTTCTTTATTTTCTTTTATTTATTCTTTTATTTTGGCTTTAAATATAGTATTTTAAACAATATTTACACAATATATAATAGATGTTATTTTCTATAAAATAATGCTATTAACATGAATTTAGCTAGGGTTTAAAGGCCAACATGAAAGAATAAAGGTGATTAAATGGAGATTCAACACCCCCCTATACTAACTTTGCTAGTCCCTAGCAAACACGTATGCCTATAAGTACAAAAATTGACAATAAAGAAAAGGAAAGGAAATAAAATGGATTGATTTTAACTCTTAAACTTGTCTTCATAAAAATCAAAGTTTGGAGCTCGGTCAGACCTTTGGACATTAGGTACGGTCTGAACCTTGTTGGGAAACGGATTTGAATCACAACAGCCTCTAAGACCCACAAGACTCTACCCCAAGTCTCCTTAAAATCCATGTCAGAACAAGTCAATGTCATACGCAGTCCCTTATGATTATGAGTCTATCGTGTACAGTGTTAGCGATATGTATCTCCTCTCGGCTCAAGCGGTGAAAGTCATCCTTCTCCATCATGGTGAGCCTAATTCCCTAATTCACTAACTCTTTCCTCAAGAATCGGGGTATTCCCTTCTAAGTTAAAGTACAATCGGCTCATAAAGAGGAGGTGGAGAAGAGAATGGATAGTAGCCAGTTAGCTACCTATCCTAGGATGCTTGACCAGTTTTGCTAAGTCATCTGGCTGCAAGCTCAAATAGATTTGACTTTGAAGCTCAAGCTTGCTTATTGAATATATACATACTCTAACGAGAATTGATTTTTCTTTGATTTTTTCACCATCTTTATTTTTTGAGTTTTTTTTAAAATAATACTATATACAGCAGCATTTACATAAGGACTTTTTCCGCTTGAGCCAGTAGATTATTCCTCTTTTGAAGCATTATTGCAACCCACAACTTCTGCCATTAGACCTCAAGGCTATTGGATCGGGTTGGGGTACAATCACCATAAATATGTGACTTCTGATGTTTTCATTGGCTTGTGTCTCATGTCAACAAATCCAGCCCTCTACCACTTCAACTGAGGTGAGCAAAGTGTAAGGTGCAGGTGTGCAAGCTAGGTAACTATCAACAAGAGTCATGTGGGTGTTCCAAAACATTCTACTTAGGCAGTCAAGATGGCACTGAATAAAGTCATGTGGTCTCAAGGAATTAAGTCTAGCAGACCTGGCGTGTCTCAATTCTAGTTCCATTAATGTTCTTGTGATTAAGTAGAATAATGTCCAACCAAGATCCAATATTCGGATTTAATTTGGACCCATTCAATTATCATCATCAATCTGAAACATGCAAATGTTATGAACAATGCAAAAAATATTTTTGTGATGCAATTTTCTGAATTTGAACTCTTTATGGGTTTTTGAGAAAGTTTTACAAATTTTTACGCAATTTTGAAACTATTTTGCAATTTTTATAGGTTTTTAATTTTGAAAAATTTTAGTGATTTATAAAAACAAAAAGTTTTGGCAAATAATTATGTGCAGATATTTACAGGGGGGTGCATTTGCTATTTACAAGAGTTAAGGATTTATTAGTTTACAAGTTTGTATATTCAAGATTTGTAAAGGATCTTTATTTGCATAAATCATGTTCATAGTTCTTGTAATAATTTGAAAAGATTTTCACAAATATTTTGATAACTTTATTTTACAAACAAATTTGACAAATAATTTTCACAACATTTACCAAAATTCGAAACTCCTTTTGCAAATATTTTTCAAGCAGTATATATATAAATATATATTTCAAAATATTATCTCAACCATTTTCCAAATCATTTTCAAATAGATTTTCAAATCATTTTATTTGAACAAATAAAATAAGTTTTTTTGATCACAAAATAAGTTTTTACAAACAAAACATTTTTACAATGGTTGAAAACATTTTACAAAACATTTTCCAAATAGTTTTCAAATGATTTTTCAAAGAGATTTTCCAACCATTTTTCAAACATTTTGCAAAACATTTTTATCTTGATTATTAATCAGTATATACAAAAAATTGGTTGTGCGTTTTGATTTTTATTAATTATCCATATTATGAAAAATACGACAGTACGAGCTATGGCTAAATTATATACAAAGTATATATGACCACTCTATACTTAGCTTGAGCTATGTCCTCATAGGTCGGAAAGAAAAGACATAATGCGTACAGAGTATAGAAAAGTCTACAATGACAAAAGAATGCGTGAATGAGAAGTTAACCCCCCTACTTAGGATAAAATTATCCTAAGTATAACAAGTTGTACACAAGCCAGGGATGGTTAAGGGTGGGGATATATGAACTCATCGGCTCGACCTGCCCCCCCCCCATGCTCAGGGTAAAATATCCCCAAGTATAGACATAATATCAAGAGTTGAGGAGACATGTGAAGGATCAAGAAATTAATAACTGGGGTGATCACCCCCTCTATACTTAGGACAAAGTACATCTTAAGTATAGCAGTGATGAAAGGGGTGAACACCTTTTCCGAAGAAATAGAAAAATGAAATTGAAAACAAGAAAACAAAACAATTTTGTGATTTTTTTAGGCTTTTGTGTTTGATCCTACATTCTATGAGAAACTATCTTGAAATGCAACTTCGATCGAAATAGCAACGGACATGATTGTGTCGTGCTCAAGATATGGCTTCAACAACTGTCCATTAACTACAAAGGGTTGTGGATCAGATGACAATTCTGAAATGATTACACTCCCGTTGTCACGCACAGTATTCACGATGAATGGTCCTATCTGCTTGCTCTTCAGTTTGCCTAGAAAAATTTTCAATTTTGCATCAAATAACCGCACCTTCTGTCTAGGTTCAAAAGTCTTCCTTCAGATGTGTTTGTCGTGCCATATCCTAACTTTCTCTTTGTACATTAGGTTGTTGTCGTATGTGTAGTCTCTAAATTCAGGTAGTCGGTTCAGATCAACTTTTTTGTTGTCGTATGTGTAGTCTCTAAATTCAGGTACATTAGGTTTGGTAACCCAGAGAATGGAGAGGAGGAGGAGGAGGAGGAAGAAGATAAGGGTAATGTTGGTAATGCGGTAAGGAGTAATGGTGGTGGTACTGAGCAGCCGACTGCTCGTACTACTAGTTGTGGTATCTGGATTGCTGCCGATAATTGTTTTGCCTCTAGTTGTATCCACGCTGTGGAGGTTGTTGTTGGGTCGGGTTAGGCTGGAAATTTCGCTCTCCTTGTTGTTGATGATATGACCAGCAGGCATTGGACTGACCCTGGTGTTGTTCCCAAGGACGGGTCAGCTGTTTATCATTGCTCAAAACGGCATTCACCTCTTGGATTTGTGGGGGAGGTGGAAAACAAGGCTCGAGGAACTGTGGCTGGCACTCAGTTGACTGGTAGACAACCATCTGCATCTGTTGTTATGGTTGTTGCTGCTCTGGGGTATGCATGTAGTATACATGCTAGACCGGAGTTTGGATAGGACTCAACTGAGGCGATTGTGTATGTGTCTACTCCTTCTTTTCTACTGGAGGCTAGGGTGTGGCTGTCACGACAGCAAACACAGATGGTTTAAAAACATCCTCACAAGAAGCAAAGATAGACTGTCTTTGAGGCGACCACTCACTAAAGTCGAGATCGATCAACAATCAACCCACACAATGAAAGATGAAGCAATGCAGGCAAGGGTAAATCAAAATTTATTATATCACTACAACAAAATGTGTATAGTTACAAGTATGGTAGGGTGTTGAACACAGGGAGAACGGGGGATAGACAAAAATTGACTAAAACAGACAATGAAAGCTTATGAGATTTTATGAGGATTTTTTGATTTTGTGTTAATTTTTAATTATTTATTTTTTGAAGGTTTTGATTTTTTATAGTTTTTTGTTTCTAATTTTATGATTTTTATTTTCTTTTAAAATTTTCTGATTTTTATTTATATAATAATTATAAATAATAATAATAAAAGCAAATATAGTTATATGTAAGGATGTGTAATTTTTTATCTATGTACATAGCTATAAATACGAAAAATTATTAAATAAAACATTTTTGTCTTTTTTATATTTTTCTCTATTTTTGTATTTTTCCTATAATTTTACTATTTTTATTTTTAGTTGAATTAATACAGCAAAACAGTAACTAAAGTAAATGGGTTGAATTGTTTTGGTATTTAAAATAAATAAAAGCCTCAAAATATTTGAAACTGATTTTAATATATAATAAATTGCATAAATAAATTCAGATAAAGAAATTGATTTTTTTATATAATTTTTATTATTTTAAGGATTTTAGAGCCTTTTAATTTTTAGCGTTTTTCTTTTTCTATTTTTAGGGATTTTTGGTCGTAGATGCAAAATAGGATAATGAATCAAATATAATTTTTTAAGAATTTTTCAAATTATTTTTATATTTTTGTATTTTTCTCAGCCAGATAGGGAAAAATAGCTATGTTTTATATTTTTAATAAATAAAAAAATAGGATTGATCGAGCTCTAGGATATGAGAGTTCGGGGAAGAACCTGGGAGTCGAAACTCGAAAAGCGTGGACCTCAGATGGCCCCTTCAGGACCTACAACAGAGATAAAATGAACGACGAGGCAAAGGCAGAGATCTTGGATGTTATTGATGAAGGTCGGAGGGAGAATGATGATGGATCGAGGAGGTCCAACGGCTGGTGATGGAAAGGACCTCGATGGTCCAGATCAGTGGAGATTTAGGTGGCAGGCGAAGATTAGTCGATGGAGAAATGCAAGGGGAACAAAGTGAGGTGGTTATGATGGTCAGAACACGGGTGTGACAGCGAGGAACATTGCTGGAGCAAAGAGCTCGCACGATCAAGATTTTTTGAAATTTTGGATATTATAAACGAAATCAAACCAAACTATACAAACCTCTAATGATACTGTTATTCTAAGGAATTTAAAATGCAAGAAATAAAGGCCCACTAGATATGGGGAACGTGAGTTGGAGCTCGCGGTGGAGCAACTCCTGTAAACTAGCAGATAGACTAAATCCAGCCATGGCCCACCTGGCTCTGCCCTTGGAGAATCTCATGTTGTCTCTAGCTGACTCAAGCGCGGCTACGATTAGGGTTTACAAGGGTAGAAGAGGATCAAAGTGTAGAGAAAATGGAAGAGAGACTTTATAGCAGGCGACCATTGATCGAGAGGAGGGCACGATTCAGAGGTTTGTCGATCAATGAGAAGGGTCAGCGTGTAAGTACACTGATCGAGGAACAAGTTTGCAGAAGGAATCAAGCCCAAAGAGTGAAAATTTCGAGCAGAATAAATTGACAAAAATGAGTTCAAAGCCTCTGACAAACATCAGGACTACATGGACCAGGGAGTTGATCGAGGTCAATCCTCGATCGCCTCCCATTGGTTCACGTAGGCCATTAAAAGACAAATAGAAATTAAAAGACTAGTTAATTTAAAATAAAATAATAAATGAAATAATTAAATAAAACTTAAAATATAAAAAAAATATTTATTATTTTATGCAGTATATTATTATGAATTTTATTTATTTTTCGAGTTAATTCATTATAGGTTACTTTTTAGAATTAAAAACATAGGTATATTTACCTATATATTGTATATCTTATTTTTACTTTGTATCTTCATTTTATTATTTTATATACATATTTTATACATTTTAACTTATTTAGGTATTTTATGGATATATTTTTATTGTATTTTTTTTATTTTCTATACACACTTAATTAAATATGGCTATTTATTTTATAGGTATACATATATACAATTTATCCATGTATTTTATATCCTTATTTATTTTATTATTTTTTATTTTTTATTTTGTTTTAATTATGTACATATACTATAAGTAATATTTAAAAATTATAAAAATATTTAATTGTGGAAAATATAGAGAATATATATAAATGAATATTTTATTCAGATATATTGTGCAATTGGGGTCCGAAACCTAACTTTTACATCTTAACTCAACATCAAATGAAACCACCTTTTTAAATAACTTTTAAAAAGTGATATACAATTAAAGGTGACTCTGATGAATTTTGATTTCATATGGATAAGATATGGGTCTGGGAAGTTTGGATTTTGGATTTTTATACTGGGTATAGAAAGCACAATAAGCAATATTTTTGTGTGAAGTAAATTTTGTATTTTTCTATGTATTTTTATCTACAACTTTCATGTACAAAGTTTATTGATTTGAGGCATAAATAATAAAAAATAAAATAGGCCCCAAAGCTGATTTATTAGGCACTTATGAATTAGGGTTTCTTGTATTCATTGGCCCTTATCTCCCCCTACTTTATTCCTTGTCGACCAGTCATCATGATGCCTAAGTCTTGAGGTTTAGGGTCATGCAATACCTATGGTATTTCATTTCTTTTTCTTTTCTTATCTTTATTCTTTTATATTAGCGTTAAATACAATATTTTATATAGTATTTACACAATAATAATAGATGTTATTTTCTGGAAAATAATGTTATTTACATGTAGTTAACTAGGGTTGGGTTTAAAGGCCAAAATGAGAAAATAAAGGTAATGAAATGGAGATTCGTCAAGTATGGATGGAAAGAATGGAGTAGCATGTGGGAGGCTCAAAAGATGCCACATGTCAATACTATGTAATTAAAAAAACTAAGAAAACTAAAATTAAAATAGTAATGAACTCGAAATGAAAAAAATCATTCAAAAAAGTTATTCGTCTCGACGACGTCTACAACTTTTATGAAGGGACATAAATTAAAAGACCACTGTTGCACAAAACACAATCTTTTTTGTCGGTATCTTACACACATAAAATACATGTTTTTATATTTTAAATTTTTGTGATTTTTAATTAATGAAGAATTTATAATAAAATCAAATAAAATACTAAAGAAATATTTATACATATATCTATTTTTGGATTTTTAATAATTATGATAATAATGGAATAAAAAAACAGAGACCTACGTACATACTTTATACACAAACTCGGAATGCTTTGTTTTATTTGATTTTATTATTTTTTTGATATTAATTTCTATGAAATTTATTAAAACACAAAATAAAGAAATAAATGAAAAAGAAATAAATAACAAAGAGTTATATATGTATATGAACTGATAGGTCAAAGTCAGTAAATATATATAATATACAATGAGGACCCAAATCCCAAGTTTCACATATGAACTGTGATTCTTTTGAATTTAAAATCTTGATTTGTAGATAATTGAATTTGCATTAATTCAAAAGTAAGTGCATGTTCATAAGAGACTTTATGTGAGAGATATATATTAGTTATATTTGTACAATGGAGTTGATTTTTTCTAATTTGGAATTGTAGTATGAATTAATTAAAAACATATGAAGTTAGGTGAATACACATGGATGCAATATGAGAATGCTAATTTATGCATCTTATTTACAAATGCATGAATGTTTGTTATGCATTATAGACACATAAATGCAATTTTACTTAGGAATAGATCTTTATTTTCAGCTATTAGAGTAGTGAATTGCATACTCATCAACCCCCCCAAACTTAAACCTTGCTTGTCCCCAAGCAACTAAATGAATGCATCAGTGAAATGAGATCGGATTCCACACCAAGATTACGAACAGAAGATGAAAATGAGGCACGACCTAACCTTTGGATTAATGGTTTAGTGGAACTTTTGTGAGATCAAAAAGAATCAATAATATCTAAAGTTCTACAAGTCGCCATCCAGGTTTGTCTCAAAAGTTATCATAGATCCAACCGATTACAACGTATACTCTTTGAACATTGAAATAACTATCTCATGTGAAGAGGGTGTTAG
This sequence comes from Ottelia alismoides, assembly GCA_037367405.1. Classification (NCBI taxonomy): domain Eukaryota; kingdom Viridiplantae; phylum Streptophyta; class Magnoliopsida; order Alismatales; family Hydrocharitaceae; genus Ottelia; species Ottelia alismoides. The sequence continues at coordinate 74,497 of JAZKJV010005074.1, read as the reverse complement.
CTCTTCCTAGGTGAAATGTTGAACTACTGAGTAATCTACTTCTCTAGCAACTCATCCTTAGGGAATCAGGTATTTCCTTTTAAGGTCAATTATTGTTTGTGTAAAAAATAAGAAAGGGAAATGTTGGAGCTTAGCTAGTGTAGCTATGTATCCTATTTGAAGCTTTTCTTCACTAAGCATGCAATTGACAATTATAGTCTAGAATTTTAGCTTTGAGGATTTGCATTGCATTTATTTTGGGGATCTTTTTTCGTTGCATGTTTATTAGGACTTTTTTAGTAATTGGGTACAAAAGCGAACGACTGTATAAGGTGGTTGCATTGGTTCCTTCCTTGATTGAATAGCTAGTACTAGCAGACTATTCCTCATCTGAAGCTTTATTTAAACTCAGTAATATGATCTTTAGATTTCCACGCTACTAGAGAATAAATTGGAGTGAAGTATTGATTCTATCATTCCCTAAGAATAGTTCCTGAGCCACCCTTAGTGAAGCAGCCAAATGCCATTCCAACACATGCTCTTTCAAATATCCCATTTGAGTTGAACTAAGTGTGTGGTGCTAGAGTCCATATTAGCTCACTATTCAAGAGTCATATTCAGGATATGAGGCAATCTGCTTAGACACTTAGAGTCGAGTCTAAGCATTATCTTATGGAACTCTAAGAATTAAGTCAATGACCTGAAGCTTCTAAAATCCTACTTCTAGGTGAAGTTTCTTTGAAAATTAAAAGGATTGTAGCAAAGGTCAAGTCAACTCTCGATTTTTGATCATGACTCAGTTTAGAGCCCGATGACTTTTCATTAATGCATATGCATAATATGTTAAATGAAGTGCAGGTGCATGAGATTCAAATTTTTTGATTTTTTTTTAAAAGATATTTTCTAGAAAATGCTTTGTTATACATTTTATTTTACAAGTAGTTTACAATACGAGTGTTATGTATGAAGAATTGTACAAATTGTATAAAATTTATATATTTATATAAGATAATAGAGATTTTATAACTTTTATATAGAATTGTTCACATTTTACAAAATTTACAAGGATTAAACAAATTATGCATGTTTTACAAAGTTTACGATTTTTCTGAGTTTTATAAGTGTTTTCACAAATTTGAGTATTATGTACAGAAAATACATGAAAGTACGAGTTATGGATAAAGTATATATACACTACATATGACACTCTCTATACTTAGCTCATGCCATATCCTCAGAGGATGGAGAGAAACGAAGGCATAACTCAGACTACGCATAGAGTAGTGCAAAGAATATGAGTACATAAGTTGTCTACCCCATATTCTTAGATTCTGATCAACCTAAGTATAAAGCAGAAAAAAATAAGGAGGTCGAGGGCAAGAAAAAAATAAAGAATGGATAGGGATATATACAACAGATATCAACTCCCCTATAATTAGGCTTTCTCTAGCCTAAGTATGAGAAAAACCAGGGAATCGGTGAGATTTGGAGAATATACAAAAAGAAAAGAACAAGCAAAGAAAAAGAAAAAATCAAGTCACTTACTGCCCTATAATTAGGATATGGTCATCCTAAGTATAACTATAAATAAAAATGAGATGGAACTAGAGTTAGTGTTACGAATCATGAAAATAGAAGGAACAAAATAAAACTTCTACAAGGTAGAGTGAGAATGCACAAAGATCAAGAAGGTTTATGGTAACCCCTCTTGCAAAAATGGGGAGGTGGATAATGTACGTGTCTGGATATTGGATTCATCCTTAAAAGAATAGCAATGAGGGGTAATGATCATCCAATAGGGATTGACACACGACCGCTTGCTCGAGTGAGACTTGAGAACATCTGAACTAATCTATCATGTAGACATCTCGTACGGGCCTGATGAAGAGTCCTCAGGAGGTTCCTTATCTGGAATGTTGAAGTTAACTTTCATAGTCGGCTTTTTATAACACGAAGCAAAAATGCGAAGAGGTGAGTGCAATGCCTTGAGGGATTCGGGAGGACACCTTGAGGAATCTACGTGCAACTTCCTCCCTCAAGATCATCAACTAGAGGATATGGACTCTTTCTTGCAGATGGTCGGTCAAGTGATGGATGCCTCCCTAAATATGTTTTCTAGTGAAGGCATGCATGGGAGTTTATTAGGCTTTGACAATGTAAGTTCGAGGATCAGATCCTAAAAATGGTCAAGAGTTTGAAAAGATCAAGTTTCATTTTAGAATCAGATCGTAGTAATGATTAAGGAAATCTAAATCATTGTATCTGATTCAGGAGGAGCTTATGTGCTTGAGTCCTTTATAGAAGCTCACACTAGGGTGGAGGAGTAAGCGGTGGGTGGTGATATCTCCATGATGTGAGGTTGCATAGTCCAATTGACAATTAGGCATGCATGTCTCTCTCGGGGTCACATCATGAAGGAATTGTCTCCATAGAGAGATCTGAGTTAGTGAAGTGGAAGTGTAGGACTCATCCATCTCTCGACAACTGTGATTGTAAGTAACTTGATGGGTTGTCCCTTATAAGGGTATATCCTCAGAAGGTATGCATGGTCAGTGTACAACCTTTGTTGGGAACTCAATATCCCGAGTCTCGTAATTAATAGTCGCTTTAGATGAAACTAAGAATGCCTTCCCGAGAATGATTGAAGATAGGGAAAACTCTCAAGGGGGTTCCACATCAAGGACAGTAAAGTCCACATGGAGTGAAATACCTTGGAAATTCATGATGGTAGAACTATTTCCCTTTGTCTTAGTAATGGATCAATCAACAAGTTGAACGATCGCTCTCGACTTTCTAAGTGTTCCAAGTTTAAGGTCATCAACCATGTAGGCTGCGAGAATATTTATCAAAGCGTCATTACCGATATGGGCATGGATAAATTTGGTTCCTTCAATTTCATATTCTACTGTAGGCAGCCACTTCACTTTATGGCTCTTCGTATTTCATCTCAACACTAGGGAGGTGGCCATAGACACAATGTGTCTCTTTGTTCTAGTTCTTTTCTTACCCATCCTTTGGGGTGTGCAATGTTTCAACACAAATCTTATGAGGTTAGGCATGTGTTCTACGACCTTTATCAATGGGAGCATTGTGACTACATTTGGATACCTTTCCCATTTGATCAATGTCTATTTCGGGGGTTTTCTTGTTTTTTAGTTTTTTGGTATTTTTATTTTTTTATTTTTTTGAGTATTTTTAGGAGGTGGAGAGGTAGTGGACGAATTTATAAACAAGATCGGACTAGAGGTTATATGGTTAGTAGAGGGAAAATGTAGAATGGACTCTAGTTGTATAATGTGTGTGGTCTTATTAGTGTCCTCTAGGTTTCCAACATCAGATCCGCTAAATTTATTAAATACTTCAATCCCTTAGCTAGCGGCATGAGATGTGACCAATTTTATGATTTTTGTAAGCATGTCATTGAATGCATCAGATCTCTTGATAAGCTTAGAAATGCCATCCTACATCGAGCTCTCATGACAAATCATGAACGAAGTATGCTCGGTTAGAAGATACCATTGAGACTTTGAAGTCTCATACTCAACATATCTGTTGAGCAGGGAAATCAAGGTTTTAAATTAGTGAATTTATTTGTAGTGTCGTTGCAACCCAAAAAATCGCTCAACAAAAACTTATTTGATTCTCAAGCCAAATAATTAAAGAAAATGTAGCTAGAGAAAATTGATATTTAATTTACCTATATAGCATATAGGGTCGAACTCAGGGAGGTCACAAAAATCCTGAGGGTAAATCGATTCAATGAAAATCAATGTAAAAAATCAAGGGAAATCTATAAACAGTAATCTTGGTTTTTCTGTTATTTTTATTTTTGCATATTTTATGGATTTTATTTTTTATTTGGTTTTCTGATTTTATATTTTTTTATTTTTTTATTTTACAAAATATTTTTTATTTAGAAATAATAGAAATAAAAAAGAATAAAAACAATCAACAAAGAAAATAAAGAAAGAGGCAAGTTTTGGGATTTTTACAATGTCGTAAAAATACACAGAAAAATCGAACAAAAATATTTTTGAGTTTAGGACAATTCTTTGATGTTTTTATGATTTTTCAAGAATTTTCCAAATTTTTAAAACCTTTAAATAAATCAAACATAGAAAATAAAGCAAACAAAATTAAAAGCGAATGTCATAGAATTTTAAAAAAAACAAATAAAATCAAAAATGGATGAAAAATGCATAGAAAGAAAGAAAACTTTTTATATTTTCAAGAAAGATATTTTATTTTTTTTTTTTGAAATTTCTAGAATTTATATGAATTTTTTATGTTTTTAATGTTTTTTGAATTTTTTATTTTTATGAAGAATAAAAATGTAAAAACTATATAGAAGTTAAAATAAATGAAAATAAGCAAATAGATTTTTTTGTAATTTTTAGCAAATGTTTTGTATTTTTATTGATTTTCAATTGCAAACATGGACTTTTTATATTGTTTTTGATTTTTTATAAATATTATAAATAATGAGAATACAAAATAAAATTTATGTATGCAAGATCTAATTAACAGAAAGCTAAAATAATCTTTGTGGAATTTTTAAAAATAATTTGCTATTTTTTATCATGAAAATAATATGCAGCTACAGAGTGGTATATATGTAATTATTTAATATTGTTAGACTAAATATTAACACATAAATAAAGGCGAGGGGAATTTGTACAAAATTTCCAAAAAGGAGCGTGTGGTTACAAGCGCGCCTCGCTGGACAAGACCAAAATGGAACTATTTTATTTCGAGGGTCTAATTAATAACATAAAACATGCATACTATTTACTGCAATTAACCCAAGAAATAACGTGTAGTGCACGCATGCAGTTCAAATAGGATTTATGTGCAAATAAAATAAATGCAAAGAGCAAAAGTGCATTTCTTCAATACAGTACATGCAGACACATGTCCTTAGGAGGACTTTTTTGCAAATTAAATAAATGCAGGGATTCATGTGCAATTGTACCCTTTAAATATGTGGCTCGTTGGACGGACGTGATGCTTTTTGGCTCTAATCCAATAGTTAAAATTGGCTCATGTATGGATGGTGTCAATTAGATTTGGAAGTTGATTTCACGTCTAAGAATGAGAGCCTTTTGAATGGTCGAGATCGAAAATGGGCTTTATTCTTTTTCGTGTGGTGTGGAGAGTTGGAAGAATAGGCACGAAGAGGACTCTTGGCGAAGTTCGATTGAGAAGATCGCGGACAATCTCCACCTAGTTCAACTTCAGATAGGTGCTACGGGTTCCTCCACTCCTCTTCTCTCTATCCAGTGGCTCCTCGACAATCGGTGAAGTCTCGAGCAAACTCTGGAGGTCAGAAGGTGTATCTCTCCATGTGAACCTCCACCTTCCGATTCGTTGTTGCTGCTATGTTCATAGACCCTGCAAACGGAAGCGCAAGCTCGGAGGAACCTCCGACCGAAGGATTAGGTCAAAAACTCTTCAAATGTTGAAGGAGCTGGGACTTCTAGTGAAGGTGATCAAAGAGGTAGTCGAACCTCAGATCTGGAGGGATCTAACGGTGGTTAGAGGATGGAAGAGATGGAGAAGGTTGAGGTGAGTGTGTTGGCGTCGTCGGAGATCAGCGAGAGTGACTGGAACCCCTCCGATCTTACGGATCGGAGGTTAAAGATGATCAATGGATTTAAGATCAATATAGGAATTGAAACCAAAATGACGGAAAAGAAATCTAAGGAATGACTTACAAGTACTGATGAATCTCCATTTCATCACCTTTATTCTATCATTTTGGGCTTAAGAACCCTAGCCAATGCATGTAAATAACATTAAATTGCACATATTAGCAGTCATTATTTATTGCATTTATGGAGTAAATAAGATTGTCTTTAATGCCAAAATTATAGAATAAAGAAAAGAAAATAAAAATAATAAAATACCAAAGGAGTTTTATGACTCTAAACCCTAAGACTAAGTCAAGAATTGAATTGGTCGACAAGGAATAAAGTAGGGGGAGATAAGGGCCAAAAATATCACATTCATTTATTTCCTAATAAAGCATTTTTTACACTCATTTTATTCTTTATTATTTATACATCGAATAAATAAACTGTGTACATGAAAGTTGTAGATAATGATGTGAATAAAAATACAAAATTGAGTTTCTACAAAAATAATACACTATGTACTTCTTATACACAAAATAAAAAGCCAAAATCCCAACTTCATAGACCAATATCTTCTAAATAAAAACTCAAAATGTATTAAAATCACTCTAATTGTATATAACTTTTAATAAGATATTTAATGTAGGTGGTTTCATATTTTTTGGAGTTAAGGTGTAAAAGTTAGGTTTTGAGCCCTCATTGTATAATATACCTGAATAAAATATTCAACTTATTCATTCTTTCTTATTTTTACAGTTTTATATTTTTGTAATTTTGTAAACATTTTTTATAATATATGTACTTATTGAAACCAAAATAAAATCACCAATAAAACATTAAAATAAAAGAAGCTTATAAATACACAGGCAAAATACGTATGTTAATACTTGCACTTAAATAAAAGGGGCATCTATTCTTTTTATTCTTTTATATTTTCATACTCTTATAAATATTATTTATATTCTATTAAAAATATAAAGCTAAAATAAAAACCAAGAAAATACATTAAGATAAAATAATGTTTATAATACATAGTTGAAATACCTACCAGTACACCTATATAATATATACCCCTATTTACTTAAGTATAAAAATAATATCATAAAAATATAATAAAAATATATTCCTACACACTATAAGTTATAAATATATAAAATAATAAAGTAAAATAATAAAATCAAAGATACAAAATAAAAATAAAATGGCCAAAAACATAGATAAATATACTTATGAATATACCATAAAAATTACCTACTAACAAATAACCCCAAAAAAAATAAAATCATAATAAAATACTACATAAAATAATAAACATTTTTTATTTTATAATCAAAAACTAATAAAATCAATTATTATTTGTAATTAATTAATTGCGAATAAAAATGCAGTTTGGTCCTGTAGTGTGCCTACTTGGACCAATCACGACGCTCCGACTGTTGACCCCTGGTCAACTCCCCCTCCAGGACACTTGACTTGATGTATGTGTCTAGTCCCGCGATTTCAGCCCTTTTTCCTCTCAATCTATCCATCCATCATATTTGATCCCTTCACAAGAAATCATCATTAATCTTTCCTAATCCACGTTGAGCCTCTAATTCTCTTGTACATACGATAGATCTTTCCATAATCCTCGGTCAATAAGGGTACTTGTTATGTTTACAAATAAACTCCTCTGCCTCCATCTTGTTCTTTGGTCATTGTTCTGAGTCTAGGATCTTGATTTCTTGGACGAGGAAGCTTCCTCGTGATAGGAGGAGCATCTTGGCAGTCCAGATCAGCTCCAAGAGGACGAGGGAGTACCCAGGCGGCGCTCCGGCACGCCCTGCTCCCAGCTGACCACTGTAGGTATAAGAGCTGCCTCATTCTTGCTTTTTAAGTAGAATTAATCGTAGATTTTAATTTATGTTCTTAGATTAGGTCATTATTATGCACCTTAGTGTAAAATTATCATTTCAAAGTTCATCCGAGCCCCGCTTCGGCGAACCCTCCTGTGCGTAGACATCTGCTATCCGTCGACCTAATCATCCCAAATCCTCTTCATCTACTTCTTATGCATCTGACGTACCTTCACTCACCTCGATCCCGCTCAGATCGAGTGATTGCTCCTCCTCCTCTACCACTCGCCGGAGGGAGTCCATCTCGCCCATCTTCCGTCCATTCCCCCTTCTAACGGGACAAGGCAGTTTTCCCTTGTCTCTAGTCTTGTCCTATGCAGGTTCGAAGCGCAACAAGGCACCGGGAGGTGACTTTTTCAACTTGCCGGAGATACCTGGAGCACCACCTCTATTTCTACGTTGTGGTGGCATTCTGGTGATTCTCTGCTCCTTCTGAAGCCCCCATCAGATAGAGAACATGCCCAGGAGTCTTTTTGGGCCTTTTGGAGTCGCCATGCTCGATGGAGGAGCGACATTCGGATGGATGAAGTTCGCCTCACTGGACCTTCATCCTCGTTCTTCCCAGACCGCTCTCCATCGTCCAATCGACAAGGAGTCCCAGATTATACCACAGTCGTTCGATCCAATACCCCCTCGACCATCAGATCACTCCATGCAATTTAATCATGAACGCTCGAGATCGAACCGATATCGTGTGAGGATTAGGCGACGTGTGTCCAAGTGACTGAACGTGATCCCTCCGATCACGCACAAGATTGGGGTAATTGCATAACTTCACCCTGCATTTATTTATATCTTTACTTATTTATTTATATTAATAATAAAATGTTAAGTGTAAATAAAATGGAGAAATTGCATGTAGGCACTTGGATTTCCTGGATATCATATATAGGCCCTTGCCAGGTCACCTCACGTGTAATGCCATGTTGCTTGTAGGTGACCATTTTGCAACCATACCCCTGGACTATGTTGTATTTATGTTCGATCCAGAAAAATGTAAAGCACATTATACTTTTTATTAAATTACACAGAGGCCCCTGGAGATTATTTTATTTACATTTATGCCCCTACCAGCAATTGTATTTTTTGTATGGTTGATGGATTTAATTAAAATAGCGGTTGTGCTCCAAAAATCATGAAAAGAATAGGTGTAGGTTCCTGATTGCTTGTAGTTTCATGCCATGTTTTTATTTGTAATTTTGGACCTTTTTGTTTTTTTTAAAAAATCATTTAGAGCACAATCAATCCCTATCTAGTGTATAAAATACCAAAAAATATCAAAATATCTTGAAAATTTCCAAAAAAATATAAGTTGCTTCTTTTGCCTTATTTTAACTCTGGACCAAAAATCATTAAAAATGAAAAAATAAAAAACCTAAAAATTAAAAACCTAAAAACCTTCATAAAAATCTAAAAATTCCTTAAAAAGTCCAAAATTGTGTTTTTTATTTCTTTATTTTCCTTATATACTTATCTATATTTAAATTTTATTTGGATAATTTTGGACCTCGTTTGATATTTTTTTAATATTCAAATCAATTTCGAGTATTTATTAAATCCCTGATTTGGGATATTTTTGACTTTAAAATCCATAAAAATTAGCTAAAATTCCAGAAAAATTAAACATTAGAAAATATATAAAACCCAAGAACACTTTATTTGATGCATTTTATTTATATTTACTAGTATTTATAGGTATACTACTCTATAGTGTGCATATAGCATTATATCATATATATATTTATTTATTTAAAAGAAAAAGAAATATAAAAATCTAAAAATATAAAAAGAAAATATAAAATTATAAAATTAAAAACAAATATATATATAACAAAAAAATATAAATATATAAATATATATTATTAAAACTGACGAAAAGATATAGGTATTTTTACTTGATAGACCCTATAAACTTTGCCAATTACCTCTACGACCTTTTGCACAACTTAATTACCCCGTCGACCCGATAAATTACCCTAAGAACCCTCATGAGCTTCAAACAGATTAATCCAAGTTCATGGGGTAATAGTTGGCAAGTTTACGGGGTCAAGGGGGGAATTATGTTGTTTCAAAGGTCGTGGAGGTAATTGGCAAAGTTTATAGGGTCTGTCGGGTAAAAATCCCAAAGATATATGTATATACCTGATAAATGACATAGTTGTATATAAACACTTTATTCACAAATAACCATAGGCTACCCATATTGCTCTCTGTGGTTCGACCTCTACGTACTTACTTACTATGCATCTTGTTGTAGAGAATAATAAATCTTAACTCACTTTGTGATATTCATTGCTTTTGTTTATGTTGTGGGTTATTTGTTGATTGATTGAGATCAATGGAATGGTCAACACACGACTGTAGTTTCACCTTGTGAAACCGTACGACCCTCTGCAGATCCCTTTCTTCAAATGGCGTCGTTGCTGGGGAGCAATGAGCATAGCCTATTTTTGTCATTTATTTTGTATAGTCATTTGTTCTTATTCATTGATTTATTGATGTAATAATAATTTATTTATTATGCATATAGTCACTCTTTTTTTTTTGCACATAGCTTATTTTGATTATCTATGCTAATACTCTTTCCTTTGTGACTTTGTTGCAAGGGCCCATCACGCAAGGATGGCCTCTTAGAGGCCGATGCAGCCAAGTTTGGTGGAGGTTGGTCTTCACTATGTGACCAGTTGGAGAGGCTACAAAGGAAGCAAGGAGAGGAAATTAACATAGAGATAGATCTGCTTTGCTTATGTATTTATTGGTGAGAGAGAGATAATTTAATTATGTAATAATTAAAGACTAGGACTCTACTCTTCCCAAAGAGATGCAGTGCCCGGGTGTTTGTTCACCTGGGGGCCTCGTCGTAGTTTTTCGTGCTTTCTAGCCTCCTTTTATTTTGTTTTCTATCGTTTTAAGTTTTCCGCCTTATTTTTATTTGTTTTTTGTGCATGGAGCCCCTAGACATAGGTTTCTTGACTCAGTAATTAGGTCCAAACCCTAATGAGTATGCATGTTCCTATAGTCTCTTACATTTGGATCTTCAACTTAATAACTGTTAGTTGTTTGGATTTGAGATCGCGTGCCTGAGAGGTTGTATACAGCCCTTGCAGGACCTGTTGTGGCGGGCACTGATCAACATTGAAGACCAGACCTTAGTCTCATTTCTGAATAACTAACAATTGGTTCTTCATGATTAATAGCAGCTACTGTTTAGGGCGATTTTGTTAATTACACGCCGCCATGTAGATAGGTTTAAAAATTATGTTTTGCATACAGCATGGAGAGAGCTGGGAAACACTGTAAGTCCTCTAATCAGCATGCATCATTAGATTCAATGGTGAGACTTCCACCATAGAATCAACTTGCACAGCTTTTTCACTATCTCCCTCTGATTTTGAGCACCTAGAACTTAAATGAAAATCTGCACAAAACGATAGGCATTTGTATGCAAACAGATCCAAAAAAAGTGAAAACCCAAAAATTAAAATAAGGGGACTGCTAAATAAACTTTAACCTTAATTAAAATTCTTAATGGACTTTCATTGGCTTGGGTTCATAAAGCCCTCATTGTTTTCACGTACATTATGAGGGGATCAAAACCCCTCCTATGAGCGAGGCACGACTCGCTAAGGATTAAAGCCCAAAATCCAGTCTATAATTGCCTTGTGTAATGTATGGATCTTCGAAGTAATGGTGCTTCTATCATACGTGACTGAGTACGGCCTTGTTAGAGATGGTGTTCCTGCCTTGTGTGGAACATCGACATGGTCTGAAGTACTGAGCTTAGGCCATGCCTTCACGGGGGTGTTTGTCTAATCGGTTTTCGTCTGAGTAGGTTCTTGCACGCTCACGGGTGATTCTATTGTGAGCGAGGAACGAAGTAACATTTTCGCCTATCGACTTCCTCTCTCTATTTCTTTGGCTGAGTAGGGATCCAGAAGGGTTACAAGGATCTCAAAAAGTGCAGACTACAGGTTACAAAGGAGGAGGACAAGTACGGGATACTTTAGCATGCTAAGGACTTTTACAAGATATAACCGAAATAACAACTCTAAAATTGAAACGATAATAAATAGTTGACCGTTCATGGCTTCACATGGCGTGAGTTGGTGAACCCAATTTTGTATTGTGTTTGTATGGATCTAGATTAAGGTTTAATGAACAAAGTCCCGTACATTTGCACAAATTTTGGCATATGTATCTGCCTCTTTACCCCCGCTCAGTTTGAGCATTTCTACTATTTTACACTCTGTTTTATTACTTGTTGACCATTGTATCCTTCCCCATGCATCGATCTCCTTTTCCTTCAAGATGTCGATCCATGGATGGTCCAGTCGGGACTCTGCCGATGCCTACATCGATTCCATAGACTCGACCTCATCAATAATTCAAGGCGATTCCCGAGAACCTAATCTAGACTTTGTGGGTCGATCTCTAGACTCCCCGTCTTCTATCCCTCCTTTTTGACCACCTAATAAACCAGGATCACCTTTATCCCACCTTCATTGTTGCGAATGAGAGTCAATTACAATCTACACCTTTTTCATTCACAACACTCTGGGATTGACCCTAATTCCATATTCATCTTGGCAGCTGGGATTCAATTGCAAGTGGTCTTATTGGGATTTTTTCATATTTCAGATAGAAGCCAGTCCCAGTCCTGGATCCCAACACAGAGTTCATCTCGTTGGAATCAGACCCAGAAATGGCTCCCCAAGGAAAGGGCAAGGGCAGCCACCATCCCATCCTGAGCAAGGACAGATGCCAGATCAGAATCAGGTGAACACTCAGTTAATGGCATCTATCTAGGCCATCCAGGAGCATCTGACAGAGCATGCCCTAGCACAGACTGAGTTCCAGGATATGATGAACGATGTCATGAAAAAACAAGCAGGAGGAGGAGACAGACCAACATGAGGAGGAGGTGGATCCCATGAGGATCCCGGTGAGGAAGAACTAAACCAGGGGAGGCCAAAACCCACGCTTAAGGAAACATACAATCCTGGAGACAACCAAATGACTGAGTAGATCCTCATTCCACTAGTACAATCTCACTTCAAGCTTAAGACCTAGTTTCTGGCCGTTCTATCTTCATTTCACGGGAACACTAGCGAGGAGCCTTACATTCACCTGCAGTAGTTTTCACGCATCTATCGTACTACTCACAACCCCAATGTTCCTTTGGATGTAGTGAAGATGATGGCATTCCCCTTCAGTTTATAGGACAAGGCCCTATACTGGGTCAAACATTTGGGAAAGGTTGTGACAACATGGGAGGAATTAGGATCTGCCTTTCTACATAAATTCTATCCTCTCAACCGGCTCAACCAGATGTGATCCAGAATCAGTAACTTCTCCCATGGTATCCACAAGACCATCCATGAAGCTTGGGAGCGGTTCACAAACTTGCAGGAGAAGTGCCCCCATCATGAAATAGCGAGGACTAGCTTGGTCCAACACTTCTTTGGGGAACTAAATGTAGAGAGTCAAAGGCTCGTCGATGCAGCCTATGGGGGATCACATTTCAACAAAGATGAAGATGTAGTTTGGCAGATTTTCGAATAAATGGTCGAAGGACAGGACGCCCTCTCTTCATCCAGAGCATATCATAAGCAACCTCAGATCCTCCAGAAGCAAGTCCATATGGCAACCTCTCGTGAGGCGAAGAGATATGAGAGCTCCAATCTCAGTATCATTGGGGGACATCTCTCAAAGGTTGACATTATTGATAAGCGATCACATGATCTTGAAAAGTTGTCTATGATCGAGAAGAGGATACAGCACCTAGATAAGATGTACCAGATCACTAAGAAGTTGGAGCTACTGGTGAGCACCATAAATTCAGTCCAGTCGGTGACACCTTCTACAAAGACTCCAACTGAGAAGAAAGAGGAGCCAGCACCGTAGCAATAACCTCATCCGAGTCAGCAGCTACCGACCGTTCAGCACGTATACTACGTGCAGGCACCTGATCAGGGCTCGTCGCAGCAGCAGATGGTAGTCTACCAACTAGACTTCCGTCCATCTTCTGATCCAGCCTTTCCACCATCACCCCTGATTCAAGAAGTCAATGATGTATGGAGTAATGATGCACAGCTAGCCCGTCCTACCGGACAACCCCAGGGCCAGCCACGAGACAACAGGGGCTACCACCAACCTCAGGGTGGTCGTTACCAGTAGTCCTCTCAACCTCCACCTCAGTATCACCAACCTCCGCAGTACCAAAACCAATGGAGGCAGAATCAGCAATATCAGCAGTCGTAGTAATGCCAGCCTCAGCCATATCACTAGTACGAGGATGCACCATCTCAGCAGTACCCTCCCCCCTCCTACCATATGTACCAGCTTCCTCCACCTCCTCAGCATCACCAGCAGTTGCAGACTTAGCTCCCAAACACTCAGTAACAGCATGGTTTGCACGCTGAACCGTCTGAGGTGAATCCTTTGAACCCTACCCTTGATTGCTTGGTCCAACTTGTAAAAGACCTAGCAGATATGACGAAGAAGCTAGACGACCTGACTACCACCAAAACATACATTCTGGTGCAGGTCGAAGGTAATCCCAATAGCTTTAAAAGAAAAGAGCAGAAGCGATAGGACTTTGCCTCTGTCTGCCATAATCCACGGGAGGAATAAAGCTTCGATAGGTGAATCGTCATCTCTGCATCAGTTGTGCCAACTACACGAACGGGTGAGGAAGAAGGAGGAGGAGGAGACATGCTAGTTGCCATTCACCTCCATTGCCATCAACAAAAATACCAAAAATTCGGAAAAACCAAAAAGACGAAAAAGATGTTAGCAGTTGAAGTGAAGCCGTGCCAGCCATGGAGGAGCCGCCAGCCACAGTCGATCCTTCACCAGTCGACAAAGCGGAGGCCCCACTTTTTGCTTGTCCACCAACACTAGCATCTCAATCTCCATCTTGTACTCCATTTTACGAACCGGATGTACAAAATATTGTGGACAAAGATCTTGTTGTAAATAAGAACTTTGTTTCTGATTTCAATACTGTAAATATTCCTTCTCCTGAAGCAATAGAAAATTCCAAAAAAATGCTAAAACAAAAAGTGCATTATCTGATCTCGTAGTTGTGGATATCATCAATAATGTGACTGTTGAGATTCCTTTAATGAAGGCCATGGAATACATGCCAGCTAAGAATAAGGCTTTGAAAGAGGCATGTACAAACAAGTGTTGGTCAGCGTGTAACAACAGACATTGACAGCTGGAGAAGCACGTTCTCACCATGACCACTGTTACAGCCATCAGCAACCTCCCATAGAAGAAACAAGACAAATGAGCACCTCTGATCAGTTGCGAGATTTTTTATCAAGTCTTCGAGCAAACCTTGCTTGATAGTGGTTCTTCCATCAACCTCCTGTCATCTTCATTATTGCAAGAATTTGGGCTAGGTCCTCTCAAGCCACAAATGATCCTTCAATTTACTGATCGATCCATCAAGTGACCTCGAGGTCTTTTGGAAGATGTTGTGGTAAAGGTGCAGGACATGTAGTTTCCAGTTGATTTTGTAGTCCTTGATATGGACTCCTCTACCCCAGATGCCTATCATCCTGGGTCGGTCATTCCTGTGCACTTCAGAAGTCGTGGTTGATTATGGGTCTAGAAAGATCACCTTCAGCTCGGGCAACAACAGAATTACTATAGACATGATCGGTGAGCCCAAAGTCATAACTGATAAGGGTCATGCAGCACCGTCTGAAGTAGACTATGACTTCATTGCAGAAATCAGATACCACCTTCTCTAAATGATCCATGGACACAGGAAATCCTCTCTCTACAGGAGGACCTGGAAAAGCACAATCGACGCAAGCTCCGAGGGCATTTGGGAGACAGGGTCCAATTTGTTGATGCATCTTTTTGATTCCAATGATTCACTCCAGCCCGAACACAATGATTTTATTACGGATTTGTTCGGTACATTGCCAGAATCTCAACAGGACACTAAGGTCAGCAATTCCACAAAAATTCAGGCAGGTCATCCCCTAACTAGCACAGTATTCGAGGTAACCGAGAAGCCGGCCAGATCAGAACAGGAACTAAAGCCACTTCCAGCAGGCTTGAAGTATGCTTTTCTTGCAGGTGCAGAAGACATGCATCCGGTCATCGTCAGTAGCACCCCGGAGCAAGAACCTTAACTCCTCGAGGTTTTAGAGAAAAAACACAAGGCGCTTGGTTGGCATGTTTCAGATCTCTGCGGGATAAATCCTGCGTTGTGTTCACACAACATTTACCTAGAAGAAGATGCCAAGTAGTCCTACAAGTTTCAAAGGAGGCTAAACCCAAATATGAGGGACATTGTCATGAAAGAAATCATGAAATGGTGTGACACATGCTTTTTTATCCCATCTCTGATTCCAAATGGCTGAGCCCACTGCACGTAGTTTTGAAGAAATCAGGGCTTACTATGGTTACCAATGACAGAGGAGAGGAGATATCTACTCAAGTACCAACATCCTGGCATGTATGTGTTGGCTACTGCTGCCTTAATGCATCAACTAAGAAGGACCACTTCCCCTTGTCGTTCATTGATCAAGTGTTGGAAAGACTAGCTAGCAAGGAGTTCTTCTGCTTTCTAGATGGGTACTCCGGGTACAACCAAGTGCCAATCGCCCCTGAAGATCAAGAGAAAACAACTTTCACTTACCCGTTTGGTACCTATGCTTTCAGGAGAATGCCCTTTGGATTGTGCAATGCACCAGCGACATTCCAGAGATGCATGCTTTCAATTTTCGTCGAGATGGTAGGTAGTTTTCTCGAGGTGTTTACGGACGACTTCTCCATCTTTGGTGATAGCTTTGATTCTTGTCTCGAGCACCTGGACAGAGTACTTTAGAAATGTCATGAAGTCAATCTGGTATTATCATGGGAAAAGAGCCACTTCATGATTACCGAAGGGATTGTACTGGGTCATGTCATTTCTAAATGTGGCATGTAAGTCAACCCGACAAAGGTGGATGTGATTGCCAATCTTGAGCCACCTTAGACAGTCAAGAATGTGAGGTCATTTCTGGGGCATGTAGGATTCTATAGAAGATTCATACGTGATTTCAGCTGCATTGTCCGACCTCTTACAAAATTACTGTGTAAGGAGATGGAGTTCAATGTTGATCAGCAAGTTCTCCTTTCATTCAATCAGCTAAAGGAGTGAATCACTCAAGGTCCAGTCCTCTAGCCGCCAGATTGGTCTCTTCCTTTTGAGATCATGACGGATGCATCAGATTTTGCAGCTGGGGCTATTTTGGATAGAGGAAAGACAAGGTGCCATATGTCATTCATTATGCCAGCAAAACATTAGATGAATCTCAGAGAAACTACAATGTGATAGAGAAAGAATTGTTGGTTGTGGTATTTGAAGTTCAGATCTAATTTGCTTGGATCAAAAGTCACCATTTGCACTGACTACTCTGCTATCAAATACTTACATCAGAAGAAGGATGATAAGCCCAGACTAATCGGATGGATCCTTCTCCTCCAGGAGTTCGACTTGGAAATTAAGGACAAGTATGGAGTTCAGAATGTGGTATCATATCACCTCTCCAGAATCGAGCTGCGCGATCCTCCCCTGAGCAATGCACCCATCACAGACACCTTTCCTGACGAGTCAATTCTTACCGTGGATTCACTCCCTTGGGATGCTGATATTATCAACTACCTCATCTCGAGCATAGTTCCATAAGAATGGATGAAGATTCGGAAGGATAAATTCTTATCAACAATCCAATTCTACCAATGGGAAGATCCTCTCTTATATAGAGAAGGAGTGGAGTGTATTTGGCAAAGGTGCATTCCTCAGGCGGAGCAATGTAGTGTCCTCGAGCATTGTCACTCGCTCGAATCTGGTGGGCACCATTCTATAGATAGAACAACAATGAAAGTATTGTAGTGTGGCCTCTGGTGCCCAACACTATATAAGGATGTAGCAACATTTGTCAAACGATACACTGACTGTCAGCAATTGAAAGGCACCCTTATAGATAAAGATTCCATGCCCCTAAAGATCATTCAGATCGAAGACATCTTTGATGCTTGGGACATTGCATGGGACCTTTTCCCAATAGTCAGGCATACGAGCACATCCTTCTTGTCGTTGATTATGTGAGTCGTTGGGTTGAAGCTATCCCCGCTCGAGCCGCAGACAGTCGTACAGTGTGCCGCTTTCTAAAAGAAAATATTATCTCCTGGTTCGGGATTCCGAAGATACTGATATCAGACGGGGGTAGTCACTTCATTAACAGAGAGGTCAAGAAATTAACGAAGGAGTACGACATCGAGCACCGAGTTGCATATCCTTACCATCCTCAGACCAATGGTATGGCATAATTATCTAACAGAGAAATTAAGACGATACTTCAAAAGCTTGTCAAGTCGGATAGGAAAAATTGGTCCCATCTTTTGGACTCAGTCCTTTGAGCATATCGAACCGCTTACAAGTCTCCGTTGGGCATGTCGCCCTATCGCCTTGTGTATGGAAAGTCATGCCACCTGCCAGTAGAACTAATTCATAAATCATTGTGGGCAGTTAACATTTGCAACTTGGACTCACAACAAGGTGGTCAGAAGAGAAAAGAGGATCTGAACAGACTCCTGGAATTTCAATATTATGCATATGATAACACATTGATGTATAAGGAGAAGGTTAAACGCTGGCATGACCAACACATCAGATGAAAGACCTTTGAGACTAGGCAGAAAGTGTGGTTATTCGATGAAAAGTTGAAGATCTTCCCAGGAAAATTAAAAAGCAAATGGACAGGGTCATTCAAAGTTCAAGAAGTGCATGACAATGGAAGTATTATGATATCATAATTGTCTCCTGACACACAACCATTTGTCGTCAATGGTCATCTAATGATGTCCTCTCTCGACATGACACTTTCTTAGCCGTTGTCTACTCCATTCAAGTATTGCGCTTTGAAGATACATCCACAGAAGTAGCAACATCGAAAGATTCATATAATGCCACTCAAAAACTTTTCCTTTAATCTTTTATATTTTCTTCTTTTCTTCTTTTTGTTTCCATTACTCAAATATATATAATAAATATATGTGTAACACCCCTTCTTGTCAGTCTTCTATACTTAGGACGTATTTTGTCATAAGTATAGGGCAGTGTGCACCCCGAGTTCTTTTTATTATTTGGTCCTCTCCACTATCTCCTCTTCTTGTCTATATTTAGGGATATCTTACCCTAAGTATGGGGGGACAGTCTGAGTACAATCTGTTTATTCCCACCCTTAACCCTCCCTGCTTTATGTACAACATGCTATACTTAGGATTATTTGATCCTAAGTTAGGGGGGACAGTCGACTTCTACTTCGTTCATTTGATTCTTCATTTATTTATTCTTTAGACTTTTTATACTCAGTACAAGTTATGTCTTCTCTTCTTTATCTCTAATCTATGAGGACATAACTTAAGCTACATATAGGGGGTCGTATATATTGTGTATATACTTTAGTCATAACTCGTACTTTCGTATTTTCAATAATAATTATGGCTAACATACCTTATAAAACACAAGACATGCCACATTAAAACCATTAAAATCACACAATAAAAAGAATGCTCATATTCCCTCAAATTCTTTTTACAAGCTGATTAATAAATCAGGCGAAAATACTTTTGCAAAATGTTTGAAAAATAGTTTGAAAATCTTTTTGAAAAATCTTATGAAAATGTCTGGAAAATATTTTGTAAAATATGTTCAACCATTGTAAAAATATTTTGTTTGTAAAGTTTCTTTTCTTTGCATGAAATAAAAATATTTGAAAAATGATTTGCAAATGTTTTGGAAAATTTGCAAAAATATTTTGAAAAACCTATATATATTATTTGAAAAACCTTTGTAAAATGAGTTTCATGTGTTTGTAAATGTTTGTAAAAAAGATGTTGTAAAAATTATTTTAGACTGTTGTTTGAAAAAATTGTTCGAAAAATAATATTCAAATAAATTTGAGGAATATATATACATCACCCTAAAATTTTTTATTAATTTTATATATATATCTATAAAAATGATCACTTACCCCATGTAAATTCTTTAAAACCCAATTCTTGTAAATATAAGATGCATCCCCGCGTAAATATTTGTACATAGTTTTTAGCTAAAATCTTATGTTTTCAAAAAGCACAAAAACATTTGCAAAACTAAAAATCCAAAAACATTTGAAAAATCTTTTGAAAATATCAAAAAAAATTGCATTTGCATCATCTTTTTCAAAAATTCATAAAAGTTCAAAATCTTTGAAATTTGCATCACAAAAATATTTTCTGCATAGCATTTGCATAGCATTCATATTTTGTGATTAAGTTTGATAATTGAACTAGACTATGTAAAATCCGAAGAT
This sequence comes from Ottelia alismoides, assembly GCA_037367405.1. Classification (NCBI taxonomy): domain Eukaryota; kingdom Viridiplantae; phylum Streptophyta; class Magnoliopsida; order Alismatales; family Hydrocharitaceae; genus Ottelia; species Ottelia alismoides. Next base: position 54,625 of record JAZKJV010005074.1, on the reverse strand, counting down.
TGGAGCTTGGTTGGACCTTAAATCTACCTAATCATAGGAACTTTTTAGGAGCTGGAATTGATGTACTTTGGGTCTAGTTGACTTAATTCTTTGAGAATCACGAGACTTGGTTCAATGGATTCTTGACTGCCTAAGTAGAGTATTCCGAAGCACACGTATGGCTCTTGTTAATAATGACCTAACTTGGACACCTGCACCTTTCACTTGGCTCAACTCAGTTGTAGTGGTGAGGGGATTGGATTTGCCAGTATAAGATGCACACAAGTGGAAATATTTGTCCTCGTCTAGGGAGGGAAGTGCACCCCAACCTGTCCAGTGGCGTAGATGTCTAAAGACAGGAGAGTGTGGGTTGTAATAATGCTTCAAAAGAGGGATAGGCTACTGGCTCAAGAGGAAAAAATCCTTATGTTAATGTTGTTGTAAATAATATTTCCAAAAAAGGAGAGAGCAAAAAAGAAAAAACTCCAAAAAAATGGACAGGTCTGATAGAAAATAAAATGCCTGCTGGAGTATACATATCTGTATAGTCAATAAGCAAGCTTGAGCTTCAAAGTCATACCTTGTGAGCCTACAGCTGGATGACTTGACTACACTGGCCATGCATCCTAGGATGGATAGCTACACTGGCTACCGTCCATTCTTCTCTTCACCCCCTCCTCTTGAGCTGGTTGTCACTTGAACTTAGAAGGGAATACCCCGCTCCTCGAGGAAGGAGTTGCTGGATTGGGAAATAAATGGGTTGTCATGCTAGAGAAGTTAGACTCTTTGTAATTTATGACTTGTCTATTACCTATATTGTATGAGTCCGATTCATAGTCATAAGAGTTTACGTATGAGTTGATATATTCTGACCTGGCTATTGAGGAGACTTGAGTAGAGTTCTGGGATTCTCGAAGGCTATTGGATTTCAAATCCGATTCCTAATAAGGTTCTACCCGCACTAAAGTTCCAAAGGTCTGACTTAAGCTCCAAAGTTTGATTTTGTGAAGACAAGTTTGATATTTACACTTAATCCATTTTCTTTCTTTTTATTTTCTTTGTTTTTCTTTTTCTGCACTTATTTCATAAGTGTTTGCTAGGGACTAACAAAGGCAAGTATAGGGGGTGATGAATCTCCATCTCATCACCTTTATTCTATCATTTTGGCCTTAAAAACCCTAGCTAATGCATGTAAATAACATTAAATTGTACATATTATCAATCATTATTTATTGTATTTATGGTGTAAATAACATTGTCTTTAATGCCAAAATTATAGAATAAAGAAAAGAAAAAGAATAAAATATCGAAGGTATTTTATGACCCTAAACCCCGAGACCAAGTCAAGAATTGAATTGGTTGACAAGGAATAAAGTAGGGGAGATAAGGGCCAAAAATATAATAAAAAATAACATTTATTTATTTCCCAATAAAGCATTTCTGACACCCATTTTATTATTTATTATTTATACATCGAATAAATAAACTGTGTACATTAAAGTTGTAGATAATAATAAAAATAAAAATACAAAATTGAGTTTGTACAAAAATATTGCACAATGTACTTTTTATGCACAAAATAAAAGGCCAAAATCCCAACTTCACATACGCATATCTTCCAAATAAAAACTCAAAAATTATCAAAATCACCTCTAATTGTATATAACTTTTAATAAGCTATTTAATGAAGTTTCATATTTTTTGGACTTAAGGTGTGAAAGTTAGGTTTTGAGCCCTCATTGTATAGTACACCTGAATAAAATATTCAACTTAACTCATTCTTTCTTATTTTTACAATTTTCTATTTTTGCAATTTTGTAAACATTATTTATAATATATGTACATATTGAAACCAAAATAAAATAACCAATAAAACATTAAAATAAAAGAAGCCTATAAATACATAGGCAAAATACCTATGTTAATACTTGCACATAAAAAAGGGACATATATTCTTCAGTCTTTTTATACTTTTATATTTTCATACTCTTGTAAATATTATTTATATTCTATTAAAAATAAAAAAACTAAAATAAAACCCAAGAAAATACATTAAAATAAAATAATGTATATAATACATAAATGAAATACCTATAAGTGCACCTATATAATATATACCCCTATTTATTTAAGTATAAAAATAATATCATAAAAATATAATAAAAATATATTTATACACTTAAAATAAGTTATAAATATATAAAATAATAAAGAAAAATAATAAAATCAAAGATACAAAATAAAAATAAAATGGCCAAAACATAGATAAAAATACCTATGAATATACTCATAAAAATTAACGACAAACAAATAATCTAAAAAATAAATAAAAATCATAATGAAATGCTACATAAAATAATAAACATTTTTTATTTTATACTCAAAAATTAATAAAATCATTTACTATTTTTATTTATTTTATACTCAAAAATTAATAAAATCCTCAGGGACTTTGGAGCTGCCATGCCCGATGGAGGAGTGAGATTCGGCTGGATGAAGTTCGCCTCACCGGACCTTCATCCCTGTTCTTCCCAGACCGCTCTCCGCCATCCGATCGACAAGGAGCCCTAGATTACACCATAGTCGTTTGATCCAGTACCCCCTCGACCGTCAGATCGCTCCACGTGTTTAATCCTAACCGCTTAAGATCGAACCGGTATCGTGAGAGGAAGAGGCGATGCATGTCCAAGTGATTGAACGTGAGCCGTCCGATCGCGTGCAAGATTGGGGTAATTGCATAACTTCACCCCACATTTTTGTATTTATTTGTTAATATTGTAAAAAAAATTCACATGTAAATAAAATGGAGAAATTGCATATAGGCCCTTGGACTAAATATCACATATAGGTCCTTGCCACGTCACCTCACGTGTTGTCCCATGTGAGCTGACCATTTTCCAACCATACCCTTGGACTATATTGTATTTATGTTCGATCTAAAAAAATGTATAACATATTATATAATTTTTGGTTAAATTGCACCAAGGCCCTATGAGATTATTTTATTTACATTTATGCCCTTACCAATAGCTGTATTTTTGTATGGTTGATGGATGTAATTAAAATAGCTATGTGATATAAAAAACATGAAAAAATAGTTGTAGGTTCTTGTTTGCTTGTGGTATCACGCCATGATTTTTAATTGAATTTTGGACCTTTTTGCTTTTTTAAAAAAATCATTTAGAGCACAATCAGTCCCTGTCTAGTGTATAAAATACCAAAAAATATCAAAATGTCTTGAAAAATTCTAGAAAAATATATGTTGTTTCTTTTGCCTTATTTTAACTCCGGACCAAAAATCACTAAAAATGAAAAAGAAAAATCTTAAAAATTTAAAACCCCAAAAACCTTCATAAAAATCTAAAAATTCCTTAAAAAGGTCCAAAAATGTGTTTTTTATTTTTTAATTTTCCTTATATACTTATCTATATATTAAATATGATTTGGATAATTTTGGACCGTGTTTGATATTTTTAATATTCAAATCAATTTCGGGTGTTTATTAAATCCCTGATTTGGGATATTTTTGACTTTAAAAATCCATAAAATTAGCAAAATTTCCAGAAAAATTACAGAAAATTAAAACATATAACCCAAGAACACTTTATTTGTTGTATTTTATTTATATTTACTAGTATTTATAAGTATACTACTCTATAGTGCACATTTAGCCTTATCTATCCTATATATATGTATTTAAAGGAAAAGGAAATATAAAAATCTGAAAATATAAAAGATAATATAAAATTAAAAATTTAAAACAAATATATATATAACAAAAATAATATATATATAAATTATTAATTAAAAACCCATGAAAAGATATATATATATACATGATAAATGACATGGTTGTATATAAACACTTTATTCACAAATTACCATAGGCTACCCATATTGCTCTCTGTGGTTCGACCTCTACGTACTTACTGGCTATGCATCTTGTAGTAGATAATAATAAATCTTAACTCTGTGCTATTCATTGTTGTTGTTTATGTTGTAGGTTATTTGCAGATTGATTGAGATTTATGGAGTGGTCAACACACCCACTACAGTTTCTCCTTTTGAAACCGTACGACCCTCTGTAGGTCCATCTCATCAGGTATCTAGGGAGTTAAATGCCAGAGGGAAATCGCCTCAATCTGCGGCTGCGACGGAGAGGCGGAACACAGCAAAGAACTCCAGCAGTGTAGCTAGATCATGGTCTTCACTCGATTTCCCGCACTCCCACTAGAAGGGAATCAACCCATGTCACTGAACAACTATCCCGAACTCAATCTTGGGCAAAATTTGGGTAAAAATTGGATCAAACCCACGACGGAGGTGGAGGGTGTGTATTTATAGATGTGTCTCTAGTGAGGATTTTGAATTTAAAATCGGAACGAATCAAGGCGTATTGTTAGGATATAAAGAGCTGGCGATGTCGGCTAATGTTAGGGCTAAAGTGGAGAAGGAAGTGGAGGTTGTTAGTGATCAGGACGTGTGGGGAAAATGGGAGAAGAAGTGTCTGGCATACGGAAGTATGAAAATTGCAGGTGGACTGGACAGTTGACTCGGGTCAACAAACTCGAGCCAACCAATCAAAGGCAAGCGGGAAAAGGACAAGTTAGGGAAAACGACAAAAATCCAATAAATGGTTAATAAATCAATTAAAAATAAAAAATGAATTTAAATAATTAAATAATGAAAAGATGATATGTCAAGAATTAAATATAGTTAATTTAGGTGATTTTTAATTAATTAAATAAGGTATATATAGGGATTAAAATAAATAAAAGGTATTATTTATAGGTATGCATACCTATATATACAATGTTTTGATTTTTAATTAATTATTTATACAAATATATACATACTTTAATATTTTATTAATTTATAATATTTTACAAGGGTTTTAATGAACTTTTTATTTGATTTTTTAGGAATTAATTTATTACGTTAAATAAATAGGTAGATGGATAGTATATACATAGTAATACCTATACAATATATACATGATTTTATTTTTGTTGATTTTTTTGTGATTTTTATTTGTATTTTATATAAGTCAAATACAATATTTATAATTTAATTAAAAATACAATATTTACAAATATGTACAAGAAAATAAATAATAAGATAATGTACATAGTATACATAGGTATGATATACAATAGTACCCCAATTAGCCACATTTCGCACCTTAACTCTGGTTTTTTATGAAACTGCCTCCAATTTAAAGATTATTTAATTTGGAGTACAATGAAAGTGAGTTTGATGAATTTAGAGTTTTGGTGGAGAAGATATTGATCTTGCAAGTTGAGCTTGTGGCTTTTTGATAGTGTAGTAATTTAAACAATATACACATATTTTTATTGCAATTATTTTTATTATTTACACAAGATTTTTATGCATATTTTTTAAGAAGAAATCATTTTTATTTAGAAAGAAGTTGGTAATGAATAAATTAAAGAAAATAATATGTATTATATACATTAGTGTACATATGATGAACATATACAAATGGAGATTGATTTTTGGCGTCTATGCCTTATCTTCCCCTACTTTATTCCTGTCGATCAGGTCAAGTATTGACCTTCTCTCAACGTCTGAGTCAGCATGTAATTATTACATATATATCATCTTTTTCCTTTATCTTTCCTTTATTTTCTTTCTTTATTTATTTTAAGTTAATAGTGATATATGTACAATTTTTACACGAGAAGTAAGGTTAGTAAAAGAATGGAATTATTGATATTTACATGTGTTTTATAAGGAATTTTAAGCAAAAATAAATGAATAAAGATGATCAAAAGCAAATTCATCATCCCCCTATGCTTTACCTTTGCTAGTCCCTTAACAAACACTTATTTTAAGAATAAGTGACTAAAAGAAAAAGAAAAGGAATAAAGGAAAAATAAATAACTTAGAACAATATTGAGTTCTAAACTTATCTTCATAAAATCAAAGTATAGAGCTCGGTCAGACCTTTGGATTATTAGTTTGGGCAGAACCTTAGTGGGAAATAGACTTGACACTCAACATCCTTTGGAGACCACACAACTCTGCTCAAGTCTCCTCAATAGCCAAGTTAGAATAGATCAACTCATACGCAAATCCTTATTACTATGAATCTTTCTTATACAGTGTAAGTGATATGTATCTCCTTGGATGAAGCAGTAAAAGTCAGTCTTCTCCAGCATGCTGACCCTAATTCCCCAATCCAATAACTCTTTCCTCGAGAAGTGGGCTATTCCCTTCTAAGTTCAAGTACAACCAGCTCAAGAAGAGGAGGTGGAGAGAAGAATGGACAGCAGCCATTGTAGCTATCTATCCTTGGATGCATGACCAGTGTAGACAAGTCATCCAGCTACATGCTCATAAATATCTGACTTGGAAGCTCAAGCTTGCTTATTTGACTATACAAATATACATACTCTGATAGATATTTTATTTTCAATCAGGCATGTCCACTTTTTTAGGAGTTATTTTTATTTTTGTACGTATTTTTTTAATATATACAAGGGTGCAACATATGCATAAGGAGTTTTTCCTCTCGATCCAGTAGACTATCCCTCTTTTGAACCTTTATTGCAACCCACGACATTCTATCTTTAGACCTTGTTGCTACTGGATTGGGTTGGGGTACAGTGGCCACAAATGTGTGATTTCCGATGTTTCCATTGGCTTGCGTCTCATGCCGGCAAATCCAGCCCTCTACCACTTCAACTGAGGTGAGCAAAGTGTAAGTGCATGTGTGCAAGGTAGGTCATTATCGACAATAATAATGAGGGTGCTCCGAAATACTCTTCTTAGGCAGTCAAGACACACTAAACTACGTCTTGTGGCTCCCAAAGAATTAAGTCTACAAACCTGAAGAATCTTATTCCTTTTCCTATAAGGTTCCTCTGAGATTAAGTGGATTAAGGTCCAACCAAGCTCCATTCTTTGACTTTATTCCATACTAGTTTAAGTGTTAATACCATTAAGAAAAATGCACATGCAAATGCAAGAAATAAAACACATTTAAAAAAAGGAAATAAAAGAAATATATTTCTGAAAAAGTTTTCAAAGAATTTTGCAAATTTTTTTATGGATTTTAAACATTTTTTTCAAGGAAAGAAAAAGGGTTAATAAAATGAATGTATTTACAAGAAATATAAACAAGATTTATACAGACTTTTTACAAGATCTTACAAGAGAATTTTATGTACAAGTTTTAAATACAAGTTTTATAAAATAATTTTATATACAATAAAGAATTTTATTTAATAGAGGAAAAGTGATTAAGGCTTTTATACACATGTGGATTTTATGAATTTATATACATCCCATAATTTATATCCCATGTGATAAAATAAATTTACAAAAATTTTACAAAACTTTAAAAAAACATTTACAAAATATTTTCGAACATTTTTCAAAATATTTTTACAATGATTTTTAAAATTTTTTACAAATATTTTGCAAACTATTTTAAAAACATTTTTACAAATCATTTTACAAACAATTTTGCAAATATTTTGCTTTCAAAAATTTTGCAAACATTTTGTACAGTATACCTACTTTTGATACAGAAAATAATTTACAAACTTTTTACAAACAAAACCTTTTTACAAATAATTTTGCAAAGATTTGTATAAAAATAGTTTTGCAAAGATTTCTACAAACATTTTTACAAAATTTTACAAAGTTTTTACAAAATATTTTACAAATTAATTTTTGCAAATAATTTTCAAACTATTTTTGCAAATCATTTTACAAATCATTTTTTTAAAACATTTTTATAAGAATAATAATATCCATATTATTAATAAAAGTATGAGTTATGGCTAAAGTATATATAATATATACGACACCCCCCTATACTTAGCTTGAACTATGTCCTCATAGTGACCAAAGAGCTATAAAGGTAGACATAACTCGTGCTAAGTATAGAAAAGTGAAAAGAATTATATACAACAACAACCCAAAGAATAGATGAAAAGTATAGAAGTCAGTGATCCCCTCTATACTTAGGATCAACTAATCCTAAGTATAGAAGATTGTACAAACATGGAAGACAGAGAAAAGAATGAAAAAACTCGACGACTCGACTCATCCTCCCCTATACTCAGGGTAAAAGATCCCTAAGTATAGAAAGAGAATATCAACAAGTTGAGGGACAAGCGAGAGAACAGAAGAAATAAAATAAAATAAAAACACAAAAGAGATGGAATGAACAACATCACCCCCATACTTAGGGTAAAGTATCCCTAAGTATAAGTAACAACAAGAGTGATGAAACAGAACAACAATGGAAAAACTCAAATCATTCACCCCCTATACTTAGGATAGAGTACAACCTAAGTATAGCATATACGAATGATAAAAACGAAAGAAGTAAGAATAAAATGAAAGGATATATACAAGAGAAAATCAACTCATGTATCAGATGCAGAAGATGTCAAAAATTCATCGTCTGATACCACATATATAGAATCAACCATGGACAAGAATGTATCATGATCTGGATATGGCTTTAGCAACTGTCCGTTCACAACAAATGGTTGCGTGTCAGATGACAATCCAGATATGACAATACTACCATTGTTACGCACAACTCTCATAATGAACGGTCATGACCATTTGCTCTTCAATTTGCTAGGAACCAACTTCAATTTAGCATCAATGACCAAACTTTCTGATCAGGGGAGAAGGTCTTCATTCTAATGTGTCTATCATGTCAATCTTTGTCTTTCTCTTTGTACATGAGTGAGTTGTCGTATGTAAAATCTCGAAATTCCAGCAAATTGTTCAGATCAAACTTCCTACTCTTTCCTGCCTTCTCATAATCCAAATTGCATACATGAATTGCCCATAATGATTTGTGAATTAATTCTACTAGTAGGTGGCAAGGCCTTCCGTACACCAATCTGTAAGGAGACATACCCAATGGAGACTTGTACGCCGTCCGATAAGCCCATAGAATTGAGTCAAGCATCTGGGACCAATTCTTCCTATCTGGACGTACAAGTTTTTGCAATATCGTATTGATCTCCGTATTTGAAATCTCAACCAAGCCATTAGTCTGCGGGTGATAAGGATACGCTACTCTATGCTCAATGGTGTACTCCTTCACAAGCTTCTTGACCTCTCGATTAATGAAATGGCTTCCCCCATATGAAATGAGTATCTTGGGAATCCCAAACCGCATAATAATGTGGTCCTTGAGAAAAGAACACGCCGTACGACTATCAACAGGTCGGGTGGGTAACCTCCACCTATCGACTAACATAATCCACGGCAAGCAGGATGTACTGAAATCGCTGACTGACAGGAAATGAGCCCATGAAGTCTATGCCCCAAGCATAAAAAACATATAAAATCTAGATATATCTCAGGGGAATGGTATCTTTGGAACCAACGTTTTTTTCCCATCTTCTGACAGTCGGTACAACCTCAAACATACTATGTAGCATCCTTAAATAAAGTTGACCACCAAAGGTCGCTCTGTAAAACCTTTGTTATCGTACGCTTCCCCGAATGATGCCCACCATACTCTAACGTATGACATTGCTCAAGTATGATGGTGTATTCCTCCTGAGGAATGCACCTTCTTCGGATACAATCTACGCCCTCACGAACCACGTACAGATCCTTCCATTAATAAAAATATATCTCTAAGAGGAATCTGTCAACCTTGTGCTTTGACCAATCTTATGGAACTTTGTTGGAGACAAGATAGTTCACAATATCAACATACCATGGGAGTGAATCCACAGACAAAATGGTCTCATCTGGAAAGGTCCCTAATATGGGAAGTATAGTCTGTTTAGAAGTATCTGCATCTGTGATCCGGGAAAGATGATCTGCCACAACATTCTTGACTCCAGGTTTATCTGGAATCTCTAAATCAAACTCCTAGAAAAGAAGGATCCATCTGATAAGGCGTGGTTTGGCATCCTTCTTTGCATGTAGGTATTGTATGGCAGTGTGATCCGCGTATACAATTACATGTAAACCAAGGAGAGAGAATCTGAACTTCTCTAATGCAAACACCATTGCTAACATCTCCTTCTATGTCACTGTGTAATTATGTTGTGCATCATCAAGAGTCTTGTTAGCATAGTGTATAGCAAACGGTAGCATGTCCCTTCTCTTCCCTAACACAGCTCCAACTGCAAAATATAACACATCCGCCATGATCTCAAAGGGGAGAGACCAATCAGGTGGTTGTAGGAAAGGAGCACTAGTAACCATGTCTTTCATCATCTGATTGAATGCAAGGAGAACTTTCTCATCAACAACAAACTCACTCTCCTTGCATAGAAGCTCAGTCAAAGTTATGGTGATCTTTCTAAAGTCCTTAATGAATCGCCTATAAAATCCAACGTGTCCCAGAAATTATCTCAACTGCTTCAGATTCTGCAGTGGCTCTGAGATCACATCAATCTTAGCTAGGTCAACCTCCATACCATGTTTGGAGATGACATGGCCCAATACAATCCCATTAGTCACCATAAAGTGACTCTTCTCCCACGAGAGCACTAGGTTTACCTCGCAGCAAAGTTGAAGTACTCGGTCTAAATGAGCAAGACATGTGTCAAAACTATCCACGTAGACTGATAAATCATCCAAAAAGGCCTCTAGAAAACTACCCACCATGTCAGTTAAAATGTCCAACATACACCTTTAGAATGTAGCGAGTGTGTTACACAATACAAAGGGCATCCATCTAAAGGCATAGGTGCCAAACGGACAAGTGAAAGTAGTTTTCTCCTGATGCTCAGGAGCAATAGCAACCTGGTTATACCCTGAGTACCCATCCAAGAAGCAAAAGAACTCTTTCCCTATAACCTCTCAATAATATGATCAATAAAGGGCAGTGGAAAGTGATCTTTCCTAGTAGATGCGTTTAGGCACCGGTAATCTACATAGACATGCCATGAAGTAGGTACACAGGTTGAAATATCCTCACTATAGTCATTCTTTACGATAATAATCCCGGATTTCTTCGGGAATGCATGTAAATGACTGACCCACTTGGAAGCCGATATGGGATAAATAAAGTCAACATCACACCATTTCCTTATTTCTTTCATGACAACATCTCAGAGATTTGGATTAAGATGGCACTGATACTCACGGGATGGTTTGGTATCATCCTCTAAGTAGATATGATGCGAGCACAAAGCTGGACTAATCCCACGGAGATTCGATACACTCCATCCAATGGCCTTGCAATTCTCTCAAGAACCTCTAGCACACAAGATTCTTGTTCATCGGTCAACTGTGAAATGAGGATGATCAGAAACATTTGGGGGAACCCGCAAGGAAGGCATACTTCAACGTTGATGGTAAAGTCTTGAGCTAGGTGGAGTCTGAATCGGTTATGTGACAGCCTCTACAACTGCACTAGTAGATGGCATATGATCTGTACTCTGTGAAGTGTCCACCATGGCTATTGTCGGCTCAGCAAATAGAATCTCAGAAAGATCTACAACGAATGATCTCTACTTAGACAGGAATGGCTCATCAGGCTGTTCAGAATCCTCAACTACAATCTTGGAAATCTCAATAGGAGGTATCTCATCCATAATCTCAGAATAATGTGTCAAAGGAATATCAGAATGTACCTCCGAAATCTTGAGATGAAATCAAAAATCAGCTCAAAATGTCCATCAGCAAATGACTCAGCATGATCAACAATGGAACTCATGTCAACCGTGCTTTATAAGGATTCCTTCTCATAAAGGAATTCATGGGTGTCCATGAAATCAGTAAATAGACATGTTTCTCAAAACTCAGTAAGAAAATCACAATCCTCAGGATATGATGTAACTATTTCTCTCTCATCTGTTGCTGATGGTGGTGGTGATGGCCTAGATCAGGGATCATCTCAATTTTCACCTTGTCACTACGAGAGAAAAAGATGATCTCTCTAGTACCATAATCAGCTATCACTTTGGTTGTTCGAAGGAAGGGTTGACCTAGTATGATCATGTTATGGAGTAACTATGCAAAGATGTCCATATCCATGACAACAAAATAAATTGGGAATCTCATTCCTTGCACTATTACAATAACATCCTCTAAAATGTCCTTCGGCCTCTTGATCGATCTATCAGCAAACTGAAGGATCATCGTAGTGGATCTAAGAGGCCCCAACCAAAACTCAGTGGGTAGCGAGGATGGCATGAGATTAATGGAGGCCACTATCGAGAAGAGTACAATCGAATTCTTGATCAAAGATGTGGCAACAGATGGGAGGTGCTCCCTTATCTTTCTTTTCAGGTGGGAGGTTGCTGATGGCATGAACTGTGGCCATGATCAATATGTGCTTCTCTGCCTTCTTTCGTCTATTTTGCTGTTGTTAATGCTTTTGAGTGCATGCTTCTTTCATTCCCTTTTTGATTGCAGACATGTACTCCATGGCCTTAAGGAGTGGCATATCCAAAAAGATGTTCTGTAGGATCTCTACCACTCCAGGATCATATAGTGTTGTTTTTATTTTATTTTTTATTTTTTTGATTTTTTTGATTTTATTCAAAGCAAAAGGAAATGGCACAGAATTAGAAGAAATATTCAACTGCTCATTTTGCTTATTCAAAATAGAGTCATCATATACATTTGGACAACCAGATTCATTGTACAATGTTATTCAAAACAGGAGTAGAAGAAATAAATTCAAAAATAGGACGGGTTGTTGTTGTTGGTGTAGAATGAGATTCTGTGAGGGTTTGTACTCCTTCTCTGTTGATTGTGACTGCATCTCTCTTTGTTGTCTTTTTTGGTATTTTCTAAATGAAGAGGATGACGGTGGTGGTGGTGAAGACGAAGATGGTGAAACTCCAAGATATGGTGTTGCTACATTGGATCGTTGCTCTGCTAGTGAAGAAGATGATGATTTGGAAGGTGAGGCTCTCTCAGCGGCTCGATCTCCCAATCTCAAGGGTTGTGAAGGCTGCTGCAATCTCCTACCGCTCCTGAGATGATTGGCAACAGATAAACATGTAAAATCAAGGGCCATACCTATCTCGGGAGTGGATGGATCATGGGCTACCTGCTCCTTGCATCTGAAATATTTGGGATTGACTTCGACTTGTGCTGGAATCAGTGTCTTCATGGTGGTCAGATTGTCGTTCCTCTGAGTTAGATCATTCATATTCTTCATAAGCAGTGCAAGTTGATCAAAGTGTGGGATTCACCGAAGGTGCCTCTAGATGCTCAATGATATGCTATCACTGAGACTGATAGTGAGGAGGCTGATGGTATCCATATTGTGGTTGTTGGTAATGAGGAGGAAGAAGATGTGAGAACTGTCCATACGATGCATACTGTTGTTGATGGTAAGGCTGGGGAAAATAGGCAGACTTCCTATGCTGCTGACCATGTCTCCAGTTCTGAAAGTATGGTGGAGACTGAAAGTAAGGCTGGAACTACTGGTGCTAGGGCTGGGATCTCCCTCCTTGAAAGTGGTGGGCAGGCCTCTGACTCTGTTGGGGACCCAACTAACCTTTCCCTGATGGGTGGGGCTGGTTGCGCTCTCTGTCAAACCAAATGTCATTCACCTCTTGAATGAGACGTAGAGGTAGAGACTGCTGCTCAGGAATATATGGAATCTCATGTTGGTACAGTACTATCTGGAGTGACAGTTGCTAGACATGGTCAGGGATCTGCACATAGCAAACATGTTGAATGGCAGGCAGTCCTTTGGTACATTGTTGCGTTGAAGGGGAAGTAGTCTGCTCTCGAGTAGAGGTATCAGCTGTTGCACTCCTGATAAGCAATGACCATACTCACAAGAAGCTCCAGATGCTATAAATCTCACCCAGCTTATCCAGGTTCTTTGTCCTCTGTTCAAACACTTGGAGCTTCTCAAGCTCCTTGGAGCGTTTCTCAATTATGTCCACTATGGATAGGTGGTTTCCTATGTTGGTCAGATCTGGACTGTCCACCCTATCCACATCATGTGATGTCTTCATGTTAATAGCCTTGTAGGGAATAGAAGGAGAGGTAACGGAATGCTTCTGAAAAGCATGGCAAGAAGAAAGATTGCAGAGCTCTCCGCCATCTCCTCAAAAATCTGATAAAGGACATCCTCATCCTTATTGAAATGTGACCCCCCACAAGCGACATCTACCAACTTCTGGTTCTCAATGCTCAAACCCCCAAAAAAGTTATGCACAAGGCTCATCTTTGGAATATCATATGGTTGCACTTCTCCATCAAGTCTTTGATTCTTTCCTACGCCTCGTGAATAGGCTCATGGGACATCTGGGAGAAGTTGGCAATCAAAGATCGCATTTGGTTGAATCGTCTAAGTGGGTAATACTTGTTCAAGAAGGCAAACCTCAACTCTTCCCAAGTCGTGACAACCCTTCCCAAGTGGTTAAGTCAATAAAGCACCTTCTCCACGAGACTGAAAGGGAAGGGTGTCATCTTTACTACCTCTAAGGGAACAGTTGGGTAGCGTATCGTGCCACAAATGCGATCAAACTGTTGGAGGTATACATAAGGTTCTTCATTGATGTTTCCATGGAATATTGGGAGAAGTGGTGAAATTGTGGGATTTGGCTCAAAATGCCCATGAATCTTAGGGATCCTAATCCTTTGTCTATCCTGCCCCTGGATTATAGGCATCCTTTAATGTGAGCTTCACCACTAGCTCAAGTAGTGGATTATCTCCCCCATTGCCACCTCCTCCAGGGTATATGTTCTCCTCTCTCCTCTCTTGCCCATCCCGCCTCAGCTCTAAGATCATGTCTCTCAATCCGACCTAGATGTCAACCTGTTCAGTCAACTATGCATGAACTATGCATGAATGTCTTGTATGGAGGATAACATCGTATTGTTGATCTCGCTCTGCTCAGCTATGGATCCTTTGCCTTTCGGTGGCATCAAGTATGCTGACTCGATTTTTGAAAATGTACATCTCATTGAATTAGTCCTTAAGAATGGTGGAGTTTAAAATGATAGTTCAAGAGTAGAGTCAATCTTGAACACTGGATTTATTGATGAGGTGAAGGGTGAAGTGGAGAAAGAAGAATACTCAGGAAGTGAGCCTTCCCGAATAGAAGAAGGCCGACTTAGATTGTTAAATGAGTTCTCAAAAGTTCAAACGAGAAATACTCCAATCCGACATCTTCGATTTCAAGAGGAAATATGCGAGAACACGATGGTCAACACAAGAAGAAAGTGGGAAAAGGCACGAAGGACGTAGAATGATCTTTGCACTGCCAAACAAACACAATACAAATCCTCGATTCACCAACTGAACACAAGTAGAGACTGTAAGAGTTCAGTCTTTTATCTTTTTCAAATTTAAGTTTAATGAATCTACAAGAAGTTGTACTACCAAACACACAAGGTGAGTCGCCGTTATCGCCTGGTGTGCATACTCAGACCTCCCCAAACATTGGTACCATCTTCCCGAGTTGTCGGGTTCAATATCAGGTCCAAAGGGAGATAAGAGGATTAGCACACCAAATGATTTTATGGTCAGAGGCAAGTGCTTACAGTTGCAACCATACGTCGAAAAGTGATGTACATGTACTTAAGGCACAAGTCCAAGGATTTGGGCTCTATCCTTACGGCTATGTCCTCACCCACTCTGTTTGGAGGTAAGTACCTACAAACAATGAGGGGGTTACTCTGCCCAAAATAATGGTTTGATCCTTACATTTAGTTTTAGGGTCGAATTTTCTTTAGCAGACTTGATTTTATAAAGTTGTCACTTTTTTTGAGTTTTTTTAAATAATCATCTACCGAATTTTCCAATTTCCTTTTGACAATTACGTGAGTGAAAATGAGGAAGGAATTCGGAAAAGCTAACGTGCGATGAAATCAATGATGCATGCATGAGATAAAGGATCTATACCTTGTCGCCGGCACTCTACATGCAGGGCGATCCACGCATAAAATAAAAAGACAGAAAATAAACTAATCTAAATGATGCACGAGAACCGTCCTAGTAGTAACTTCTATTAATGGGCAAGAACAAGTTAATTTGACTAAGTCCAAGCTACGCTCTACTCTATAGGTACAGGAATTCGTGTTTAGGGGCTTTGGACCTAATTAGTTACGTAGCTCAAGAAAAATAATAAAACCTACTTCTAAGGGCTCAAACACATAAAATCACGAGAAAACAAAGAAAAAGAAGGGGGTGAAAACAAAACTATTGAGGTCCCCCAAGTGCATCGACACTTGATGAAACAGACCTCAAACACATAAGGTATATAGTGGCATTTTAGAAAACAGATAAAGAGGCAAATGCTAAATAATTTATTACAAAATTTTACAAGAATATTGAATGAATAAAAATGCTAAAAGGAAACAAAAAATTTCTATGCAAAATGCTCCAAGTGACTGGTCTCCTCCAGATCTTCTTCTCCTCCTTTTACGCTCTCCTACAACTTGATGAAGAAACAAAGTCGCCTCTGCTTCACTCAGGTGAACCAACACTCCTAAGAATGTCGTCCTCACTCGTCAGGCCATCGCAAGAAAGAGGAAACACAAGAATGTGTAAGAGACACGATTACAAGATATGAGCAAAATAAATTGAGAATATACACAAAAATATAGACAAATGTAGACAGCGGCAACATGTGATAGCAATATGCATAATGAAATAAATGATAGAAATAAATGTGAAGAAAATAAGAGAAATAGAAACAAGTATCTACAACCAAGAATATCAGGTCAAGAGAAAAAACCTAACTACCCTCATCATGCCTCCCCAACATTTTGTTGAGCAGGGAAATCGAGGTTTTAAATTAATGAATTTAACTACAGTGTCGTTGCAACGCTAAAAATCCCTCAACAAAAAATTATTTGATTCTCAAGCCAAAATAAATAAATAAAATGTAGCAAGAGAAAATTACTATTTAATTTACATGTATAGTGTACAGGATCAAACCGTGGAGGCTACAAAAATCCCAAGGGTTATTCGATTCAATGAAAATCAATGAAAAGAAACACGGAAAATCTATGAACACTAATCCTGCTTTTTATGTTTTTGATTTTTTTGTATTTTTAATGGAGTCTTAATTTTTTATTTGGTTTCTGATTTTATATTTTTTATTTTACAAAAAAAATATTTTGAAATAAATGAAATAAAAATGAATAAAAGAAATCAATAAAGAAAATAAAGAAAGGCCATTTTTGGGATTTTTAAACAGTAGTAAAAATATACAAAAAATCAAACAAAAATATTTTTGAGATCCTGCTAATTTTTCTATATTTTTATGATTTTTCCATAATTTTCAAAAAAAATGAAAGCCTTTAATAAATCAAAAATTTAAAATAAAACAAACAGAATTAAAAGCAGATGTTTTTGAATTTCAAATAGCAAATAAAATAAAAAATGGATGAAAAATACACAGATTGAAAGAAAATTTTTATATTTTCCTGAAATATATCAAAATATTTTTTTTATTTTCTCTTAGATTTTATGAATTTTTTATGTTTTATAATGATTTATGAATTTTTTATTTTTTTGAAGAATAAAAATGTGAAAACTGTACATAAATTAAAATAAATGAAAATAAGAAAATAGGAAATTTTTAGATTTTTTAGCAATTATTTTGAATTTTTTATTGATTTTCAATTGCAAACAGGGATTTTTTATACTGTTTTTAATTTTTTATAGATAACAAAACCAATGAAAATGAAAAATAAAATTTATGTATGCAAGATCTAATTAACAGAAAGCTAAAATAATTTTTGGGGAATTTTTAATGATATTTTGCTAATTTTTTTATTTTTATCATGCAAAATAATATGTAACTTCAGAGGGGTATATATGCAATTATTTAATGTTTTTAGACTAAATATTAACACATAAATAAAGGCGAGGGGAATTTATGCAAAATTTCCAAAAAGGATCATGCGACTACATGTGTGCCTTGCTGGACAGGACCAAAATGGAATTATTTTATTTCGAGGTTCTAATTAATAACATAAAATATATAAACTATTTATTGCAATTAACCCAAGAATTCACATGTAGTGCACGTGTGCAGTTCAAATAGGACTTACGTGCAAATAAAATAAATGCAAAGGTCAAAAGTGTAATCAATATAGTACATGAAGACACATCCTTAGGAGGTCTTATTTGCACTATAAATAAATGCAGGGTTTCAGATGCAATTATACCTTTAAATATGTGGCACGTTTGGATGGATGTAATGATCTACGGCTCCGATCCAACGGTTAAAACTGGCTCGTGCGTGGATGGTGTCGATTAGATCTGGAAGTTGATCTAGCGGCTAAGAATGAGGGCCTTTTGAATGGTCGAGATCGAAACTGGAGCTTTGTTCTTTATCGTGCGACGTGGAGAATAGCTGGAAGAACAAGTATGAAGAGTACTCTTGGCGAAGTTCAATCGAGAATATCTCGATCAATCTCCACCTGGTTCAGCTTCAGGTGTTAGGGTTCCTGCACTCCTCCTCTCTCTATCTAGTGGCTCCTCAGTGATCGGTGAAGTCTCGAGCAAGATCTGTAGGTCAGAAGGAGTATCGCTCCAGGTGAACCTCCAACTTCTGATTCATTATTGTTGCTATGTTCGTTGACCCTGCAAATGGAAGCGTGTTCTCGGAGGAACCTCTGGCTGACGGATTAGATCCAAAACTTTTGAAATGGTGAAGGAGCGTGGACTTGCGGTGAAGGTGATCGGAGAGGAAGTCGAACCTCAGATCTGGTGGGATCTGAGGGTGGTCAAGAGATGGAGAAGGTTGAGGTGAGTGTGTTGGCGTAGTCGGAGATCAACGAGAGTGATTGGAACCTCTCTGATCTTGCGGATCGGAGGTTGAAGATGATCGATGGATTTAAGCTAAATACAGGAATTAAAAGAAAAATGACAGAAAAGAAAACTAAGGAATGAACTTACGGGTATCTAGGGAGTTAAATGGCAGAGAGAGATCGCCTCGATATACGGCGGAGACGGAGGACTCTAGTGGCATAGCTGGATCACGATCTTCACTCGACTTCTCACACTCCCACTAGAAGGGAATCAACCCTTGTCATTGGTCAGCTCTCTAGAACTCAAGCTCGGGAAACAAATTGGGTAAAAATCGGATCAAACCCACGGTGGAGGTGGAGGGTGTGTGTATATAGATGTGGCTCTGACGAGTTGAATTTGAAATCAGAGCAAATCGAGGCGTATTGTTAGGATCTAAAAAGCTGGCGAGCTTGGTGAATGTTAGGGCTAAAATTATGGAGAAGGAAGTGGAATCTGTTAGTGATTAGGACACATGGGAAATGGGATAAGAAGTGGCTGGCGAATGGAAGTGTGGAAAATGCAGGTGGATTGGACAGTTGACTCGGGTCAACAAACCCGAGCCAACCAATCAGAAGGCGTGCAGGAAAAGGATAAGTTAGGGAAAATTATAAAAATCCAATAAATGGTTAAATAAATCAATTTAAAATCGAAAATGAATGTAAATAATTAAATAATGTAAAGATGATATGTTAAGAATTAAACATAGTTAATTTAGGAAATTTTTAATTGATTAATTAATTAAGGTATATATAGGGGTTAAAATAAATAAAAGCTATTATTTATAATTATGTATACCTTTATATACAATGTTTTTATTTTTAATTAATTATTTATACAAATATATACATACTTTAATATTTTATTGATTTGCAATATTTACGAGGGTTTTAATGAAATTTTTATTTGATTTTTTAGGAATTAATTTATTAGGTTAAATAAATAGGTAGATGTATAGTATATACATAGTGATACCTATACAATATATACATGATTTTGTTTTTGTTGATTTCTATTTTGTGATTTTTATTTGTATTTTATATAAGTCAAATACAATATTTCCAATTTAATTAAAAATACAATATTTAAAAATATGTACAAGAAAATAAATAATTAGATAATGTACATAGTATACATAGGTATGATATACAATAGTACCCCAATTAGACACATTTTACACCTTAACTCTGATTCTTATGAAACACCTCCATTTTAGAGATTATTTAATTTGGAGTACAGTGAAAGCGAGTTTGATGAATTTGGAGTTTTGATGGAGAAGATATCGATCTTACAAGTTGAGCTTTGTGGTTTTTTGAGATTGTTGTAATTTATATAATATACACATGTTTTTATTGCAATTATTTTTATTATTTACTCAAGATTTTTATGCACAGATTTTTAAGAAGAAATCATTTTTATTTAGAAAGAAGTTGATGATGAATAAATTAAAGAAAAGAATATGTATTATAGACATTAGTGTACATATGATGAACATATACAGATAAAGATTGATTTTTAGTGTCTAGGCTTATCTCCCCCTATTTTATTCCTTGTGGATCAAGTCAAGTCTTGACCTTCTCTCGAGGTCTGAGTCAGCTTGTATCTATTGCACATATACCGTATTTATTTTTTTTTATTTTTCCTTTATTTTATTTATTTATTTTAGGTTAAAATAGTGATAAATATACAATATTTATACAACAATTATGGTTAGTAAAAGAATGGATTTATTAATATTTACATGTGTTTTATAAGGGAATTTAAGCTGAAATAAATGAATAAAGATGATGAAAAGCAGACTCATCAATATCTCAACCCCGATATGCAAACCCGAGTCGAGTATGATTCGTCCGTTTGGCAAACATTGGTCGAAGCCTCATATTGTTGTGTAAAGAGATGGGGGGTTATGTGTATTGAACTCATGGGTCTACTCCCTTGTAGATGGAGGCTCTAAGAATGGATTATATGAAGGACGATTGAGGTAGGCTAGATCACTAAGGTCAATCAAGTCTAGGAGATCATCATGTGCAGGCCTCTCCATAGGATCTTAGTCGACCATGATGTGTTCTAGGATCTTATTTGAGGAAGTGTACATGTGACATGGAGGTGAAACCATGGTATGTTGGGGGACATAGGTCTGCCAATCATCAGATGTCTTAACAGTCACTTGCCCATGAAATATTATATCCTCGTAATCGGCAAGCATATGGTCATCATATTCACTAGCCAAAGGTGTAGGAGGATAGTGGGTGTAAGAAGGAGGGTCATGTAAGATAGATGAAGAAGCGAATAAGTTATATGAGGTTCCAACTTCGTAGGTGAATGAAATGGAACCGAACTCGAGTGAGAGCCGCCCGACTTCGATTGGGGATACATGGAGCAAAAGAGAAGGTGAAGAAAATCATTATACAATCGAAGGGATGTGTCCCATGAAGTTCAGACGTAGAGACAAATATCCTGACATCTTCGAAGAAGAATAGTGGAAAGGAAGTGAATTGAGGTTGAAAATGTGCAAGTGCGCAGAAGAAAAACATACACACACAAACAAGACACAAGAGCAAACCCCAAGTTCACTTACTCACGTGAAGGCCGTAGAGGTCCGGTTGTTTACCTTTTCCAATTTTATTTAAGTAATCAAACAATCTTTGTTAACATGCACACAATGTGAGGCATGTGACATATACCATACACTCTTACTATACCACAATAAAAAGGGACTATCTGCCTGGATTATTGTGTTAAATCAAGCCCCTAAGGATATGGTAAGAAGATGAACAACTGAAATGTATCTATAAGGTATAAGGCAAGTGGTTACAGCTCCCTGACCATAGGGTTAGTATATGAAGACTTATGGAACAATTCTAGGGGTTTGGCCTCCTATAGTTAGGGTATACATCCTCACCCTCTCAATAAAAAGTATTTGTGAACAAGGACATGGTTGCTCTCCTGCATATACTGAATCCAATTTTATTCCATTTTGGTTATATTGTTTAGTAGTCCTGATTTTAAATACGATGATTACTTCTTTTGAGGTCTAAAATCAAGCACGTCTATCGTGTAATCCCAATTTCCTTTTAATCCTAAGTGAGAAAAAACAAAGGAAGGAGAGGGAAAAACTAATTCAAGTTGATAAAAATAATGATGTGTGCACAAGTAGAAATACCGATAGTGATCCCCACACTCTCCATGCAAGATGCTAGATAAATATTGAAATTTTTATTCTATATGAATACATGTGAGTAAAAAATGCACATAAGTAGATAGTTCTCTATAAGCGAGGTGTAAAGCTGGTTAATTTGGATAATCAGAGCGTACTAGTGCATCATATGAAAGTGTAATACATATTGTCCTAAAATATACGAGCACAAGCAATCTTAGAACAATCTATAAGAGCCATAATGTGTCCTAAATCTAGCACCACACAACCACGTGGCCTTGAGCACCCAAACGGGTCGAAACAACCCAAAGTCTAATGTCCATGTATAAGAACGAGTCTTCAAATGATGATTTGTAAATAAGCATTATAAATAATTTACAAAAAATAATGTTTAAAAGTAAAAATAGAAATCCTAAACTAAACACACTCTCTCCAAGATAAAATTCTTCTTCTTTATGTCTCCCCAGCTGGTTCGATCCACAGAATTGCCCATCTCTAGCCGCTTCGAGTTGTGTCAGCTTCCAAAAACCACTTCAAGACCGTAGTCCCTCACACAAAAGGAAAGAAATAAATTGGAAAGATTTCACATAATTATATACCTAAAAAATGCTGGAAAAATAAAGAGAAAATTATTTATAAGAAAACTCAGAGGGTTAGTGCACCCAAGGGATGGAAAACCTAAACATTAAATTTTCTAAATTCATCCTAAGCCGATTGCTTCCCTGGCAAGATGCCATCTGATAATCCTAAATCACCCTAAGTTAACACGTCATTTTAATTGTAGTTGGAAATATGGATGATTAATAAAAAATGAACCACGTAAAAAATAATCAATTGATGATGTGATTCAATGCTTAATTAGCCCAGACAAGCCCCAAGGTCGACACAATATACTAATTCAAACAATAAAATGACGCTTTATCAGGAAAATAAGTTCCTTAGATTTTTATGCAAATATATGCACCAATTTCAAAGGAGGCCAATTACAAAGGTGTTTTTGTAATTTGTCAATCAAATTAATTACAAACTTAATGAAACTTGGTCTAGATGTCAAAATATGCAAAAAATGAGCATATTATAATTTTTTGGAATTTTGTAATGCAATGTGATTTTTTATGAATTTTTAAATGCAAAGACAATGACTAAGATTAATTTGATTGTTGTAAATACAAACATTAATATTTTCCATAATCAAAATTATCCTAAATATATCTCAATGAGAGTAGTTCGTATGACTTTTAGTTTCGTAAAAATACTTAATGTAGAGTGAACTAAAATTAATTACTTGAATCGCTAAATAATTTATTCAAAGAAGAGTAAATATACAAATGGCATGATTTTTTTGGATCATGAATTTCATGATCATAGAATGGATAAAATACATGAAATTTCACCACAATAATTATAATAAATCAAACAAAGCTCATAGAAATACCATTAAATACTCAAAAAAGGTAGAGAATTGATTGTACTAAAACATGTAATTTTTAGAATTCAGAAGTGATAACAAATGAGTATTCAAACGTATACCAAAATAGGAAGATAATATTGCAAAATAAATAACATAAAAAACTAAAAATACGATTAAGGGACTGAATTGCAATGATCTAAACTCACTAGGATATTTGCGTAATTATCCATGAAGCGGGGTTGGAGTGTGAATGGCAGAAGATGGACCTTTAAATAAGTTACCTAGTTGCATGTGCATTTTTGTGTAATAAATAATGATTCAAGATAAAAATGAAACATTAAGAACTCTTATCATCCATGCGCTCATTGAAAATGCCAATATATCACACATACATACACATATACACATATAGAGAGAAAGTTTCCAATGAGCACATGGATCATTAAGATCGTGTTATACACCCTTACTTTTAAAAGTGTTTACAATCATTTTGAACAAAATATCATTATTTTATAAATGCTATATCATTTCTTATTATAAAATACGTCATTTTTACATAAAGAAAATCTTAAATAAGATGAAATGATCATTTATTAAAACATAAATAAAATTTGTATGCTAAATAAAGACATAATCATTTTATATTAATTTAAAATTTGTATTTTGTGAAAAGGTAATTTATAGGAATAATATTATATAATATTCATAAAGTAATAAAAAATATTTGAAATGATTGTAAACATTTTACAAAAATAATAGTGCGTATTACAATTCCAATGAGCTTTGTGCTCGTTCTAAACGCCCCATATATATGGTGGAAAGTTGGGATGCCCCCCAACGGTAAATGAGATCGATAATCTAGCTTTTTTATTTTTATTGTATTTATAAATAAAATTTGGGGGAGGGGGTTGAACTTAGATTGAGAGAAATATGTGTTTCAAATTTTGTTAAAACTAGCACTCATGACCCGCCCATTTGAAAGGGGGTCAATTTCAACAATTTTAGATCTTTAAAATTTGTCAGGTTTGATGGATGAGACAAGAGTCTTGAATTGAATTGAATTTTGAATGAGAATATATTGATATTAGGTGATATAAATGTTATCTCCTTGTATCCTAAAAGAACTTATCAATCTTTGGACCTTAATCCCTATTTTAATAATGACACACAATTATCGCAAGTCGCTCATATATTATTTATTTCAGACTTGCAGGAATATAGATTGATTCAAGAATATCGTTGATTCAAGCTTTGATTCAAGAAGTTTTATTATTTATTCATCATATTATGAGATGTAATAGTTATCCACAAGGATATCTAATTATATCATATTTTTTCCAGGTGCTTGCTGATAATTCTAATTCAGATCGATCAACCTTTAGCATCTATTTGATCACTACCTGATCGATCAACCTTCAGTTCTGATTGATCACTACTTAATTGATGAAATTTTACTTCTGATCGATAAAATCTTGATCGATCAATAGTTTCCAGATGATCGATCAACTCATGTTCGATCCAAATTCAGACTTGCTCGATCAAGATTCAAATTCAAGTTCAATGGCAGTAATGACTATTTTTGATCAATCAACTGCAATGACCCGATCGATCAAATTCTCTAATGATAGATCAAGCAATTCATATTTATTGATCAAATGAGCAGAGTCTTGTTTATTCATTTCCATTCTTTCTTGAATGGACATCTCTGTGCAATTTAGATAGAGTTGTATACCACTGTTGAATTCACTCATCCCAAGATCCCAAGCATTCTTTGCAAAGCATTACCCCTTCTCATTTAATTCTTTATTACATTCTGTGAGATATTGTTGTATATTCTAAGAGCAACACTTAACTCTATTGATTTGTTCAATCTCTCAAGTGTGTCACGATTTCCTTTAAGCATACAGTTTCTCTATAGTCAGAGAAGTTCTTCTACATGCGACAACGTTGTTGATGATATATTTTTTATTATATTGCTTCATCATCACTTTTTTACTTACTGAGATATTACTACTACTGATTCATCTTTATATATTCTTAGTATTATATCTATATCATTGATAACTCAACAGAAAGATAGATATATTATTCTATTCTCTAGATAACCACTTTTATAGGTAGTCCGGGTGTTTGATCCAAGCATTGTAAGTTCCTTGATGTTCTATTCAAGAAGGTAATTTTTTTTGTGTCTGATTCAAAGCGTGATTGATCATCAGTGTTTGATCCAAGAAGTTTTGAGGACTTAAGTCTTTGATGCACCATTGACAATGCCTTGGTGTTTGATCTCCAAATGAAGACTTTGTCGTTTGATGCAGAGCATGAACTTTGGTGTTTAATCCAAGGCTGTAAATTGTTTTGGTATGTTCCAAGACTCTTTTAGTTGATCGGCTAATGGATCATGAATCCCGATTCGTAGACTCGAGTCATGGTTTTCACCCTTTTAGGGTTTTCACGTTACCGTCTTCGTGCACATGGTTATCTATGTCTTTTGATTTTTCTACTTGAGATTATTTATTTATGCTATTTATTTTAAACGTAGTTGAGGAAACTACTATTCACTACCCTGTAACAATGTTGATCCTACATGTATTCATATTAAATCCCCTCAGTTTTATTTAAAAAATAAAAAAATAATAAAAAGGGTTGTGGGTATCTATCTTGGCTATATGCGGGCAACTCCATTTTACCAATATATATAAGAAATATATGTATCTTTAGACATGGGAACACATAATTGTGCACGCTCATCGACATATTTTCATTTTTCTATATATAAAGATATATACATGTACATACATACATACATACATACATATAGGGAATTCTACTTTGTGGGATGGATGAAGCAGTAAAAAAGACCTCAAATACTGATATATCCTAATGAGAACTAGTCCAATTACTTTCCTTTCCTCTCTTTCCCTTCTTGAGACTACATATTCCTCTAGCAAGCCCCCTAGGTAAGCAGGCAGGTCAGAATCGCGTTGGGTATTCATCTTGGGATAGAAAGAATAGAGTCGGGTACTCTAATGGAAGCCATGGGAGCGAAGAAGGTCCGACTCCCATGGGAAGAGGTGGGGTGATGGTTAGAGTGGGAAAAAAGATTCGCTTAACTCTCCTAGCTAGACCCCTTCACAAACCTAACTGAAAGTTGAAATTCTGAGGATGATCGCATGTCCACAAGGAAGTCAAGTAACTCTAGACCTCCTAAGGGGTGCCTTGGTTCTCAGAAGTAGAGGCCATATGCACACACACACACACACACACACACGCACGCACACACACACACACATATATGTATATATATAGAGAGAGAGAGAGAGGAAGAGGAGGAGGGAAACGTGCCTATAGGAATACACAATTGTGTGTTTCTATGATAAAGATACATATATTTTTAACGAAAATATAAATCAAATTCATCGATCTTGATTCATATGAAATAACATCTATATTAAAATTCCAGGTAATTTGGAGTTGTGAATATCATCCATGAAGTGAAGCATGAATAGCTTCCTGGAGGGTGCTAAGCCTAAGCAAAGGCGGCTAGGCCCTTGACCTTGCCCGAGGGTGAAGGTTACCACAGATAAGACATGACTACACCAGGCTTGTGTCACATGAGCACCTGATAGTTTATTATTGCATGATGTTGTGTTGACTAGGAGTTTGAGATTTACAACTTATTAGGTACATATAGTTGTGTGTACCCCTTGACACATTCTCATTACCTATCATTTAAAAATTCAACCACACACTATATCTAAGAATGAGAGAACTGAGAACAGATAGAGCGAGTCAGAGGCAGTCTCTTTCCAGGTCAAATCAATCATACATATATATGAAAATTTTCAAATAAATTCAGAGCTCGTTAAAAAAAGACCTATGTGTATAGGCATACTAGGGTGCATACTCGCGCTTCGCGGCGGGGATAAAATGAAATGCTAAAAACATAGGAAGATGTTTAAAAATTCGGATGCATGTTTTAAGAAAATAAAATTGACAATGATTTGGTGTTCAAAACAATGAAAAATTTTAGAAGGCATCTACCTCATATGATAATAACTTTATTAAAAGAAAGTTGCATTAAATATTCTAACACATAAAGGTACAAATTAAAAGGAGTGAAGAATGATGATACAACCAACCTATAGTGATTGTTGTTCACAATTTTATATATTATAGAAACAACTATATAGCTTGTTGACATTTTAAAAAAAATTGGGAGCAATTTCTTCTTTTTACGGGATATCATTTAGATTATATGAGATGTTACCTGCAAAATTTAAAACAAAATATATAATTATTAGCAGATATCTAACCTAGTTAGCCACAAAATTACTATGAATAATCACCAATTGATATTTATTTTTTTGTTATTATAATCCTCATATTATGCTCTTTCCTCGAAGGAGATATTAAAATTGATAGGATATTTTGTCTTCGGGCTAGTGGGTACCACATGCGTTGCACGAGACTATTAGCTCGAGTGAAAAATGTACAACTTATTCTTTAGTATTCGTCCCATCAGCATCCATACTGCTACAAAGAGTGCCTCAGCAACCAGATATACATCATCACCTTGAGCCTCACCTACGACATCATAGGTACATATATGTGGTTGTTTTCTATTGCCCCCTTTATTCGGTTCATCACAATACTCTTTGAAGTCTAAAAGTTCTCGTCGTTTCTTTCCTTTTGTCCATCTATAACACTCATAGTTATGATTCTAACTTGATTATTTCATCATCATTGATGTACCATACTGGGAAATGGAGATGGTTGTGAGAATGAATCAATAATAAATTAAATAATAAGATATGTAAATTACTTAAATAGTGCTATGTATAGTAGTATTCCTCCTGCCCTTTCTTTTCTTGTTTAAATTGTATTATTTAATATAAATATTTAATTAGTATCTTAAAAAATACAAATGTAACCCTGAATTCTCATACTTTGATTATTTTTTGGATCAAAAATTATTTCCGTCAAGTTATGTTTGAAATCTTCATTTTAGCATATTTTTACCAAGAAAAACAAAATGTTGGGATTACCGAAGTGTAAGGTTTTTGTTGGCAACTAAATACTAAAATAAATTGAAAATAATCCCAGCTATACTAACATGAGGGAAACAATATCCATATATATATAAATTCGTTGACAACAGAGATATAAAGAACACTTTCATCTTTAATCTTCAACGTTGAGAATATGGTTATGATCATTTAAAGCTAAAAACGTCTAAGAAGAATACATGCAAAAACCAATTAACACCTATTTTCTACATCGTAAAAGAGAATACATAATTTTAGTTAATATAAAAAAGGAAGTACCACTTTGACTGTAAGTCGTCATGAAAAATCTTCAGAATCATCAAAAAACATCAATTTTATCACATGGAGGAGATTGCTACCAATAAATATTACAAAAAACTAATGGATCGGGATTAGACGAAACAAAAAACTCAGATAAGGAAAGATCATTGGCCTTAGACCAGGTCATTGCTCAGACATTGTTCTTAACAAGATTGCGAGTGTTTTGGAATCCCTCTATTTATGGACGCTGCCACTGCAAACGGGAGTCGTCGGGATTTCGCTAGATGTTGCGTGTCTATTAATGCATCAAAGGAGATCCCTCTGACTGTCCCACTTCTCCTCCCTTCTAGGGAACACTCCTTGATTGGAGTTGAGGTTGAATGGATGCCCAAAAGATGTGCTTCCTGTGTTGTCTTTAACTATTCCCTCAACTCATGTCTATATAGACCAACCACCTCCTCGGATGGCCAAGCTGTGGTTGCAACAGCCGCTGCGGAATATCTACACAACAGCATCTGTCACAAGGAAAATACCACCGGCATGCATCAGGACACAACTCTGCCTGCACGCACTGTTGTTACTTCTGACATCCTTCTCCCCATGGATGGAAACAATGTGGTCACTACGGCCATTCCAGGCACTCCCTCTACTGTTGTCCATACCATGCTTGGTATGGCCACTAATAATGAGCCCCATGTATCTCAGATCTCCAATGCGAGGCCCCACACCTTGGCCGCCCCTCTCGCTCCCTGCATTAGCGTGACCTCTCTAGGTCCATCGGAAACTACTCTTACTAGGCCCTCTGATGTGCATTCTTCCGCTATTGTTGTTCCCCAGCCTGCATGCCTTGCAAATTTGCGGGCTGATCTCCAGAACCAGGATGATCTATGCCACCCAAAGATCTCCAAGAGGCCAGCAGGTCCACCATACAATGCTTTTCCGGTTGGTGCCCGATCGGCTCTACATGGATTTATTGCGAACCCCAGGAAAACATGCAAGATCCACCTTGGCACCCGCATTGACCTCAACCCCTCTGCCGACGACTCTGAATCCATGCAATCGCATCCCCAAGGGGGCAAGCAACTTGGGGAAAACCCTTTGCGTCAGGAGGGTGGGGTTGTTCCCCCTCCAGATATCATTTCCATAGAGAACCCAGACTGGGTTCATGTTCTTCATGGGAAAAAGAAAAAATCTAACAATGCCAATAACAAGGCAAATGTCGGCGGCAGTCGAAACACCCCCTCCACTTCTTAATGTCTATTGGCTCTTGCAATGTTAGAGGGCTGAACAAGCCAACCAAGTTAAAACGCCTTCTTCGGGACTTGGCAAAAGAAAATTGCGAGCTCGTGGGTCTAATGGAGACAAAAGTCAGACCAGATAATATCTCCAATTTCCTTGCTGCACTACCTCGTGGTTGGGGTTCGATGCACAACAACACCAATCTGGGACGTGTTTGGTTTCTCTGGAGAGAAGACACATGGACGTGCATCCCTTTATCCATTACTCCACAATCAATCACAACAACTTGTACAAACAACGGAGGCCTACAGATTTGCCTCTCCATCGTTTATGTTTCCAATTTCCCCTCTGAGAGAAGGGATCTTTGGGCTGAGCTGGCCCAGTTAAGGCACTTGACAACCTATCCGTGGCTGGTCATTGGTGACTTCAATGTGGTTAGGTTTAGTGAAGAGAAATTCGGGGGACGTGCGCCTTTGCATACCTCGATTGCTGATTTCAACCGTTGTATTGATGAGACGGGCTTGATTGAGCTCGGACCTTGGGGAAATACACTCTCATGGAATAACTCCTCCATTGGCCGAAGAAGGATTGCTGCCAGGTGATGAATCTCCATTTCATCACCTTTATTCTATCATTTTTCCTTAAAACCCCAGCAAATACATGTAAATAACAGTGATTCGTACATAATAGCATTCAATATTTATTGTGTTTATTGTACATAGAATAAGGTTTTTAATGCCAAAATTATAGAATAAAGAGAAGAAAAGAAAAAGGAATAAAATATAGCAAATATTTTATGACCCGAACCCTGAGACCAAGGCCAGCATGGAATTGGTCGACAAGGAATAAAGTAGGGGGAGATAAGGGCCAATAATACAATAAATACCTCATTTATTTGTTCATTCATTCATGCATTTTTGACACCTATTTTGTATTTAATTATTCATTCATCAAACAAAAATATTTTGTACATGAAAGTTGTAGATAATAATGTGAATAAAAATACAAAATTGAGTTTGTGTAAAAATAATACTCAGTGTACATTTTATACCCAGAATAAAAAGCCAAAATCTCAACTTCACATACCCATATCTTGCAAATAAAAACTCTAAATCACCCAAACTCACCTCTAATTGTATATAGCTTTCCAAGAACTATTTAATAAAATTGGTTTCATAATTTTTGGAGTCCATCTATGAAAGTAAAGTTTTTGGCCCTCATTGTACAGTCTGCGTGATTAAAATATTAAATTTATTCAGTATTCATTATTTGTACAAAATTATATTTTTAGAAATTTGTAAATAATGTCTACAATACATGAACATATTAAAATTAAAAGAAAACCAAAAGGAATTTGTAAAATAAAATAAGCTTATGTAATACATAGGCAAAATACCTATGTTGAGTATGTACATAAATAAAAGGGGATTTAATTATTTTATTCTTTATTCATCTATATTTTATAATAATGTAAATATTACATATAACTTATTAAAAATACAAATCCAAAATCAAAAACAAATAAAATATATTAAATAAATAAAGTATACATAATATATAGGTAAATACCTATAAGTATAACTACATATACATATACCTATTTATTTAAAAATGTAAATAAACTCATAAAAATTAAATAAAAATATATTTATACTCATAAAAATAAGTTATAAATTTATAAAATAAGAAAATAAAATAATAAAAGACAAATAAACAAAATAAAAATAAATACATATAAATATACTTATAAATACATTATTAAAATAAAAGCATAATAAAATACATCAAAAAATAAATAAAAATCATAAATAAATACTACATTATTTAATAAACATTTTTTATTTAATAAGCAAAATCTAATTAATTCATTTGTTAAGTGTAATAAATAAGTCAATATTTGGCCGACGTGGACCAATCAGAGGCCAGGGAGGGTTGACCTCCGGTCAACTCCCCCCTGCGCCTCTGACTCCCGTCAGAACTGTCCATTCCCCCGTTTTCCTCCATTTTTCCCGCTCGATCTGATGCTCCATTGACAGCGATCCCTTCACGGAATTTCCTCCCAGAAGCATCATGATCCTCGCCGCACATTTTGTTTGCGTGTACATAGCCCAGATTCTTCGACATTCGCCGGTCAATAAGGGCCCCCCTCCTGTTTATAAATAACTCCATCTCCTTCTTCCGAGTTTTTTGGCCATTTCCCGAGCCCTAGAGCCCACACCTTCGGTCTAGCGTGCATCCAGGTGACAACTGGAGGTCCCCTGGAGGTTGTGGAGGCTCGCGGAGGAAGGAGATGCGCCCACGGCGGCGCTCCGGCAGTCGTCCTGCTCCTTGGCCCTCCAGCCAAGTTCGAGCTGCGCAATTTACATTTCTTAGGTAGATTTTATTCCTGCATTTCATTTCTGCATTTTAATTAGTGTTTAGTTGTTAGAATTAGCGTAATTTAGTTAAATCGAAGTTCGTCGGAGCTTAGCTCCGGCGACTTCTCCACTGTATCCCCCGCCTGTTTACCGACGCCCTTTCACCGTCACTTCATTCCCCACCGCCTTCTCCACCTTCAGACCACTCAAACCCAACCAGATCCTCACTGGGTCTGCGAATCGATGCTCGTCTCCTCCGTTGCACCGGAGCATCGCCTCCCTCATCCATTTTGGCGCTAACAGCTTCAGTTTTTGGCCGAGGAGCATCGCCTCGAGCCGAGCTTTCTTCCTGAGCAGGTTAGGTGCGCTATCAGGCACCAGGAGACGAAGTTACAGGTCGTCGGAGATACCTGGAGCACCTTGCCTTCTCCGACCTCGCAAGGGCGCTCCAGTGGTCCTCTGACCGATCCAAAACCTCCAGCAAGTAGAAGACCCTTCCAGGAAGCTTTTGGGACACCTTGGAGCAGCAAAGGCCGGCGGAGCAGTGAGTTCTCACAGGAGGAAGCTCGCCCAGGCGAGCGTTCTTCCCCGTTCTTCCAGACGTCCTCTCCGTCGTTGGATGAAGATGAAGTCCCAGGTTTAATCACAGCCATCCGATGGAGCAGCGCTCAGACCATCAGATCATCCCGCGTAATCTAATCCTCACCGCCCATCTTCGAAGCGGCATCGGCAGACGTGGAGGCGATGCGTGTCAAGTGGACGAAGATCAGCCGTTGGATCGCGCGCCTGTTGGGGGTAAATTTCAGACATGTCCCCCGCCTTTTTGTATTTAGATATTAATGCCATAAATAAAATTTCACGTTGTAAATAAATTGCAATTTTTGTAGTAGGACCCTGTAGTTTTATAATTTGCACTTTGGTCCCTCCACACCTCACGTGCAGTCCCACGTGAGGCGCATGAAATTTACATGTACACTCAGGCGGTTTTTGAAAATTGTGTATTGATTCCAAAAATAAAAATAAATGTTTATTTCTGTAGAGATTTTTGCGCTGATGCCCCTGAGAAATATTTTATTTGCAAAAATGCCCCTGCTAGGTTGTTTAATTTTTGTGTCTTTTATCTATTTATTAAAAATACCTATGGTGCTCCTGAAAATTCAGAAAAATTAGGATATATGCTTCATGTCATGATCTTGCACGCCCATATTTTATTTTGAATTTTTTGCATTTTTCCTAATTATTAAAAATGAAAAAGGAGCCCTTTTTGTATTGTTTAAATTTGGAAATACAAAAAATTATAAAATGCATTTGAAAAATTACAAAAAAATATATATGGTATATTTATATATATTGAGTCCAGAAATTGAAAAACCCTAAAAACAAGAAAAAGAAAAATAAAAAAATCAGAAAGCTCCAAAATCCAACAAAAAATAGAAAAACCCCAAAAATATCCCAAAAATATATTTTTCTCTTTTCTAATTATCTATATATTAATATTTACTTATTAAAATTAATTTGGGTAATTTTTGAACCTATTTTATATTTTTTAAAAACCCAAATTAGTTTCGGCTAGTTAATTAGTCCATATTGTGGACATTTTTTGAATTAAAAATACATAAAAATTAGAAAAATTCCAAAAAAAATATACAAAAATATAAAAAGCAAAAAATATTATATCTAATATATATTATTCATATAATAATATCCTTATATTACTCCTCTCTCTTCTCTTATATATCTCTTTATATATATATATATATGTATGTATTTATATATATCTATATTATATAATTAAAAATATAAAAAAAGAAAATATAAAAATATAAAATACAAATACAAAATAAAAATTATAAAAATAAAAATAAAAAAATTAATTAAAAATTAAAAACCCACAAAAACAATAAAGAAATGGACATGAACATTGAATTGAATAATTGTATAACCAAGTTCACCACATCACCTTTCGCCTCCCAGTGTTCGACCTCTACTTGTGCTTACACCTATACACACTTGCATGTAGAGTTATAATAAATTTTTAACTCCACATTTTTGGATATTCATTGCATATATTTCTTGTGGTTAATTGTTGACTGATCGAGGTCTTTTGCCGGTCGCCTCAGCGACATTGTGATTCTGCCTTGTGCGGATTACTTTAGATCGATGAAAAACCTCTCTCATCAAATGGCGCCGTTGCCGGAGAGGCAACGGATTTTGTATGATTTTGTGTGGTTGTTTGTTCATTTATTTAATTCTTTGCTCATGTCCATTATATTTTCATTTCTTTGATTTATTTATTTATTTATTTATTTTATTGATATTATCTGATTGACTGTTCTGACCCATCTCTTTTATTTATCTTTGATGCGAGGGACCACCAAGAGAAGGAGGACCTCCTAGGAGGTCCTATGCACCCAAGCAAGGTGGAGTTGGCTCTTCTACACCAGCCAACAGGAGAGAGCATTGAAGGTAGATGGAGGAGAATTTTTGAAGGCAGTCTACTTTATGCATTTTATTTTATTATGTATATTTATGTGAGAGAGTGACACTTAGAAATTTGTAATAATTCAGGACTCTCACAGGTACACTCCGGTTCCCGAGGTCCAGTGCCCGAGGGATTGTTCCCTTGGAGGCCTCGATGATTTTGAAGCTTTTCCGTTCTTTATTTTATTTTCATTATTTTGTGTGAATGAGCCTTAGCTATAGGAGTTGCTTGCTCGTAGAGTTAGGTCCAAACACCCTAATATATTTGCATGTACCTATAGTTCGCTTTGGACCTAGATCAAACTCTAAACAGTCACCTCGCCATCTCTTAGCCCTTGTGCCATAGTGAGCCCCGCAAAGCGCTATCTCCTAAACTCAAGTGTGTTGAGCAGAGGAGGGGTGAGCCAAGACCGGACCTTTTAGACTAAAGATCGGCGAGCGACTTGTGGTGCTTCACGATAATAGCAATTTCTGAACCTAGGGCGATTTCTTCGGTTTGCATTTGCATATAGCATAAGTTTCAAATTCTGTTATGCATCCCGCATGGAGAGAGCTGGGAGGCACTGTAAGTCTTCTTACTTAGCATGCATCATTGTTTTCCGACTTGCATGGCTTTTCCGATCTTCTCCCTCTGTTTTTGCCAACCTAGGATGATTAATGGAAATTGGAACCTCGATAGGCACGTGCATTGAAAATGCCCAAAAAAGTAATAACCTAAATAAAAACGAGACTGCTAACTCTATTGGACCTAAAAATAAACGTAATGGATTCCTTGTCTTGGGGAGCACAACCCCCTCATTGTATGTGTTTTAAATTGCTCACGTACACACTAAGGAGTAGAGCCCAAATCCCATCAAGCCTCCTAAGTGTTTGTACAACTTTATGATTCTCACCTCACTCTAAAACTAAAAAGATAAATGACCGTCACCTGACGGTCTTCACTGAGTTGAGTAGGTGAATTGGGGGGTTTGCCTTGTGTCTTGATTGTGACTTGGAGTCCATTATGCTTTTCTTTCATTATTAGGTATTAGGTCCCGTCCGTGTGAGTCATGCATTTTTTATCTTTGAGTCTCTCTACCTCTCTTATACATATACATCTTCATTTGCATTGAGTCATGATATTGGCGCTTGAGGTCAATCATTTCTTCGCCAAGTCCTTCGTTTCCCTCTTCTTCACCATCTTCTTCGTACCCACTGTAGCATCCCCATCTTCTCCGGTTCGAGGAGAGCCTGCTCTTCGGACCACCATTTTGACGGTGTTCCCGCCCTGTATGGAACACCCAATTTTGTCTATGTCTCGATTTTCTTGCCCGCCCTCCTCGTCCACTCTGTTTCACTCTTCTATCACCGTGATATTGGCACACACGCTCAATCAGCTTCTCCACTTCATTGTGCTACCCTTCTTATCCATCCTTCTTGTGTACCCCGTATCACCGCTCACTTTACCCGGGAATGCTGTGTATATTGAGGAGACCCGCATCAAGGAATATTTATACAGATTATTTAAGTCGGGCATGTTGTTGAGGATGTTGAGATTGATTTGGTGGGATTGACTTTGGATACATGCATACGAGCGTATTGAGGATTTTTTATGATGCATGATCATTAGGTGTGATGCATTATTGAGGAATTTTAGATCTCGCACACCGGATTGAGCATGTGATATGATGCAATAATTTGGTGATGATTTCATGAGTATTGATTGATCTATCTTTCTTGAGGTTCCAACCATCTGGATTTTGAGGATTGACTGCTTATTCTGATATGGCCTGCCTGATAAAGGTGTGCGGATCCTGCATGCTCTCTCATCTTCCTGATTGAACCATCCTTGATCTCCTGACTCTTTGATCCACCCATGGCACTTTGAGGATTCATAATTATCTTTCGTGCCATCTCAATCAGATTTGATTTACCTGAGGGATGTTTCGTGATTGGCCTGATGATTTTCTCCCTCACATGATCTTATGCCCTCCGGATGATTGAATGATTGAATGCTTTTGAGAACCTGAGATGACTTGCCAGCATTCCCTTGACCTACATTGATCTAGCTCGTATTACTCCCCGAGGACTATTTGCGGGAGAATGCGACAATGTCTAGAACTGCGGTTTCATACACTGCTTTGGTCGCCATTGTGATGGGACCCGGAACCGAGTCAGATGATATGCTTGATTGGCCTCCCCCTGTGATTGTGTACCCGACCTGAGGCTAACTGACTGATCGCTCCCCTTGACGGTCCTCGCAAGGACGAGCCTTGATATTACAATTATTCACTACCTAGTTCATAGCTCTCCGAGGGTTATCTGCGAGAAGCTATGGCACATTATAGCTATGATGGTCTCCTCTGCTGGTAGGTTGTCTGCTGCCTACCATGACCATATTCTCTGTGGATCCGTCTGATGGATCCGGCTCCTTTGAGCCTTCTCTCTCCTTGACAACCCTCGCAAGGATGAGATGTACTCTGATTATTCACTATGTAGCTCACATCACTTCGCGAGGACTTTCTGCGGACAGATGTGACACTTTCTTTACGATCGGCTTCACTCACTTCTGGTGCCTCCATTTGTTGGGGCGCGAAGTCGATTCGTCTGATATAGGCAGTTGGTCTCCCTTTCTGATTATGCGCTCGATCTGTTGGGGCATGAGACCGACTTGCTCAGGCTCCTTTGAGTCCGCTCTCCTTGACAGCCCTCCCAAGGATGAGATCTTTTCTGATTATTCCTTAACTAGCTCGTAGCTCCCCGAGGGTTACCTGCGGGAGACTATGACACATTTCCGATCTGATTGGTCTATTCTGTTGGTAGACGACTTGTGGACTAATGAGACCACTATATGGGTCCGTCTGATGGAACAGCTACTTTGAGCTTTCTCTCTCCTTAACGACCCTTGCAAGGTAGAGACACATTCTGACTATTCCTTGCCTAGATTGCAGTACTCTCCGAGGACTATCTGCGGGAGACTACGACACTCTCTTTACGCTCGGTTCCCACTGCTGACTATGTCTCCGATCTGCGGAGCACGAAATCGAGTCATCTGATATATATGATTTTTAGTCCTATCTTGAGTTGCTTATCCGATCTGTGGATCATGGGACCCATCTGATTAGACTCCTTTGAGTCTGCTCGCCTTGACGGTCCTCGCAAGGTTGAGCTCCTGATATCTGCTATTTTTATGCCTAGCTGGCAACATGTTCCCCGAGGGTTGTCTACGGGACGCTGCCACATTCTTTAGACTTTCTGGTCTCTTCTGCTGGTAGCCGATATGTCGCCTATCGAGACCGTACCTGTTGATCCGTCTGATGGATCACTGACGCTTTTGCGTCCACTCGCCTTGACGACCCTCGCAAGGTCGAGTCTTTCTCTGATTATTCATTGACTAGTATGTACCATTCCCCGAGGGTTATCTACGGGAGGGTACATCACCATGTAGGTACTCGGTTTCACTTCTGGTGTCTCCTATATGTTGGAGCATGAAGCCGAGTCTTCTGAGCTTTCTACTTGGTCTCCTCTCTGATGGTGTATCCGATCTGCGGATCATGGGACCAAGTCCTCTGATTATTGTCTGATTTATGGCTCCTTTGAGCCTGCTCATCCTGACGACCCTCGCAGGGTTGAGCCATGTCTTGCGGTATTCGGTGTGTCTCCTGTGATCTTCCGACCTCATGACCGCCGAATGCCACGATGTCTCCTATTCTCTATCTTCCATATCTTATTGAGACTCTGATTGACCGGAGGAATCTGTAATGTTCCTTCTTCCTCCCGGTCTTATAGTATCGACTATGTTCCTTCATGCTGACCCTATGAGCCGATTGACTGCTTCATGCTACCGGACCCGATATCTGTCCTTTCGATCTATTTTGCTCCGGTAGCTGACACCACTTGACTGTATATCCGGGTGTCTTTTCACCTTCTGACTGTGTCCTCGTTCTCACAGGGAGACGACGACGAGAGTACGGTATTCACTTGTCAGATACCATCCTGTACTCCACCAGTTTTTCACCGCTTGTATATATGTGTGCCTTTTTCATTCTTTCTCCCGTTTGTTTTAGTGTGCCCCAGATCTATCACCATATCTTTGTGTCTAGACTTAGGACGCACCTTATCCTAATTATAGGGGGGTACACACCGCGTTGTTCTTTCATCGTTCAGTTTTGTCACTCCTGTTGTTGCCTATACATAGGGATATCTCACCCTAAGTATAGGGGGAATGATGCGTATATTCTCCATGACCCTTTCATCAATCTGTATATATCTCTCTTTTCTTCTTTTCTTCTTTTCCTTTTCTATCTTCTGTATCTAAATAAAAGGTTGCGCCCCTTTGTGTCAGATTCCTGTACTTAGGACGTACTTTGTCCTAAGTATAGGGGGGGTGTACCCCTGATTTGTTCATCTGTTTATCCCCACCCTTGACCCTCCCTGCTTTGTATACAGTCTACTATACTTAGGATTACTTGATCCTAAGTATGGGGGGGACGGTCAACTTCTCTTTCCTTCATTTCTTATTCATATATTCTTTAGACTTGTCTATACTCAGTACGAGTTATGTCTTTTCTTTTTCTTTTCCGATCTATGAGGATATAGCTCAAGCTAAGTATAGGGGGGTCGTATATACCATGTATATACTTTAGCCATAGCTCGTACTTTCTTATTCTTTTAATAACATGGCTAATAATTCTTTACAAACCTTAATAAAAAGATGTGATTATTCCTCAGATTCTTTTTGTATATACTGATTAATAAATCAGGTTAAAAATATTCTTGCAAAATGATTTGAAAAATAGTGTGAACTGTTTGGAAAACTTTTTGTAAAAAAATTTTTTGATTGCAAAAATTCTTTTATTTATGTGAAATAAAGGATTTGAAAATCTATTTGCAAATGGTTTTGAAAACATTTTGTAAAAATATTTTGAAAAATGTATATATAGTGTTTGCAAAATCTTTGCAAAAATGGCTTTCAAATATTTGTAAATATTTGCAAAAATTATTTTGTACTATAGTTTTCAAAATGTTTTCTAAATAAATTTGAGGAATAAAAGCATCTTAATAAATAAAATAAAATACATTAAAAATAAAATACATAAAATTCTTTATTTGTATATACACCTAAAATAAATCACTTTGTTAAAACCTGTAAATTCTTTAAAATTATTTAAGTCCTGTAATATAAAACGACACGCCCGTGTAAATAGCTGTATATATATATATATACTTTAGATACCAAAATTCTTTCTTTGTGTAAAATTGTTCTCTTTGTTTTCAAAATTCTTTGAAAAATTGCATTATTCTTTGCATATCTGTAAATAGCATTTGCATAGCATTCATATTCCTTGATTGAGTATTGATGATTGAACTAATCCAATAAAGTCGAAGATTGGAGCTTGGTTGGACCTTACTGCACCTAACTGCACTGGAACCTTATGGGAACTAGGTTTAAGGTACTTCAGGTCTATTCAGACTTATTTCTTTGAGAAATCAGGGCTAGGTTCAAGTCACCTCAGTGGACTAACTAGAACTTTTCGAAACACACGTATGACTCTTGTCGGCCGTGACCTAACTTGGACACTTGCACCTTTCACTTGGCTCAACTCAGTTGGAGTGGTGAGGGGGTTGGATTTGCCAGTCTGAGATGCACACGGGTGGAAACATTCGTCCTCGTCTAGGGAGGGAAGTGCACCCCAACCTGGTCCAGTAGCCATGAGGTCTAACGACAGGAGAGTGTGGGTTGCAATACAGCTTGAAAAGAGGGATAGTCTTCTGGCTCAAGAGGAAAAACGCCTTATGTAAATGCTGTTGTATATAGTATGTTGAAAAAAAAGAGATCTCCAAAAAAGAGGACAGGCTTGAAAATAAAATAAAGTGCCTGTCGGAGTATGTATATATGTTGTATAGAAAATAAGCAAGCTTGAGCATCAAAGTTATACCATGTGAGCCTGCAGCTGGATGACTTGACTATACTGGTCTTGCATCCCAGAATAGGTAGCTACACTGGCTACCGTCCATTCTTTTCTCTACCTCCTCCTCTTGAGTTGGATGCCACTTGAACTTAGAAGGGAATACGCCGCTCCTCGAGGAAAGAGCTGTTGGATTAGGGAATCATTGGGTTGTCATTCTGGAGAAGCTAGTCTCTTTGTCATTTCAGTTGGGGAGAGCCACTATCACTTACACTGTACAAGTCAGCTTCATAGTCATAAGGGTTTGTGTATGATGTAGGCTAGTTCTGACCTGGCTATTGAGGTAATTTGAACCGAGTTCTGTGACTCTCGAAGGCTGTTGTGCTTTAAATTTGGTTCCCAACTAGGTTCCACACACATTCTCACACCAAGGTCTAACCTGAGCTCCAAACTTTGATTTTGTACAGATAAGTTTAATAATCATGATCAATTCAATTTATTCTTTAAATTCTTTATTTTTGCCTTTTCTTTTCTTCTTATTCTTTATTCTTTTTGAACTTATTGCATAAGTATTTGCTAGGGACTAGCAAAGGCAACTATAGGGGGTGATGAATCTCCATTTCATCACCTTTATTCTATCATTTTGGCCTTAAAAACCCCAGCAAATACATGTAAATAACAGTAATTCGTACATAATAGCATTCAATATTTATTGTGTTTATTGTACATAGAATAAGGTTTTTAATGCCAAAATTATAGAATAAAGAGAAGAAAAGAAAAAGGAATAAAATATTGCAAATATTTTATGGCCCGAACCCGAGACCAAGGCCAGCATGGAATTGGTCGACAAGGAATAAAGTTGGGGGAGATAAGGGCCAATAATACAATAAATACCTCATTTATTTGTTCATTCATTCATGCATTTTTGACACCTATTTTGTATTTAATTATTCATTCATCAAACAAAAATATTTTGTACATGAAAGTTGTAGATAATAATGTGAATAAAAATACAAAATTGAGTTTGTGTAAAAATAATACTCAGTGTACATTTTATATCCAGAATAAAAAGCCAAAATCTCAACTTCACAGACCCATATCGTGCAAATAAAAACTCCAAATCACCCAAACTCACTCTAATTGTATATAGCTTTCCAAGAACTATTTAATAAAATTGGTTTCATAATTTTTGGAGTCCATCTGTGAAAGTTAATTTTTGGCCCTCATTGTACAGTCTGCCTGATTAAAATATTAAATTTATTCAGTATTCATTATTTGTACAAAATTATATTTTTAAAAATGTGTAAATAATGTCTACAATACATGAACATATTAAAATTAAAAGAAAAGCAAAAAGAATTTGTAAAATAAAATAAGCTTATGTAATACATAGGCAAAATACCTATGTTGAGTATGTATATAAATAAAAGGGGATTTAATTATTTTGTTCTTTATTCATCTATATTTTATAATAATGTAAATATTACATATAACTTATTAAAAATACAAATCCAAAATCAAAAACAAATAAATATATTAAATAAATAAAGTATACATAATATATAGGTAAAATACCTATAAGTATAACTACATATACATATACCTATTTATTTAAAAATGTAAATAAACTCATAAAAATTAAATAAAAATATATTTATACTCATAAAAATAAGTTATAAATTTATAAAATAAGAAAATAAAATATTAAAAGACAAATAAACAAAATAAAAATAAATACATATAAATATACTTATAAATACATTATTAAAATAAAAGCATAATAAAATACATCAAAAAAATAAATAAAAATCATAAATAAATACTACATTATTTAATAAACATTTTTATTTAATAAGAAAAATCTAATTAATTCATTTGTTAAGTGTAATAAATAAGTCAATATTTGGCCGACGTGGACCAATCAGAGGCCAGGGAAATTGACCTCCGGTCAACTCCCCCCTGCGCCTCTGACACCCGTCAGAACTGTCCATTCCCCCGTTTTCCTCCATTTTTCCCGCTCGATCTGATGCTCCATTGACAGCGATCCCTTCACGGAATTTCCTCCCAGAAGCATCATGATCCTCGCCGCACATTTTTTTGCGTGTACATAGCCCAGATTCTTCGAGATTCACCAATCAATAAGGGCCCCCCTCCCGTTTATAAATAACTCCATCTCCTTCTTTCGAGTTTTTTGGCCATTTCCCGAGCCCTAGAGCCCACACCTTCGGTCTAGCGTGCATCCAGGTGACAGCTGGAGGTCCCCTGGAGGTTGTGGAGGCTCGCGGAGGAAGGAGATGCGCCCACGGCGATGCTCCAGCAGTCGTCCTGCTCCTTGGCCCTTTAGCCAAGTTTGAGCTGCGCAATTTACATTTCTTAGGTAGATTTTATTCCTGCATTTCATTTCTGCATTTTAATTAGTGTTTAGTTGTTAGAATTAGCGTAATTTAGTTAAATCGAAGTTCGCCGGAGCTCAGCTCCGGCGACTTCTCCACTGTACCCCCGCCTGTTTACTGACGCCCTTTCACCGTCACTTCGTTCCCCACCGCCTTCTCCACCTTTAGACCACTCAAACCCAACCCGATCCTCACTGGGTCTGTGAATCGATGCTTGTCTCCCCCGCTGCGCCGGAGCATCGCCGCCCTCATCCATTCCGGCGCTAACAGCTTCAGTTTTTGGTCGAGGAGCATCGCCTCGAGCCGAGCTTTCTTCCTGAGCAGGTTAGGTGCGCTATCAGGCACCAGGAGACGAAGTTACAGGTCGTCGGAGATACCTGGAGCACCTTGCCTTCTCCGACCTCGCAAGGGCGCTCTAGTGGTCCTCTGACCGATCCAAAACCTCCAGCAAGTAGAAGACCCTTCCAGGAAGCTTTTGGGACACCTTGGAGCAGCAAAGGCCGGCGGA
The DNA here is from genome assembly GCA_037367405.1 of Ottelia alismoides. Classification (NCBI taxonomy): domain Eukaryota; kingdom Viridiplantae; phylum Streptophyta; class Magnoliopsida; order Alismatales; family Hydrocharitaceae; genus Ottelia; species Ottelia alismoides. The sequence continues at coordinate 11,167 of JAZKJV010005074.1, read as the reverse complement.
GCAGCGAGTTCTCACCGGAGGAAGCTCGCCCAGGCGAGCGTTCTTCCCCGCTCTTCCAGATGTCCTCTCCGTCGTTGGATGAAGATGAAGTCCCAGGTTTAATCACAGCCGTCCGATGGAGCAGCGCTCAGACCGTCAGATCATCCCACGTAATCTAATCCTCACCGTCCATCGTCGAAGCGGCATCGGCAGACGTGGAGGCGACGCGTGTCAAGTGGACGAAGATCAGCCGTTGGATCACGCGCCTGTTGGGGGCAAATTTCAGACATGTCCCCCGCCTTTTTGTATTTAGATATTAATGCCATAAATAAAATTTCACGTTGTAAATAAATTGCAATTTTTTCAGTAGGCCTCCTGTAGTTTTATAATTTGCACTTTGGTCCCTCCGCGCCTCACGTGCAGTCCCACGTGAGGCGCGTGAAATTTACATGTACACCCTGGCGGTTTTTGAAAATTATGTATTGATTCCAAAAATAAAAATAAATGTTTATTTCTGTAGAGATTTTTGCACTGATGCCCCTAAGAAATATTTTATTTGCAAAAATGCCCTGCCATGTTGTTTAATTTTTGTGTCTTTTATCTATTTATTAAAAATACCTATGGTGCTCCTAAAAATTCAGAAAAATTAGGATATATGCTTCATGTCATGATCTTGCACGCCCATATTTTATTTTGAATTTTTTGCATTTTTCCTAATTAGTAAAAATGAAAAAGGAGCCCTTTTATACTGTTTAAATTAGAAAATACAAAAAATTATAAATGCATTTGAAAAATTACAAAAAAAATTATATAGTATATTTATATATATTGAGTCCAGAAATTGAAAAACCCTAAAAACAAGAAAAAGAAAAATAAAAAAATCAGAAAGCTCCAAAATCCAACAAAAAAATAGAAAAACCCCAAAAAAATCCCAAAAATATATCATTCTCTTTTCTAATTATCTATATATTAATATTTACTTATTAAAATTAATTTGGGTAATTTTTGAACCTATTTTATATTTTTTGAAAACCCAAATTAGTTTCGGCTAGTTAATTAGTCCATATTGTGGACATTTTTGGAATTAAAAATACATAAAAATTAGAAAATTCCAAAAAAAATAAAAAAAAATATACAAAAATATAAAAAGCAAAAAATATTATATTTAATATATATTATTCATATAAATAATATCCTTATATTACTCCTCTCTCTTCTCTTATATATCTCTTTATATATATGTATGTATTTATATATATCTATATTATATATTTAAAAATATATAAAAAAGAAAATATAAAAATATAAAATACAAAAACAAAATAAAAATTATAAAAATAAAAATAAAAAAATAAAAAAATAATTAAAAAATTTAAAAACCCACAAAAACAATAAAGAAATGGACATGAACATTGAATTGAATAATTGTACAACCAAGTTCACCACATCACCTTTCGCCTCCCAGTGTTCGACCTCTACTTGTGCTTACACCTATACACACTTGCATTTAGAGTTATAATAAATTTTAACTCCACATTTTTGGATATTCATTGCATATATTTCTTGTGGGTTAATTGTTGACTGATCGAGGTCTTTTGTCGGTCGCCTCAGCGACATTGTGATTCTGCCTTGTGCGGATTACTTTAGACCGATGAAAAACCTCTCTCATCACCAGGCTAGACAGAGCTCTATGCAACTCCTCGTGGATAGAGTTTTTTCCGATCTCAAAAGTACGTTACTCTCCGCTGGCTTCCTCCGATCACTCACTTCTTTTAGTTGAGCTCGTGGAAAAAGTGCATCGTGCCAAACCATTTACATTCCTGGATTACTGGTTGGCTAGGGACAGTTATCTACCTTTGGTTGAGGCAGTGTGGGCTACCACTTTTAGAGGTAACCCATTGTATGTCCTAGCAAAAAAGTTAAAAGCTGTCAAGCTCTCCCTTAAAGTGTGGGCTACGGCTCATGGGAAGGTTGATGATGAATATATTGCGGCCTTGGGGGCCTTGAGATGCATCTCGGAGGCTCTTGGATTATTTCCGATGGACCCCACCCTTGCCCAGCTGGAGCAGGACCTTAAATCCTACCTGCTTGGCCTTGAGGCAGATCAGGAATCCCTCTGGAAGCAAAGAAGTCGTGTCTCTTGGTTGAAATTGGGAGATCGCTCCACAGAAATTTTTCATCTCTCTGCCAAAATCAGAGAGGCAAAGAATAGCATCCCTTGCCTTATTGATGGTGAAGGAAAGTTGGTGGATGACCCCTTGGCAGTTGCCTCCCAAGCTCTCTCCTACTATGAAGCTCTTCTCTCAGAACCCGTTCCTGCTGCCACGTCTACACCCCCCCTCGCCGCTGAAGAAAGTGCTCTCCATGGATGCTAGGCAGTGGCTGGAAAGACCTTTTGGGGAATCTGAGGTTTTGGATGCCCTTCGCGTGATCGGCTCTTCTAAGGCTCCTAGTCCTGATGGTTTCAATGCAAAATTCTTAAACACCATTGGCCATTGGTCAGGAATGATGTACTTGCTGCCATGACCTTTCTCCACTCGGGAGGTTCTATGCTTAGGCATGTTAATCACACTTTCTTGACGCTTATCCCCAAGGTCCCCTCCCCTTATGGGCTTGGGGATTTTAGGCCCATCTCATGCTGCAATGTCATCTACAAGATTTTTGCTAAGCTTCTCTCCTCAAGGCTCTCTGTGGTCCTTCCCCACTCATCTCACCTAACCAATTAGCCTTTGTCAAAGGTAGGCGAATTGGGGACAGCGTGCGCTTGGCGCAGGAGTTGACTTTGGGCTTCGAGAGGAAATGGGGGCCATCTCGAGCTTGCGTTAAGGTGGATCTGTCTAAAGCTTTTGATACTGTTAACCTTCACTTCCTTATGGGCTTACTGTCAGCTATGGGATTTGGCGAGACCTGGCTGAGCTGGATCTATAATTGCATTGGCACCGTCTCCTTCTATGTTTTGGTAAATGGAATACCTCATGGACTCTTCAGGGGCACTAGGGGGCTCCGTCAGGGTGACCCCCTTAGTCCCCTTCTCTTTGCAGTGGTCATGGAATCTTTGACCTGCTTGGTTGAGCGGGCTATGTTGGAAAAGAAAATTGCTCCCATAGGCAGGGGGAGATCTAGGGCTCCCCCACATTTGATATATGCTGATGATCTCCTCTTTTTCACGAAGTGCAATGATAAAACACTCTCTGCGATTAGATCTACAATGGATACTTTTGGGACTTTGTCTGGGCTCAGGATGAATTGTGCAAAGAGCATGTTATTTTGCTCGATGAAGGGGAGAAGAGACTTTTCTTGGAACCTCACTCTTGGGCTCCTGGGTGAATCCTTGCCTACAAAATATCTTGGCATCCCCCTCTCTCATAAATATGGCTGCTCCTCCTCTGGTAAAGTGCTGGTGGACAAAGTTCGTGCACATCTTTGTGGCTGGAAGGCAAATTTCCTCTCAATGGCGGGACGCATTCAACTTATTAACTCTGTCATCAATGGAATATTACTTTATTGGACCGAATGCTCGGTGCTCTCCTCCTCTGTTGTATCTCAGATCTCCTCCTTCTGTGCGGATTTTCTTTGGGACTACAAAAGGCATGAACTGGCTTGGAATGACGCATGTCTTCCGAAAGAGGAGGGTGGCCTAGGAATCAGATCGCTCAAGGACTTGATTAGTGCATCCAATGTCTCTTGGGTTTGGAGATTCCTCACGGCAGAAAACTCTATTTGGACGGATTTCCTTACTACAAAATATCTCCGGGATGAATCATTTTGGGATACTTCCAGTCCTCGTAAGGCATCTACCCTTTGGAAGATACTATTGAGATGTAGATCAATCATTGCCCCAACCCTGAACCAACTTAGCCCCCTTATAGGTGGACCTTCTCGCCGGCATGCTTCTCTTTCCACTCATGCTTTGATCTTGTTAGGACAAGAGGTACCTTGATTGACAGGTGGAGAGAGGTTTGGTGCTCTCCGGCTGCTCCCAAGCATAAATGCTATTTTTATAGAGCGGTAAGAAATAAAATCCCCACAAGAGAAAGGTTACAAAAAATTGGTTTATGCTCGGATTGTAGCTGCCTTCTTTGTGGATACTCGCTTGAATCTAGGGACCACATGTACTGGCAATGTCCCTATTCCTGGGATGTTTGGGAACAAACGTGTGCTGCCCTAAATTTACCCTCCTTTGCTGCTGGGACGACAACAAGTGATGCCCTTAACTGAGCAAAAATGACTCATGTGCAAGATGCTAGCCTTGTTTAATGTGCAGGACCATGTTGGCTGTGGCTTCGTGGTGGATCTGGAGAGAGCGTAATCTCCGTTGGACTAATACCTCCCGTGCGACTGCAAGTGTCACTGCGAAGCATATTATAGAAGATTTAAAGATCCTCCTCAATTGAGCATGCTCACAGCCTATTCTTTGTGATGTAAACTTGCTTCTGGGAAGCAGTCTCTGCATCTGAACTTATTTTTGTTTTCCTCCTTGTAATCCCCTCCCTGTTTCGGGTTTTTGTAAGGGGTAAAACTCTTTTGTAATTATCTTTTCACCATCAATAGAAACTTATTTACCACTCAAAAAAAAAACCCTAGAGGAAGAAGAGCAGGGCAGCCGCTTGGGAATGTTGGGGGCAAAAACCCAACTTTAGCCAGATATAAAGATGTGCCCAAATGCAAGACCCGTTAGACTCGCAACTCTCAGAACAGCATCAATTCTCCCCAAACCCGAAAAGGCCCACCATGCCCCCTTGAGAGTTCATAGAGATAAACCAAACATCCAAAGCGCATACGCTCCTCCTCCTCCTCCTCCATCCCCTTCAACTCGAAGGAGAAAGGCGCCGCGCCAATACATGGCTTTTCACCTCGCCGCCCTTCACCTCTCCGCCGCCTCCGACCTCCACCTCCGCCGCTGCGGACCCATCCTCCCCCCGCTAAGGACCTCCCTCCGCCGCCGTGTGATGAGGGCCGCTCCCGTGAGGGCCTCCGCCGCACTGTCCTCGGTCGACCCCAGGGAGGCCTTGGAGAGATGCTTCCTTGCGGAGGACGCGCCGAGTGTCGGGGAGGTCTCGTGTTCGCTGCCAGTGATGAAGAGCGATTATGGGGCCTTCGGGGCAGTGACTCTGGAGAAGTCCAAGCTCGACCTCTCCTCCAAGACCATGAAGACCAGTCCCGAGGTGGAACTTTGCTCATCTGTTGCTTTAGGGTTCGAATTTGGGTCTTGTTTCTCTTTTTCAATATCTAATACCTCTTTTTTTGATGCTTTTGGGTGGGGACGATGGATTCTGAAGGGTGTCGATGAAGTTTGAGTAAAATTGAAACATGTTGGCAGCTGTTTAGACATCGAGTGCTGAGATTGCTTTGCTTTTCTTTGACGCTTTGACTGGTTATTTGTGATTTCTGGTGCTTTGAAAGGACCACGGTTTCTTGGTACCGAGAGAGTGGGGTTGGATTGGATGCTGTTTGCAAGATGGGATTTTGAGAAGGAAAATGGGGTGCTTTCATGCAATGGTGCATGATAGAGCTTTGCACATTATCTGTTCTTCTTTGATGCCTTTGGGAAGGGGTCTATTTGCATTCCTTGATTCTGTGGAAGGGGACATGGTTTGTCTGTATCAAGACAGGAGTCTTAACTAATTGACGGGTGGTTGTTGGTGTGCTTATTCAGTGATAAGTCTGCCCGTGATCCAGCCCGCCTATCATCAGAGAGCTCGTTGAAGAATTTGGTTCCTAGAGTACCGGATGGATGGGGTCTGTCTGTCTGGAAACAGAAAATAATTGCACATTAAGTGCTTTTATTATGATGAGCTTCTTAATATATCAAATTGGAAGGCAATATTTAATGTTGAGATGCTGTCATCAATGTTTGGAAATATTTGGTTTTCATTGATTTCTTGCATCTTAAAAGGTCTTAGATTATGTGATGCAATGTTCAGGAAGGTGGCACGCGGTATTCGGTTGCAGGGGTCACTGCATAGAAGTATGCGGTATGCAGGAGAGTATGCGGTTTTATGTGGTTTGGTATTTTTTTATTATAAAAAAAATAAATATTTAATATTATATTAATATCCTTTAAATATTATATTTTCTGATTATAATAATAAAGAATTGAATGTACAAATAACAAAACTATTGGGATAAAAAGTAATATAGAGACAAATGAGCAAAAGTATCAATTGGAAGAGCACACGGCTTTTAATTTAAGACGGGTGGGGTTACTTGGGTTTGGGGTAAATAATTTTTTATTAGAAAATCGGCAGAGTAGGTGGCCACATAGGGGGTATACTCGACCGAATATGCGGGTCAACCCTCATACGTTGCTGTTTCATCATACTCGGAGTGGCAAGACTACCGAGTACGAGTATGCGACCGAGTATGCGGTATACTCGGCCGTTATCCTGAACCCTCTGGGATGTTGTTTGATATTACCCAGCACGCAAAGGTTACTCAAACATTTGAATACATGGACATGTAAAGGTGAACTTACATAAGTTTGTGGGAGACATTGAAGGAGAAAAGGGATTTTTATTTTTTTTCAGGGATAGTGACAAATGGGTGCTGGTGGCTGAGACACAGATACTTTGCTTTTACATCTGTTTATATGCCCATTCTACATTTGATCATGTTGGTGTTCTTTGTCGCTGTCAATTATACAGGGAGTGAATAGCTATGAAATCAATTAATCGTGTTTAGATGACACATAGATAATGGATTATTACCCTCTAATAACCGAATCAGTTTGGAGCTGATAAAACTTGTAAAAAGGAAATATTTCCCCTATTTTCCTAAATATTTACTTTTAAAAAAATCCTAATATTTTCTAGAAAATATTTTCTAGAAAACCCATGGGATATGTCAATCATTTTGAGCATTGTATAGGTAGAAACATGGGTTTAGGGGGACTTTGCATTACATGCTTATTTTCCATCTTTTTCCATGGCGGTTCTTCTTTTCTTGGTTTGATCAAGTATTCTCACCGTTAGGTGAGAATTTCCCCCTTGTTCGCCTCTTTTTTCTGCTATTCATGAAGTACTTGATATTTGATTTAATATGCAAATAATACTTTTAATGGTATTTTAAACAATTAAAAACTTTCTAAATATAAATATAGAATAAGGATTTTTATCAGTTGCACTATACTTAGATATCACAATATCAGTTATGCCCCTTCCTTTTTTGGAATATCAATTCTGCCCCTGACTTCTTCGACAATGATCACTTGTGCTTCTTGTGTTAGTTGTCGTTCATCCCCATCCCAAGCGTACATTAACTTTAGAGACACAATGATAATCAAATAAAAAAATCGAGGGTGGAAATGCATTTTTCTTCTCATTTTCTTCTTCTTCCTTCCACTCTTCCTCCCTCCCCCCTCCAGCCCTTCCTCCTCTTTTGACTACCTCCTCCTCCGTCCCTCCCCTTCCAGGCCCTCCTCTTCCGACAACCTCCTCCTCTGCCCCTCCCCCTCCAGCCCCTCCTCCTCCGACAACCTCCGCTTTTGCCCCTCCCACTCTAGCCCCTCCTTTATCCTTTCCTCCTCCTCCCCTCCCCTCCCCCCCATCCCCTCCTTCTTGCTCTCTCTCTTCTATTTCTTTTCATCTCCTTTCCACTCTCTGCTACTATGTTCCATCCCCCTCTTCTCCAATATTCTTCTTCCTCCATGTTTGCTCCATTCTCTTTATATTTTGTCTTATTTCCTAGATCACGTTTCTCCTAAATCCCCTTTTCATTTGGTGTTGAACCCACTTCCTGGTCTACAATCACAATCTTTCCACCTTCTCTTCCTCCCCTACTTCACTGCTACCATACGAAACCTTTCACCTTTGATCACCTGTGATTGGAGATTAGCTTCGGCCCTCTATCCCACAAGAGGAGCAACACCCATTCGCCTATCTCACTACTCTTAGAGAATCATTCAAAGCTATGCAAGTTGAGTATTTGTGCTCGAGTAGATGGCATTCATTTGCAGGTGTGTCAAGTTAGAGCAAGGAAGTTCATCATGATCGATAATAACCATCAATCGGAGCAACTGCGTGCTGCAAACGCCAACTATGCCCCATCTTATCACATGTCGGGTCGACCACACAACTAAGGTCAACACACTGAAGGAGCACACCATCCCTGAAGCCTCCTACCACCATCAGAATAACATCTTGCACCCCTCACCACAATGATCAGAGCAGTAGAACCACCTCACCTTCTCTTGGACTTGGGTTTTAGATTCTTGTGTAGAGGAGTAGAGAGCACCTTCTTTATCAATGTCGAGCCATTTGAGGCTCAAAAAGGGGGACGCACTCAATGGTGCTCGCCCCAATGCATTTAAGAGAAGTATAGAGAAGTACTTACAAGTGAGAATGGACGAACATGAATACAAAAAACAAAGAGGCGGAAGGTATCCAAGATAAGATAAGATACCCCCGCAACAAAAGCAGCCACACTAACTAGAGGACCAATCAAGAATAAACCCCGAGGCAGAGAAACGAATATTCTCCAAGTAAAACCGCCGCCGAGCGAATAGGGCTTCATTCCTTCCCAGCCAGATGCTCCAAAGCCTCGCAATTGGCACCAGCAAGATCTCCCGGGGCCGATCCCTCGCGTTGACCAAGCTAGCGCATAACGAAGCAAAGGAGGACACGTTGATCCAGTCCAAGTCATCCTACAGAGCACAAACACATCCACAGTGAAAGAAATAAGTGATCCACAGTTTCCGCCTCCAAGCCGCAAAGACCACAGGTGGGGGAATAATTGTGAAACATAATAGCACAACGGTCCCGAGTTAACAAGCGGCCACGGCGTAATAGCCACAGAAATATGCCGATGCGCTCCGGGAGCTTGAGACCCCACAAAAATCTGCAATCCCTCTAGAAAGTGGCATCATCCTCAGAAGAGTGTGGTAAAAGAGCCAGGTAACCCTTACGGGTAGAGAACGTGCCATCCTTCCAAGCCAAATGATCACGATCAAGAGAAGGCCTTGGGGCATCAGCGAGAACATTCATGAGAGAGACGAAATCCTCCAACCTCTGGTCCGATAAATTATCAGCAATTGAGGGGCACCAGCACGCACCATCCCAGCAAGAAGCCACCGTGACGTCCTTGTCGATGACCAAAGCAAACAGCCTAGGGAAAAGGGTCCGAAGGGCACCCCTCCCAGTCCAATCCTCCTCCCAAAATCGGAAGGAACTACCATCACCGAGCTTAAGAGCAAAAGAAGGTCTGCAACGGTTAAGGGCGTTCACCACGCCACGCCAGAAAGGAGAGAATTGGCCCTCGATACCCCCACGAAAAGCAGAAGCGAAGTCAACGCCAGCCGCCTCCCTCAAACATTTTAACATGAAATTCTCCTCCCTACCCCACACCCTCGCCGCCCACTTGAGCAAAAGTGCATCGTTCACCGCCTCCAGCCGCCGGACGCCCAACCCCCCCTCCCGCTTGGGCCTCGTGACCACATCCCACCCCACCAGATGCACACCCCTACCCCCACCCCCCTTCTTCCCCCACAAGAAGCCCCACATACACTTCTCCAATCTGGATCGCACCCCTTCGGCATCCCGCGCACCGAGGAAAAATAAATTGGGATGGAGGAAAGCACAGATTTGAGTAGCACTAACCGACCGCCGCGGGAAAGAAGGGCCGCCCGCCACCCGGCCAATCGAGCCTCCATCCTCTCCAAAACCACCCGCCAGTCGCGGATGCGAGCGCGGCCCAACGTCAAAGGAAGGCCCAAGTAATCATACAGAAGAGTAGCGGGAGGAGAACCCAGCAGCCGCGCGCAATCCCCAACCTCCTCCGGGGGCATAGAGAAGGGGACGACCTTGGACTTAAGCCCATTGATTTGGAGGCCCGAAAGCTCGCTGAATAATTGAAGCGTAGTCGCCATACTGGAAACACTCGACGAACCACCCTCGATGAAGCAAATAGTGTCATCGGCAAATTGAATAAGAGGAACATGGTAACGGCCAAAGGAGTACCCGCGAGAAAGACCGGCCGCGACCACCCCATCAATCATGCGTGGCAAAACATCAACCGCCAAAACGAACAGAAGGGGAGCAAGGGGACACCCCTGACGAACCCTCCTGCGGGGTTGGAAAGAGCCCCCAGCCAAGCAACCATTGAGAAGAATGGAGAGGGACGCCGTGGTCACGCATCGCCTCATCCACGAAATCCAGACTGAAGGGAACCCACGCCTCGAAAGAACGGACCACAGAAACCGCCAATCGAGCGTGTCGTAGGCCTTCGCAAAATCAATCTTCCATAAGATCCCCTTCGAACCATTCTTGCGCCATGCCTCGATAATCTCCGAGACCACCGCGTAGCAATCAGCAATTTGCCTCCCGCGAACAAACGCAGCCTGACCGGGCGATATAAGCGAATCAAGCAGCGGGGCGAGCCGCCTAGCCAGAGCCTTTGCAATGATTAAGTAAATCGCATTCGAAATGGAGATAGACCGGAAATCCTCAATACGGCTGGCGGAGGTAGACTTCGGAATAAGAACAATAATAGCCCTGTTAAGCTTATCAAAGCCACGATTCCCCTCGCAGAACTCCCGAGCGATATCAAGAACATCATGAGCAACAACGTCCCAGAAATCCCGATAGAAAGACACCGGAAAGCCATCAGGCCCCGGCGCAGCATCGCAGTTGAGGTCCCAGACCGCCCCCCGGAGATCCTCCAAAGATAATGGGCGGATAAGCGCCTCCGCATCGGCATCAGGAAGAACGGGGGCCCCACGGCCCGACCACTGCCACCGCCGCGGATCATGGCTCCGAAACACGCCCCGAAAATAGTTCCCCACAGCCTCCCCCAACTCCCTCTCCCCCTGGATGTGCTCGCTATTGATGAGCATAGATGAGATATAATTGGAGCGCCGTCGGGCGCTCGCCACCCTGTGGAAGTATGCAGTGTTGGCATCCCCCTCCTTAAGCCACCGCACCCGCGAGCGCTGACGCCACTCGATCGACCGTTTCCGATCCTCCAACCTTGCCTGCTCAGCAGCCGCAACACGTGCGGCCAACTCGCCCGGAAGCAGCTCCCTCTCGTTCTCAAGGATGTCCAACCTCATAATCACATCATCAGCCTCCTTGCGGGCTGCGACACGAGCCTGACGCGAATCCTTCTTAAAAGAAGCCAAGACCTTTCTGAGGGAAATTAGTTTTTGGTCAAAGCGACGGGCCGCAGTGCCCGCAAAGATGTTCTGCTCCCAATA